>ML682018.1:3979473-4025872 GCA_007922195.1 Podocnemis expansa | reverse complement strand
CTCTCTCTCTCTCTCTCTCTCTCTCTCTCTCTCTCTCTCTCTCTCTCACACTTTTTTAAAAGGTTGCCAGAACCTTTAAGTAAAAACACAATATTTACCTCTTCTTTGAGTGTTCTTCAGAAAATCAAGTTTATTACCATTCTAATCTCTCCAGCTCTCCATACATGCCACTATAGAATAATTCCCAATTTAAATTTGCTAACAGCTCAAAACTGAAAGTTGCCTAGCTATCCAAGGGCATATTAATTATACAGGATATTACTGAACAGACAAATTTAGCCTTCTTCACATTTCTTTGTGGTAAATACCAGTTACCAGTAGAGGAAGGTCCTTTCTACTGTAAGTTTACACTCAAAATTACAAAGGACCTGGGAAACTGTTAACAGGCTACAAATAAAATTTCACTTGAAGTGCAGTTTAAAAGATTTGTTAACTGCCCTCCACCCCAAAAAGAAAAGTTGTGAGTAATACAAATAATTGAATGAACTTCTTGATTTATCTTACTGACTATACTGTAAAATAAAAATGGAAGGAGCTGAATAACTCCATTTCCTCTGAGAAGTAGGATAGCATGTGACAAGGTCATTCTGGATGCCTAGAAGGCCAATATATCAGCCCCAAGCTCAGCAAATCACTTTTCCCCTTGTGGCTGAGCAGTGGTTGCTCCAGGTTAATTAGCATGCCTGGAGCTGATTAAGGCCCTGCCCAGGATTTATGAGAAAGGGACTGTGAGCATGAGGAGAGCTGTGGAAGTATGTGAGAAGAGGCAAGGTGTAGCTGGAAGGCAGCAGATGTGGAGAGAGCTGAGAACACTGGTGTGGAAGAGCCCCACAGGTACAAAGACTGGGGGAAGGAAAAATCCCTGCCTGAGAGGGCAACAGACCATTCCTGGGCCTGGAGGCCTGAGGGAAACAAACCCACTGCTAAAGGGAAACACAGGACCCACCAGGTAGAGGAGGATCTTCGTCACAACGTCTATGCGGACCATTCAGTTCTCTGTTTTTGTTTGTCTTTTGGAACAAAATTCTAAGTACTCATTATCAGACTCCTGAACAATTGCATACAGCTAGAGTTGCTCCTCATAGTAAATGCTAGAGAAGTGACAGCTTCAATGCAAACCTATCTCAAATTGTCTTTGAATGTCATACGGTATATCAAATGTGTAGCGACCAGGGTGAAGGTATTCCTTATGTCAAGTCCCTGTGTTTTGAACACTCTAGATCTGGGTGTCAAACTTGTGGCCCAAGGTCAAATACAGCCCATGAACTCTTCCATTTTACCCATGACTGTGCTCCCTGGAACAACACTCTCTCCCTTCTAGAGAGAGAGAGAACGAAAGAGTGGTCTTGCATGCCCAGCACTCTGCAATGCTGCAAGAGTATAAGGTCTCATGACATCACAGAGTGCTGGATATGCAGGACTGCAATCCACAAGACCACACTCTCTACCTGAGGGAGACAGTGGTATCGCGGAGCACAGTTTTGCATATACAGCACTCTGTGATGCTGTGAGAGTGCTGTAATACTTTGATTTATGGTCTGTACAGCCAACATGACATACATTTAAGTCAAATCTGGCCCACCATAGCAAATGAGTTTGACATCACTGTGATGCACCTTGTTTGAATGATAGTGCCACACAATCCATTTTCTGCTAACAGGAGTCAAAACAGTCATTTGATGAAAAAGGAAATCCGCTGTCTCCCCATCCAAATATTTGGATAGGCTAACTAAGCTAACTAATGGAAAAACTGACAATTTATAGAGGAGCAAGATCCAACTATGAAGACAGTTGGTGTTTCATGAGAGCATTACAAAGTTACTCCAGATATTCTGATGTATCTCATTTTATTTATTTATTTTTCAAGGGGTTGCTTGAGAGGGAATCATTTATCTTATAATGCTGAGGAATCATTATCTAGCAATATTTCATACCATTTTATTGTTAAATCCATACTCTTACTGTGGTTTTTTTTCATTGTATTTGAATATGTCTGTATGGTTATGCTAATACTTCTGAAAAATAAAATTACAAAATATGTCCTTCTCTTAATACTGCATTTCTGATAGCAAGACTCAAGTCATGTAAGTAAGCTAATAGTTGTTTACTGTTTGTTCATTAATCATTTTGGTTTTGTTCTGTGTTTTATGAAATAATAGAAGTTTTAACTTTGGAAAGCATTCATTTTTGGTACTACAATGGCCCAGCCTGATTTGTTACATGATTATTAATTGAACAACAATAGTTAAAATGCATCATGATATTTTAGACTCTAGTTCAGGAAAACATCTAAGCATAAGTCTAAGCATTTGAGGATAAGGGCTTAAGCCTCTGGTCAGGAAAATCCTTAGGCACATACATAACTTTAGGGGAGATAAAAGGATAAACACATGCTTAAACCCTCATTCTGAGTAGAAGTGTTTTCCTGAATCTGGGCCTTGGGCCAACCAATTTGTAATTCCTTAGTAAACTCTGTTGAGTAAGAAGCATTTTGCATAAGAAGATGTAGATCTCTTAACTACGTCCAAAATATACAGGACAGTATTTTTAGAAGTTTATAAATTTATTTGAAGATGCTGTCTGTTGAAATGGAAACCTTGGATAAATCAAAATCAACATAAATAACATAATGCTAAAGGGACAAGGGCCACATTTTCTCTACTTCACTATCTTAATCTTGGTTTAAACCATAGTAATCTTGGTGATCCCTTGTCACACTGCAGCTGTAACCTAAAATGTGTTGTTAAATTCACTTGTTATGGCTAAATTTTGTGTCTCAAAAACTGATTTAAAGTATCTACCAGTTTTTGCAGATTCTCCTCTGAGGACCTTGATGATGAACAAGTGGATTTGAATTCTATAGTACTTCTAAGTAAAGTTAAGACTGAACTATTTTTTTCATTATCAGATTCTCTTCCATTAGGTAATGACATTTTGTTGTGTTGGTGCCAAATTTAAATTTGTAAATTTTTCAACTAAAAGTATTAAACCTCTGGAATGAGAAGCCACAAACCTCCTTTATATGAAAAATATTAAATCATCAATCCCTACTCTTTAAAGATGGAAAGATGCATATGCTATTTGTATTTTTAGAGAGAAAAATACTGAGCCAGAGAGCAAAAAATAGACTTTTCAAAGAGAATGGCCTGTTCACCCTGTTTGCATGGTAAATAGGATATCATTCTGGGGAAAAAACTCCCAGGCCTATATCTAAAGATCCTGTTTTGTGCAGTGCAAGCACACTGGCTTTGGCCTGCGTATTATTCTGCAGTAGAAATAAATAAGAATAGTTGTCCTTTTTTTTTTTTTTTAAATCTCTGATAGTTATTTTATAAACAGCTACACAATACCTTTTGGGTGAATTTATTAGTTTTTAACATTTAGCAAAGTCCTCAAAGTTCACTTTTTCAAAGTAAGAAACACAAGTTTAAGTTACAGCTTCAATTGTAATGATTTAAGATAAAGTTTTCAGAACATCTACATGATTTAGGCATCTGTGATAGTGTGCTAAGCAAAGAAAATCTGAGCCAGTCCTGTGAGCCTCAGCTAAGGAGGGAGAATTGGTGCCATCTGGGTAAACCTGCACTTAATGGACAAATAGGGAACAGCTACCAGACTTGTTAGCCAGGAGCTACAAAATGCTCACAGGAAGGAAGTGAAGGAGGGAAGAGAGAAAGGGAGAAGCCACAGAGTGAGGGGAAAGGCAAGCTCTTCTCTCTTGGTGGATGAGACTGTGAGGAACTGGAGGCTGTTAAGCTGATCTGCCTGTAGATAAAAGGTTAAAGGCAGGTAAATGGTAAGTAAACATCATTATTGGATGCCCCAGTCCAATGTCTCTGAATGCTTTGTGTGCACAGAGGACCCAAGCAACAGGATGATCCTGCACAAACACAGTATAGAACCAAGGCCCCATTTTCAAGACCAATTTAAGACTATTGATTTACAATGAGACTGAGGTTCATAAGTGCCCAAGTCTATTTTGAAAATGGGATTGGGGCTCCTAAATTAATCAAGATTTTTCAAAATGTAACCCCATGGGTGTGTTCACATAGCAGTCTTATTTCAAAACAACAGAGGTTGTTTCGAAATAAGAAAGGCCATGCTCACACGACGCACCGTTGTTTCGAAATAATGGGTTCCTTTGTTTCGAAACAACGGCATTGTTTCGAAACAACTTAAACCCCATGTGGGGATGAAACAACATTGTTTCGAAACAATTGTTTCAAAACAATGCCATCTGAACATGTTGTTCTGAAACAACAGTGACTCGTTTCGAAATAACTGTTGTCTGAACCTGCTATTTCGATTCCTGCTTTTTTCCTTAATTCGAATTAACAAGCTGTTAATTCGAATTAACATATTTTGAAATAATGCCTTATTTCGATACAAGTTGTTTTGAAACAACTTGTATCGAAATAACCCCCTGTGTGTGAACGTAGCCCATGTCTTTAATTTAGCATAGCATAATAAAATATTAATGACAGAGGGTATGTCCACACACAGCTTTTACATTGAAATAATGCTGGTTATTTTAATTTTAAAAAGTGTAGGTACACATGACGTTTTCTTGAATCGAAGTGATGAGATCTGTCATTTCGAAGTAAGGGAAGTTAGAGTGATTCAATAAAACCTGGTTTTACATCGCACTGAGGCTTAGATCTAAGCCATTATATTGAAATAATGCCATGTTGATGCATTATTTTGATTTAACAGTTCTTTTGATTTTACAGATTTGCCCATCTTCTTCCCAGGGTGCCTTTCTCTATTTATATATTGAGTAGGGGCATGGCTTTTCTAGGGGGCCATCTGGCCACACACCTCATGGTGTCCCTCTCCTAAACCAAACTAGCAAATCCTGTCTCTGGACATGCTAGTTCGATTTGACTTTCTGGTGTGGACCAGTTAAATTGATTTAGCTTAAATCGATTTAATGATATTTATAGTGATTTTACTAAATTGATTTAAGTTAAATTGCTTTAACTGCCTGTGTGTGGACATAGCCACAATGTTTCTGTTTTGTAATTTGTAATCTGTTGCCATAGACTTTGGACTTTACAGTCAAATATGGATTCTATGCTGTTAAGTCTTCAGATGTGGCTTACAGATTCTTGACACAGCTGTGTAGTTACAAAGGTAATTTTAAGACACCTTTGCACTCTCTAGATCCTGGGCCCAGACAAGGATCGGCCTTGCTGACAGTGCAATTTAGAGCAGCCTACTAGTTGCTCTAAATTCTGTCTAGCTGTTCATGGCTCTAAGGAGCCATTTTTTGCAGCCAAGGATTGTTAGGGCACAACTCTGCAAAACCCAATATCATGGGAATCAGGATGGGGGTTGCAAAATGAGCTCAGTTCTGTCCAGGGATTCACCTTGCACAAAGGAAAATCCTCCGGGAGCCAGTAAAGTTGGCTTTTCAGCTACTTTATGCTACAGGAGAAACTCCTGAATTAGCTAAGTATGTGAAAAGGAAGCAAAAGTCTGGCAAACACAAATAATATATTAACATGCAAAAAGTAAACCCTGTTTCTCATAAACTTGTGATTACAAGTTAAAGCAATTTCTGGACAGTTTCATTTGTGTATTTTGGTACTTATTTAAAAAAAACAAACAAACAAAAAACCTCTCCTTGACTATAACGTTGTGAGTCTTTACATAAGGATGAACTGCTTCTGAACAATTTCTACAATGTACTAAGGGAAAAGAAACTTTTCTGTAAGTCTTGCCTTTGTGTCTTCATTTTCCTATCCTTTGATTCTTCTGAAAACATACTGCTGTGCGGCCAGCGTCGAAAAACTTTTACTCTTTGTTTCTGTTTAACTTTTCTTATAATGTTACACAGTGTTGTTGTTATGCAACATTTTGTTCTTGAGTTATGTTTTCCTCAGGTTTTGCTTGATTTTGAATACCCATAAGATTGTACAATTACAGAACAACTTTATACTGTTCTACTGGGCATGAAAAATGATTTTTTTTTTGCCTTCTTTGATGACACACAGAGCCAAATTCACTCCTGCTCCGTGCAGTTCAATCACCTGGGACTTTATTTAGTGTCAAAATGTTTGTTCTTTGATGTGCTGAGATTGAGAATGAATAGTTCTTAGGTCATCAAATATGGCAGAATGAAAAACCTTAAGATAAATAGATTTGCATTGTGTCAAATCAGCAACACACACCTAAACCAGCCAAAATATTTTCCAAATGCTAAAGGAGCTAAAATTTTAAATTTATACACTGTATTCATGAAGTGTCAGTTACCATAGTGTCTAATTCTTTTTTTTAAATGAGTGTTTAAAACAGCCATATTTCAACATATTACTCAGATATTTATAAAGCTGCATATGTTGGACACAATCAATGAACAATTCCACTTGCAGAAAAAGAAAAAAAAATGCATGTGTAAATGGATAACTTATTTGATTAAAAGCCCTACTTTCTTAGCCAGTATAGAATTTGCTTGAGAATCCTATACCTTGTATCATCTAAAATATTGTATGAATACTGTATATTCATCCTTAACTTTTATTTGCCTTTCAAACATTACTCAATAAACTTTCTGACACATATGAATGCTGACTGAAGCTTAGCCTAAACTGTAATTAATAATGAATAAACCAATAAAACCTTTGAAGAGCAAGTTCATATGGGAAAATAGATCCATAGTCACTTTTTAATGAAATAGTACCCTAACAAATCTACTTTTGCATTTAGATGAATGTACAAAAAGCATATTAATTGGACATTTTTAAAATTCAAATTAAAGACTAATTGTATTTAAAAAAAATAAAAGGAATATGATTTGAATAACTTATATCCCTTAAAATAGATTCTGATTTATGTTACAGATATCCCATGCAATATATATGAAAGCTATGACAAGCTCACTCAGTGCTTGGTAACAGTTATATGTCTTAAATTGTACTTCCTGCCATAAGAGGTAAATTCATATAAAATAAGTACATTGAAATGGCAAATATAAAGAAAATATAATTTCGTAGTTTAAAAGGAATAAAAATTAATATATAGTAAAGGAAAAGATACATAAAATAAAAGGAAAAATTAATATATAGTAAAGGAAGAGATACATAAAAGGTACAAAATCAGCACAAATAAACAAAGATGATTCATTAATAAAAATGTTAGGTAACTTTAGTTTGCAGAATCAGCATTTTTGTGACATGACATATGTAAACAATAGACATTTGCTCCCATATGCAGCATTACAGAAGTCCAGCTATTTGTAAAGAACCATATAAAGTTATATTTCTGTACACCTGAGTCTTAAAAATTCGATGACATGCAGACACAGATTCACTTAGACAACATCAGTCATGTCTATTTTTCACTTCTAGTTATATTTTTGTTGAACATTAATGGTGAATAAGGTTATTGCTTTCTGCTATTCAGTCACGGATGGGATTCCTGACTTGACATGTGTTGATAAGATCTGTCTGGGTGAAACTGGAGAGTTGTTATTATCTGAATTTGACAGTGTTCAGTTAAATATTAGCATAGAGAGTGACTGAAAGATGGTGTAGTTGCATTGGGAAAATCTGACTTTAAATATGTGCACAAGCTCTCCAATTCCAACAAAAGATTAGTAACTGTGTGTGTCCACATTATGTCAGAGTACCAGACAGGATTAGAAAAAATCATATATGGTATGCAGGACACACCTGATTGTCTGAGTGAGCTGACAGTTTCTATCCCTTCTAATGCTGGAGTCACCAACACTGTTTTCCTAGGCAACTTCAGCATCCATATGAATGAAGACTCCCCTAGGTTAGTTGTCATCATGCCTGAGGTTTTGAGCTATGAGATAATCTCAGATAACTTCGGATTCAGTACATAAAGTAGGTCATGCTGTGGACTGGTATTGGAAATTGAGTCTCGTTGTGTGAAGATTAAATCCTTGCTATGGTCAAATCCCTGCCATTATTTCATCCATTACCTTAAAGTTATGGCACACCTAGGCTTCCATTGGATGGAGAACCTGTTTCATTGATCACACTTGGAGTTCAAAGACCTGATTGGGTTTCAGAATGCACTTAAGGGAAACTAGTACACATCTTGTAGGTAACTTTGTTGATCATCTTGTAATATATGACCTTATAATTGTCTGTTCTTGATTAGTCGTACACTGGCTCCAAAATCCTTCCTCAGTAAATTAAATTGGTTGATTGCTTTTATTATTTTTTAATTCGCAGAACTTCTTAATTTAAAAGAAAACTGTTCAATAAATTTCTCCATGGCAGAAGTTCAGCTGAATCAGTAAACTTCACAGGCAGCTTGAAAAGACCTTGCAGCTTGGGCAATGAGGTACCCTATACTTCCCCAGGCTGCTTCCTACTGTGACATGTGGGTTTCTCCCAACTCTCCAAACCTTATTTCCAGTGCTGCTATGAAAAAAGTCCAGCGAAAATTTCTATTTGCTAATTCACATTTGAACAAGTAATTTAATGAATAATAAACAGCTGGCTATGAAGCACTTATTTGACTGTATAGAAAAAAGGAAAACACAATATACAGCAATACAGGAGAGCCTGATACATACATAAAAACCTTTTATCTAATAAAGTACAAAAAAATTCCTTTTGAAAATGTCATCTTGCAACATCTTCTAAATCAGCATAAATAATGCATGACTCCTTTAAAAGTTCAGTTACTTTACTGGAAATATTGCTGGCTAAATAGAAATCCATTTGCAAAATAAATAAACAGATAAATAAAAAATCCTACCAGAAACTAATGAAAACTCAAAACCAATTATTCCTTTAATTTGGGGGGAAAAATAATTTAATTTATCTGCTGCTGTATTTGGATAATCTGTTTGCATTTACTGTTATGCTGCTTTTCTTTTTCCTGTGATTTGAGTTTATCATCTTTTATTGCATGTGTCTAGACCTAAAACATACATTTTAAATTAGATTTGAGTAATGGTTGTTGTCAAATTTAATGAAAACTTCAACTGAAATATAGTTAAAACTTCAAATGTGTTTACACAAATACAGTAAGGATATCAACTATTTGTAGTCATCAGTAAAGCACTGTACAGGGACTAATGATCTTTGGGACTTTATTTTAAATTGATGTTCAACACATACTAATACACTTGCTTATCTATAGGTCTTTGGGCACTACCAATACTAGCTCTAATAGGTGAAGCTTGTAGTGGAGCAGCATTTAGAAGTGAATGCTTCCATGAGATCACTGGCCTTGTATGTACTGGGTGCCTCTTTTGCATCACTCCATGCCCCCTGAAAAATTGATTCTGCTGTACCTAATCTCCCCTTGTGTGCACAGATACACTCCATGGCTCAAAAATGATGCGGTTGGGGAGAGGGGCTTGGTTTAAACACCAAATTCATTCCTGTCTGATTTCAAAGTTAACACACACCACAGAAAGCTGTGTTTCTCCCCATCATGCTGTCCACAGCTGTGTGGAACATGGTGCTATTATAACAGATATAAGGGAGAGACAGACATGCAGTGATGAAGGGTGAATACCACTTTGCTGCTCTGTATAACATAGCGCCACCATCCACTACCTTGATTCTTTTCCATTGAATTCGGTTCCTTCCATTCCCTCTTAGTTCCCTGCATAAACAGAATAGAGGTTATAGCACTCAATCACTTTCTCTTTTTGAAAGAAAATCAGTAGATACTCTATATGCCCGTAACTACTCTAAGGAATGCTGGTAAATCACTGTTAAGAGCTGGAGTCAGGAACCTATTTCCAATACAAAACTGCTTTGTGAAGCAGTGACCTTTTTGTTTGTTAGTTTCACTTTATCTTAGGTAACAGTAAGTGAGCCTTTTTATATTAGCTATCACCATGTATGCAAAGATTTGTTTCATGTTGCACTCCCATAATATCCTTTCCGTTATATTTTTATGGAATTCTGACTGGCAGTTAGATGAAGGCACAATGAACCAGAAAATAGTTGTGATGTTGAGATGGTTTGAGTAACCGCTTTGTATAATTTATGAATTCTGTGTGAGACTATGAATTCTCTGTAAGAACTGTATACTGCAAACTCCATTTTTAATGTCCAGCCTTTGTCGTCTCTGTTGTCCTTTCAATTCCATGTTGGAATGAAATTGTAACAGGAAGGGGCAAAGCCCTTACAATACAAGGTTCTCCTTTGAGCGCTGTTCACATCATTCAGTTACAGGTGTCTATGTGCCGCAGCTCACGGTAGCTCGGAAAGTCACCAGCATTAGCCTGTCAGGTCAAGGCGCACAGCCAGTGCCCCCTGCACGCTGCAGCCGTGGCTATATAGGTGACCATGACCACAACCCTCCCAGTTCCTTTTTCCACCATCAGCGTTGGTTTGGATCAGTGTTATCTTGCAAAATGCAGGGGCCTGTCTTTTCATGCGAATCTCAAGATGCCAGGTTTCAAACCACGTTTAGGATGCTGCAAGGCTTTCCCGATGGACGATCTGCATGAGAAATGCCTTGCTTGTTTGAGTGAGTCCCATCTCACTGCGGACTGCTCCATTTGCCAATCCTTCAAGCGGAGGACTTGGCTGGAAAGGGAGAGTCACCTCCACCTAATTTCAGGGACTGGAGCTGCTCCGCTTGAAAGTGGCCAAGACACAAGCGCTCCGCCGGAGCCTTGACTGGTCCAGGCTCAAGATCCCTGCTGATCTCTGGTACCGGGCCAAAAATCTCAGCCCTCCATGGTACCTCCTAGGCACTGACCTCTCTGGTCTTCCAGTAGCCTTCCAGCTGCCCCGGCTAGGGCCCCAGCTCAGGCACCAGCTCGCGAAGACATTTAAACCTAGCTTCAGTGCAGAACAAGAGGCAACCGGCCACAACAGTACCGCCTCCCTCAGCACCACTGGACATGGCACTGCCCACAAGTGCGGCACCACCCAAAAGTGCGGCACCGCCGTCAAGCCTAGTACCACTGGACCCAGCACTGTCGCTGATAATTCTGCTTCTGGTGCCGTCACTTCCAGTACCATCAGATTCAGCATCGGCAACACCTGCACCTATGCCGGCACCGTCCTGGGCCTCTTCATCCCTCTCCGACCCGGCACTGTCAAACCCGGTACCGGGCCCAAGTTCTACAGCTCCACCTCATCACTCCTCCGAGGAACTCTCGATACTGGACTGCTGACTGTCGGGGGGGGGGAGGTCATCCAGCTTGTCCTCGGAAGACCCCTTTCTCCTCCCCGCCCAAGGAGGAGCACCTGAGAAAGCGAGCCCAGAAAAGCTCCGTGTTGCCAGGCTCAAGGCGAAGGTACCCATCAGGGGAGGCACCTGCACCCCTCATGACACCTATGCCACCGTCGAGGTCCCTGCACAATGAATGGATGCTCAACTGGCTGAACGCAATGGCAGATGACACCTCCTCCTGCTACGCCCACTCGCCAGCACTGGAGTCTTCAGATTTCTCTGATGATGAGCTGGATCCTGATTCTATCCAACGAAGCAGATCAAGGGCTCCATCATCTTTGTCACCCGACAAGTGCTTAATTGACATGTCTGCCAACTGTGAAGGGGATCCTCACGTCAAGCAGGACCTTCTCTGCTGTATGGCGGTGAACCTGAAGCTCAAGCTAGGGGTGATCTAGGTGGAGGATGACTCTCTCTTCAATGCGTGCCGTTGAGCCCCGCTGGCTAAGGTCGGAATCCCCTTGCATGCTGGGGTGTTCCGCATCATCCAGGAACGCTGGCAAGTGCCTTCCTCGATTCCGCCAGTGTCCAAAGTAGCGGACAAGAAATATTCTGTCTCCCCGGAAGGATTTCCTTTCCGGTTTCATCACCCGACCCGAGGGTCCCTGGTGGTCAATGCAGTCAACCAAAGGGAGAGACAAGGTCAACCTAGCACCATGCCCAAGAACAAAGAGCCGAGAAGGCTTGACCTGTTGGGCAGGAAAGTTTACTCGTCTGCCGCCCTCCAGCTGTGCATCTCAAATCATTCAGCCTTGATGATGCTCTACATCTTCAACCCGTGGAAAGCTCTACGAAATCTCCAGTCAGCCATCTCCGAGGATCGCCTGAGAGACTTTGAGCGATGCTGGACGAGGGAGAGAGAGCATCCGGGGATGCACTCGCGGCAACTTGGGATGCAGTGGACACAGCAGCTCTTATAATGGCATCAGCAGTGGTGATGCGCTGGTTGGCCTGGCTCCAGAACTCCGGTCTTTGCATGCAGATGCAACAGATTATCCAGGACTTTCCCTTCAAAGGTCCTGACCTCTTTGCACCTTCCACAGACGCGAAGCTGCATGGTATGAAGGACTTGAGGGCTTCTTTGAGGTCACTCGGGATCTACACCCCTCAACCTGTTAGGTGTTCCTCAAGGTCGCACGAGCTACAACAGCAGTTACAACAACTGAAACAACAGGTGCAACTGCAGACCCAGTTTCTGAGATCTCTCCAGTTTCCCCAGTGTAACCTTGGGGACCTGGACAAGGATAAAGGCCACTTGGGTAAAGAGGGTAAGCTGGGCGCCTCACAGCTGGGACGGCGTGGACAGGAGTCGGACCGTTCATCGGGCCGCAAACAGCGTTTTTGACAGTCCCCCCAAGGGCAGCACTCCACAACCCTTGTTCTCCCCCCCCCGCCTCTGCCACTTTGCCCCATGATGGATCTGGGTCACGTCGGACCAGTGGGTCCTCGACACAGTGGCCAGAGGATACCGCATTCAGTTCCTCTCAACCCCCCGGGATAGAAAACCGTCCCCTCCCACAATCCCGGAGAACCCCGATCTGCTAGGCAGGCTCGAGGCCGAATGCCAGAAGTTACTCTCCCTTGGGGCCATCAAACAGGTTCCCAAGGGGGAACGTGGCAAACGGTTCTATTCCAGCTACTTCCTGGTCCCCAAACCCAACGGGGACCTACGGCCCATTCTGGGTCTCAGAGCCCTTAACAAAAACATAAAGAAAATAAAATTCTGCATGATCTCCCTACCACAAATCATCCCTTTCCTATCCCCAGGAGTGTGGTTTGCGGACCTCAACCTAAGGGACGCTTACTTCCACATAGCCATTCGGCCCCACCACAAGCGGTTCCTAGGGTTTATAGTGGCACGATGCCATTACCAGTTCACCGCCCTCCCCTTCAGGTTATCGCTAGCCCCCATGGTGTTCACAAAGTGTGTTGCGCCAGTCACAGCATTCCTATGCAGGAAGGGTGTAAGAATCTACTTCTACCTAGACGACTGGCTCATAGTGGGCAAGTCAAGTCAGCAAGTACAAGATCATGTCGATGTGGTAATGAACCTGTGCGAGTTCCTGGGCTTCCGCATAAACTTGGAAAAGTCCAAGCTTTGCCCCACTCAGGACATAGAGTTCATTGGGGCATGCTTAAACACCCAGAAAAGCAACGCATCCTTGCCCCTGTCAAGATTTTGGTCCACCTGCACCATCGTCACAGAGCTCCAGGTGCCTGGGCTGACCACAGTGCAGAGATGCATGCAGCTCATGGAGCACATGGCAGTGGCCACATCGGTAATCCGAACAGCCCGCCTGCGGATGCGACCGTTTCAGCTGTGGGTCGCCACAAGCTTCCAACCGGAAAGGGACCACCTAGACAAGGTAATCTCAGTACCCCAGCATGCCCTGGAGTCCCTCCGAATTTGGAGAGACCCCGACTTTGCGATGGGCGGAATTCCATTCAGGGAGTCCAAGCCTGCAGTGACCCTGATAACGGATGCCTGCAACTCGGGCTGGGGTGCTCACCTGTCTGGGGGCCTCTCCACGCAAGGTGTCTGCAGCCCCAAGGACAGTCTTCTCCACATAAACGTGAAGGAGCTCAGGGCCATCAGACTGGGCTGCATGACCTTCCTAGACCAGATCCAGGGCAGAGTGGTCCAAATCCTCTCAGACAACATGACAGCCGTGTTCTACACGAACCGCCAAGGGGAAGTCCGCTCCTTGGCACTATGCGAGGAAGTGACCAAGATTTGGAAACTAGCGATAGACCATCACTTCACGCCAACTGCCGCCCATCTTCCCGGGGTGGACAACGGCATAGCGGATTCACTCAGCAGAAAGCCACTGGCGAATCATGAGTGGTCCCTCCACAACGAGGTCTCCCTGTTGACAACCAGATAGGGAACCCCTCAAATCGACCTCTTTGCCACAACGCAGAACCACAAATGCCCTCAGTTCTGCTCCCTCTGAGGTCAGGAGAAAGGGTCTCTCAGCGATGCCTTCCTCCTCAACTGATTGGGATCCCTAATGTATGCCATCCCGCCAATTCTCCTGATTCACTGGGTGCTTCTGAAGGCCCTTGTGGATGAGGCACTCATCATCCTGATAGCCCCAGATTGGCCCAGGCAGCACTGGTTCCCTCCCCTTCAAGACATGTCAGTGAGGACCCTGCTCCATCTCCCACACTGGGCAGACCTTCTGACACAGGACTCGGGACACCTTTGGCACCCCAACCTGTGCCTCCTGCACCTGACAGCCTGGATGCTTTCTTGCTCAGCGAGCAAGAGAGACACTGTTCAGATAGGGTTAAAAGGGTCCTGGTTGGCAGCAGAAAACCCTCCACCAGCTCCACCTACATGGCAAAATGGAATCACTTTTCCACTTGGTGCCGTGATAAAAACATAGACCCTACCTCCGCACCAATTCAGGTAACCTTTGATTACCTTCTTGACCTAAAAGAGAAAGGCCTATCCCTGTCCTCCTTGAAAGTTTATTTGGCAGCAATCTCAGCGTTTCACTAAACAGTAGATGGGGTCCCACTCTTTTCACACCCCATCTGCCATAGATTCCTGAAAGAAGTGGAAAAACTTTTTCCCCACGTCCGTAACCCCACCCCACAGTGGGACTTGCTATGGGCTCTGACAGAACCACTGTACGAGCCCTTAGACTCAGCCACCGTGCTCATGGTGTCCTGGAAGTTGGCTTTCCTGGTAGGTGTTACCTCAGCCTGAAGGGTCTCAGAGGTACGAGCCTTATCCTCTGAACCCCCATATACAGTTTTGTTCCCAGACAAGGTGGTCCTGCATCACCATCCCTCGTTCTTGCCCAAGGTTGCCACCCCCTTCCCCATGAATCAAGAGATCTGCCTGCTGGTCTTCTATCCAGACCCTCAGGTGACAGAAAACCAGACACGGTGGCACACCCTGGATGTGAGGAGAGCTGTCCTAATCTACATTGAGCGCACACGATCCTTCTGCAAGACTTCCCAACTGTTCGTGTGGGTCGCGGAACGCATGAGAGTTTCTCCGGGATCCTCCAAATGGACTGTGAACTGCATTAAAGACTGCTACAGAAGGTCAAACACGCCTCTCCCAGAGACTGTGAGAACCCACTCTCCCAGAGCTCAGACGTCTTCCACGGCCTTCCTCGCTAAGGTCCTGATCCAAGAGATCTGCAGGATCGCTATGTGGTCATCAATACATACCTTCACAACGCACTACACCATTGCCCAACAGGCGAAAGATCATGCCGCTGTGGGCAGAGCTGTACTCAGTGTGGGTAGACTGTAACTCCTCCTACCATCCTTGGGTACAGCTAGCAGTCACCTGTAACTGAATGATGTGAGCAGTGCTCGTAGGAGAATGGTTGATTATTCACCGTAACTGTCCTTCTTTGAGATGGGCTGCTCACATACATTCAGGTCCCTCCCACCGTCCCCGTTAATCGAGTTGGCAAAGGTATATGGGACTAGGAGGGTTGGGGTCACAGTCACCTATGTAGCCGCAGCTGTGGCATGGAGGGGGCGTTGTCCGTGCGTCCTGACCTGACAGGCTAACGCTGTGGACTTTCCGAGCTACTGTGCACTGCGACACATAGACATCTGTAACTGAATGTATGTGAGCGGCCCATCTTGAAGAAGGATGGTTCTGGTGAGTAACCAACCGTTATTTAACTTAAGGAACAGAAAGAAATTTAGGACTAATATGAGTGATATCCAAAAGAAAGAGAGGCATCAAGTAGTAAGGCAAAGTTGCATGGATCTCAAAATTCAGTTATGAATATTCACTATCTACAGAAAGATGAAAATCTTAAAGTGCTTAAAAGAAATGTTTGTAATTTTTATAATAGTATGTGTATGCTTATGCTTATTTGATACTGTTGTATTTACTTATCTCATGTTCTTTTCCTATTTATTGAAGAAAACAACTTGTTCTGTTATCAAAGCTTAATAACTAAAACAACTATGAGATTATTTGTCATGCTTGTGCAGACTTCAGGGCAATGCCTATGATTATTTTTGCTTTTTGAAATACCAGTTGTTAAGTAAAACATGGGCAAAACTGATAGCATTTTATTATTATTACATTATGTTAAGGCACAAACATGTGAGCGTATTTTTAGTATGTCAGAATTCTTTTTAGTGGGCTAACACTTTGCATCAATCTTCATTCTGATATGGGTTTAGAACCACATTATAAGTCTCTGATCATAAGGAATTTTAAAGGCAATAGATTTGTCTCCTGTAGCCTGAATAGGCATCACAAGAATATTTTTACTTAATTATTCAACTATAAATTGGGATTGATATTGTACTAACTAAAGAATGATGTACAAGTAAATAATATTACATGTACAGCCATTAGACAATAATAATCTATTCTGTTTTGGAATTCTGAACATCATGAAATGCTGAGAACAGCATCTTAAAAATAGATTTGAAATAATGTGATATTTAGGATGATAAAGAATGTATCGTTGGCTTCCCACATAATCCCTTATGGGTTGTATAATTAGGATAAAGATAAGTTAGATTTCAGTAAAATCATGTGGCTATTTCAATAAAGAACTAAGGAAAAGAAAGTATCAACAGGCAATTAGATATATAGACAAAGATTATTAACATTTTGTTTGTCTGGTCTAACCATTTTTTAAAAATTACTTTGCTGTGTGATAAATAGGAAAAAGGTGAAGGTAAGTTGGGTAAACCTTTGACTTATGGTTGGCTAAACCAGCAGTTCTCAGCCCCTGTGTCAGGACACATTAATGTGTCCCGACACAGTGGCAGGTGTGTCACGGAGAGCAGGGGAGATGACAAGATTCAGTCTGCGGGGGATGGACTGTGTGTCTTGCAGAGTCATGACATGCCACCAAGTGTGTCATGACCTGCAGAAAGTTGAGAATCACTGGGCTAAACCGTGCATTTACTGACAGTGTAATAAAAATAGATTATACAATCATTGATTAAAATATTTGAATACTTCGTTCTTTGAACATGATTGAAACACTTTGATATTGTGCCCATAGGCACAGACAAGTTTTGAGACAGAAGTTTTTCTGCTATGATAGGTATACCTGGTAGGACACACATGATTAGCCAATCTGAGGGTAAGTAGAGTGTTGAAGAGCTATTTAGCAAACTTGGTGAGAAACTTGACAAAACCAGGTAATTCACTCCCAGTCCAAACCTTCAAAAAGACAGCGAAAATCAGTTGATTATTCAGCACGGACATCACCTTCCACCTTGCAACCCCGAACAGTTTTCCATTCATAAGGGAAAATAAGTGTAATTCATATTAGATCACTTTTAAAATCAGATTTTAGTAGCCAATCTAAAACATCATAAGAAACATTTCAAACAGTAATCTGAAGGGCTTGTAGGTGATGCACTGTCAGGCAGCCAAGAAAAGGTAACACCCTCTCTCCAGCATGGCACTAATTAACGCAGTGTCCTCTAGCAGTCCCATGAGCCTCATCGTTTTGTATAGGCACTGTCGCTAGCAAAACGCAACCACATCAAAGGGGAAAATTCATCTTTGTACAGAGACCAATCTCTCTATTTGGCTACCCAGGACCAGAGTGGTAGGGAAATTTGTGGAAGTCTGCTATGAACCAATCGTACTTTCTCATAAAGCCCTGCAGTGCGTTTGGGATCTCGTTGGTCCCACAGTACCAGCTGTCATAACAGTGGGGGCAGGTAAAATGTACTTTGTTCTAGACAAGTTTGGGTGGGGAAAAAACAGATTGTGCTACAGGTAGTCCTCACTTAGTGACCGGGTTCCGTTCCTGAAACCTGGTTGATAAACGAATTGGTCACTAAACGAGGAGCAGCCCTACCGGTATTTCAGGCATAATGTACTTTACTGGTAGTGGGTTTTTCAACCATCTTTACATAGTTTTAATGTTACCTTTGCATCATTTATAACATTTTTAATATATTTTTAAATGTTTTAAGCTCTAATGTACTGTACTGTACTTAGTTTGCATAGTGTACTGTAAATATGTACAGGTAATCGTTTTTAATATTCTGAATAGTACTGTAAAGAAAAGGCCTAACATAAACTCCAACATGATAACTTTGTTTTATTGGCATAACTCCTTACATACTGTATTACAGAACATAAAGATGCAATCAGCAAAAATTATAAAAATGATGTACCAAAGAAATATGAAAATAAACATTCAGATTACATTAACATTTTTACTCATCAAATCCTTCAAAGTGTTGTTCAGTAGCAGGGGGGTCATCAACTTCATCGTCGGAGAGATCAGCAGGGTTATCAGGAGCTGTAGAAGGCCCTGGTGAGGGAGATGATGGCAAGGAAATGGAAGGACTTGTAAGGGTAGGTGTAGGGGTCCTGGATGGAACTTTAGAGAAGTATCTCATTAGTGTGGTCTGCGTTGTAATTTTCTTTTTTTCTTCATAAATTTCACGATAGCATCGTAAAATTTCATTTATTTGTCGTTCCACTTTCGTGAACCGTTCAACATTCGGGTCCATACTCTCTAGTTCTAACATCGCTGCATTCACTTTGGAGAAGACATCAGCTAACCCCTTTACAGTGAACTTCTTTTGTACTTCTTCCACTCTTTCCTCTTCTTCTTCTTCCTCCTCTTCCAAGTGCTGCTGCGCTTCCAACTCTATTAAATCTTTGTTAGTTAGCTCTCCCTCAACATATTCCACTAATTCTTCAATATCTTCCACTTCAACACCTAAATTAAGCACATTAGCAAGTTCCACTTTTTTTTATTTATGACATCGATATGTTCGTCTTTCTCAAACCCTTCGAAATTATTTACAAAACGTTTCAGGCATTTTTTCCATATGCCTTGCATACACTTTTCTGTCACTCCCGCCCAAGCTGATTCAATGTTCTTTATGCAGTGTAAAATATTAAATGATTTCCAAAAATCACGCAGAGTTACTTCACCATTTTCTGTTGCTGCTACTGCTTTGGAAAACGTCGCGCGCAAATATAGCGCTTTAAACGTAGATATAGCCCCCTGGTCCATTGGTTGTAACACAGCAGTTGTGTTTTTAGGCAGATACACGACCCTTACATCAGGGTGTAGATCATCAAGATGCTGGGGGTGGCCTGGGGCATTATCAAGTAGGAGGATAATTTTAAAGGGAACACTGTTTTCCAGACAATAATGCTTGACCGAGGGTATGAAGCAGTTCATGAACCAGTCCTCAAATAAAGATTGCGTCATCCATGCTTTGCTATTTGAACGATAGTAAACGGGCAGCGTGTGCTTACTGACCTGCTTCAGTGCACGTGGGTTTGCGGAACGATAGATGAAAAACGGTTTTAACTTAAATCCAGCGACATTTCCGCCCAACAACAACATGACCCTGTCCTTAAAAGCCTTGAAACCGGGCATTGCTTTAGCCTCTTTGTGTATGTAGGACCTTTTGGACATTTTTTTTCCAAAATAGTCCGGTTTCATCCGCATTAAAGATCTGTTCCGGACGATACCCGCCTTTCTCGATCATTTTGTCAAATTCATCCACAAATCTTTCTGCTGCTTCTACGTCCGCGCTTGCAGCCTCACCACTGATACTTCGATTATGAAGGCTGAATCTCCGACAAAAACGTTGAAACCATCCATGACTCGCTGTAAATGTTTCCGTTGACTCTTTGTTTTCGCACGCTTTCAATGTTTCAAAGATACTGCGTGCCTTTGCTTGAATTATTAAAAGGCTCATTGGCATTCTTTTTTGTATCTGGTCGTCAAACCATATTGCCAGTAATTTTTCCATTTCGTGAATGAGGCCTTTCCGCTGCCTAGTTATTATGGCTTTATAGCCTTTTGATGCTTTCACTGCTTCTTTCACTCGATCTTTATCCTTCAAGATCATCGAGACGGTCGAATGCGCCAGCTCCAAGTCGCGTGCTATTGCTTTAACTTTCTTACCAGCTTCATATTCATTTATTATCTTCATTTTCGTCTCAAGATCGATAGCCTTCCTTTGTTTTTTGGTGCTTTCTCTGGGTGAAGTCATGCTCTTCCTTTTTGCGGACCTCTTGTACTTTGGGGTTCACAATAAAGTACAAATACATATAGACGAAAAACGCTAGTTCTGACCAATGTTCTGCCTAAGCTGCGCTGGCGCACAGAAGGCTGCCAGCAGTGCAAGGTCTTCAACAGAGCTCCTGTGGACCATGGAGTTCTGGAAACTCCCGCCCAGAGAAGCTCTAACAGAGCATGCCCAGAAAATCTGGGCATGCTCCCTAGAGCTTCTCTGGACCAGGAGTTAGGGCTGGGCCCTGCTGCAAGGGTCGGCGCAGGGGGGGAGTGACAGCGGGGGGGCGGCGATGCCGGGCGCGGGGGGAGCGACGGAGGGGCAGCGGGGCTGCACAGCAGGCCCCATGGGGGAAGGGGGGAGCGCAGCGAGCAACAGGAGTTGCTCAGCTGCCCTCTCCCCTTAGAGGGAACATTGGTCCCAACTGAGGGAAGGAGACAAACCTGAGATACTGTACTGTAACACCAACTCATCAGAGAGCTGGTCGTAACTCCGAGGGGTCGATAAATGAGTAGGTTGCTAAGTGAGGACTACCTGTATTCTATTTATATATCTACCATATATTAACTGTCTGTGGTGGTTTATTGTTGGCTTTGGTTTGTCTTGGTAGCATAATAGAAGTATAATCTGTCTCTCTTAGAGGATTCGTGGGAGCTAAGGGTTTTTTTTTGAGGGGGCAGAGTAAAAATTCAAGAAATAATCTGAATTTTGAAACATGTCAACACAGACTGACCAAAACACTAGAAAATATGCTATATGGAGCAATCCAGTGTATTCAAAGGGAAATGTATTAGAGGACCTAAGACTTTTCCAGTTCAGATGGTCTGTGGGATCCAAATTAGTCATGGTGGCCTGAAGAGTTTTAAAAGCTGTAGGACTACTTTCTACTGGTAGAAGCCTCTGACAGATATTGTTTACAGCCATTACTTTTGGGTGATAATTATTTTAAAAAAGATTAAATGCTCATTTTTTCACAATAAGCATTTATTGACTCTCCTGTCCTTGGGATAGTGTAGACATGTACTGGTATTAGAAATTAACATTGATCAGACTAAGGTGGTGATCAATGAATATTAAATTAAGGAATTTTTATCCTCACAAGGTTAAATGAAGATTTCACCCTGTATAAATTGTTGAATCATTAGTATTCTACCATGGTGTTGTGCCAGATCTGTTTCATTTTTGCAGTCATGGTGTTTTTAAACTACTAGAGCAAATGCAGCTTTCTGTCTGACTTTGGATGAGCTTTAGTGATTGATGTTTCTTTTTTGCTATTCTAATGAAAATGAAGACTATAGTCATACACACACATTCTGCCTCCTATCAGACTACACCCTGGTTTTCACTTAAAAGTTTTGCTGGCATAGTTCCATTGGTCAGAGGTTTGATTTTTTTTCCCCTCAACACCCCCCCCCATTTGAACAATAGCTATGCTGGCAAAATCTTAATGTTGACACAGTTATATTTAAAAAAATCAAACAAACAAAAAAGTCTTATTGCAAGCATAGTATATTCCATTCAGGGAACTGGTTTGAATTATACCATCAGAAGAACTCATTTTTGCTAATGGTTTTGTTAGCACAGTATGTCAAGACAGCAAATCCTTTTAGGTGTTTGCAAGGTCTACCTTTCATTCTTGCATATAGTGCTTTCAACTTCAACCCTAGTATTAAGTTGTTAAGATAAGAAGGGAAAACTAAACAACTTCTGGTAAGATTTCTTGTTGATAAGTCTTTCTTTCTTTCTTTCAAAGAATGGGACTACCACCAGCAAATACAAATCTTTTAAATAAGCAAATTGGAGATGGATGTCATTATATTACTATGAGCTCTTAAATAGATGCTATATGCAAGCTGAACTTTAGCCTGCTAATTCATGATATGATGTTTTTGGGAGAGGAAATGTTGGATGGGAGGGACTGCCATGGAGTGGAGAAACTGCATTGGCTTCTCTCCCCCTCTTTACAGGGTCTCCTGTGGTGCAAGGGGGAAGAAATAATGCTGCATGTCAGTTCAGCACAGTGCTTCTTTGCTTCACATCCCCTGAAGGAAAAGCCAAAGAAAGCACCCCCTGCATTTCTCAGTCTCAACTATTTCTCTGCAGTGCGTAACATAAAAGGCCACCTAGGTGAAGGAAGGAAAAGTTGGCCTCAGTTGTACTATGCACGTATGATGATAGGGTCAGTTGAGAGTGTGCTAATACCTTGATTTGGCAGAGTTTCAAGACAGTAATGGCATTCCACTTTTGCCAAACTAATTCCCCAAGCACTTTTCTTCACAGTTTATTTTTATTGCAGGAGACTGTTAAGGGTGTTTGTAGTTCTTTGGGCTGGCTACAGCAAATGGAAAGAGCAGCTGTGAATTGTTACCTCTCCCTTAATTTTCCTCTTTACAAACTCTTTTTTTTTAAGTATCTTTGTTATAGAAAAATCTATTGGGTACCATGTAGCAGACTATGACAATTTCTGTAAATAACTGTTAATGTCTCATTAGATAATCAGCATGGAAAGGTCACAGTCTACTCTATTTTGAAAAGAAATGATTCTCCTCTCTTATACCATGTAAATCAGGAAAAGCTCCACTGATGTAAATGGCATAATACTAGTGCTAGTGAAGAATTTGGCTCTTCTGACAGATTTTGTCTACCTAATGTAAAATCCATGTAAGTGATATCTTACTGGCATACAAACTTTGTGAAAGCTGTAAACTTGACTGTGACAAACTGCAATACTGCAAGTTCTGTAGTGCAGTGGTTCCCAACCAGTGTGCTGGGGCACACTGGTGCACAGCAGCAACACCCAAAGTGCACCACGAGCATCTCTGAGAGCTGGAGTTAAAGTTCCCTCCCTGTTCAGCCCAGCCACGTGTGCTGTGCGGGGCTGGGAAAAGGCAGGGGTTAAAGTAAGGGGGAAGGCACTGGAACATAGTTCCAGGACCCCTATTTTTAGGCAGGCAGCATTCCAGCCCCTCTAAAAATAGAGGATGGCACCAGAATATGGAGTTCCAGTGATCCCCCTAAAAATAACATGGGCAGCCAGAAAGCAGTGTTTCGGAGGCTCCACCTTAAGCCCTGCTCCACCTTAAGCCCAGCCAGCAGAGAGCTGCAGGAGGCCAGGAGTATGTGAATCTCCCCCTGCAGGGTGGAGCAGCTTGTTTCAGGCAGCCTGCAAATGGCCCAGGTAAGGGCTTTGGAGGAGGGGGCCTGCTGTTGTGTGAGATAGGTGTGTATGTGTAGCAAAGGGTGTGTAGCTGGGGTTGTGGGGTGGCTGTTTGGTTGGGGGGGTGTAGCTGGGGGCTGGAGGCCTAGTTCTGGCCCCTGCAGTGATGGGAGGGTCCAGCACAGGCAGCAGAGGGCTGGGGGAGAGGAGGACAGGACCCACTGGGGTGGGAGAGAACAGCAGTGGGGTGAGGATTTGCCCTGGGTGGCAGGGAGCCACTGTGGAGAAGGGGCAAGTGGGTGCTACGCCATGCTCCCCTGCCCTACCTTCCCACTCCCCAGGTTCCCCCCAGCCCCTTCACAAAGCCATGCTTGTTCTCCCTTCCTCTCTCCTCTCCTGACACCCTTGTGCTGTTCCCCACATGGCTGCTTTCGTCCTCTTTTGCCACCTGTGCCCTGCTCTGCTCCCCACACTCACTCCTGCCACTGCACACAACTCCTGACCTCCCATGTTTTGCCACCCCTGCTCTGCTACCCCTACTACCCCACATAGCAGCATATCTGAAACCCTGTGCCATGGTTCATGAATATTCATAATTAATTTAAGTTAATTTGAATATTCATGAGTTTTTTAATGGTGGTGTGCCTTGAAAAATTTGAAGGTATCAAGGCGTGCCACGGCAGAGAAAAGGTTGGGAACCACTGCTGTAGTGTGTGTTTGAAATTAGTGTGTAGAATCCTCTCCTTTTAGTCAGGGTGGGATCAGAAGCATTAGGCAATAAACTTGGCTGCACATTGATACTGAAAATATGGAATTGGAGATAGGATCTAACAGTTAGTTCGGGAAAGTGCTGTTGCCTGTATTATACAGTAGATCAGAATAGATGAGAGTGTTGGTCTCCTATCCTTGGAATCTATGAATCCTGCTCAATGCCAAAATTTTTATCCATCTGCAAATAAAATGTTGGACTACATATTTTTATGCCCTTGTTCATATGTGATCCATCATGGCTAATCTTAACAAAATTAGTAAAGATTATGAGGGCTGATTTCACTTATATGAAGCACACTTCTGATTCAGCGTGTTTTTACAACAAGTGTTACAATCAGGTAAGCACAGTCCTGTTTTACAAATACGTTCACTGAATTTCAAAGACAATTAAAACAATGACAGAGTATTCAGCATGAAAAAGCACTTTATAGTCTCAAAGCACAGCTCCTTTTGTCACCTGGTGTAACTGGGAGTGTTCAGCACTTCTGCACATCAGACCCTGGGGCTCTGGTTGAACCTCCAGAAAATGAGGAACACGTAATTGAACATCTGTGAATAATTTCGTTTAAGTGACATCACAGGAAGAATTTACTGGCAGAGATGTGGCTACAGTCCAGTTCTTTAGGGCAGCATTCAGCTGCATTAACCATAACTATTCTTTCCGTTTTTGCAATCCCCTGCATCAATCACTACTCTCTAGAGCCAATCAGAAGTTTTGCAATGGAAAGCTTTTTCTGTGGGAAAATTCTAATTAATCTAAATTGAAGTATTCCACGAGACTATCAATTTCAACAATATATAATAGAAATTAGGCACATTTCCAGTAGAGGTATGCCTGGCTTCTTAAGTTCCCCCATCTTCAAAGCATCTGATGAAGTGGGATTTTCTCCCACAAAAGCTCATGTGAAAAATAAATCTGTTAGTCTTTAAGTGCCACATGACTCCTTGGTGGTTTTTTTTTTTTTGTTTTATTTTTGTTTTTATTTTGCTGGACTAGACTAACATGGCACCCCTCTGGAAGTTGGCAGGCTCCTCAGTAGCCTGCTTGGAAACTGTGCGAAAACCAGGCTCCCACCTGCTTGGAAGTCCAACTGGTAGACTGATGGAGCAGTCTAAGGTGCCATTTCCCAAGCTCTAGGACAATTAGCCAGGCTGGATACTTTCGACTCAGGGTGTCTAGGCTCTCAGATTTGTGGTAGCCTGGAAGCCTTTGCAGCCGACTCTCTGAGTCAGAGCTATCCTATTCCCTGTGTGTTGGGCTACCAGGATGCCAGGGAGCTCAGAAATTCATCTAATGGTTCAAAACAAAATGTTATTTAGATTCCCTAAAAAATTTGGGGATTCCCTTTCTGCAAGAAATTTCAAAATCATAGCTTTTGTTTTATTTTTATTTTATTTTATTATATTTTGGGACTTTCCAGTGGAATGTTAATTCAAGTTTCCAGTCAGCTATACTACAAACCATTTGAATTCTGCAACGCATGAGGCAGAGGTTCTGCAGTCATATCCAGAAACATGGTCCAACTGTGCACAACGTATAAACAAAGGGTATGCAAACCTGTAATTATTTTTTGTGTCTAATTTGTAGGGTTTTAAAACAAGCAAGGTAAAACAAAACAATCCTTCTATTGCACGGAACTGTACTGATACACACATAGAGTCATTATGGCTATGTTTACACTAGCAAATTAGTCCGATTAAGCCTTCTTAATTCGATCCCTGTCTACACTAGGCTTTTCCTAGTTTGAACTAAACAATTTTTTAGTTTGAACTAAGCTTTGCTTAGATCAAACTAGTTAGTTCGAATGATAAGTACGAACTAACTGCTTAGTTTGAACTAGCATAATGTAATCATGCTAGTTCAAACTAGCGGTTAGTTCGAATTAACTATGTTTTTTAGTTTGAACTAACTTTTTGTTTGAACTAGCCATGCTTTTTTAGTTTTAACTAAAAAGTTAGTTCAAGCTAAAAAAAAAAAAAAAGCGCAGCTAGTTCTAACTAACTTCGAACTGTTTAGTTCAGACTAAGCAAATCCAAACTGAACTTTTAGATGTAGACATATCCTATGATACCTTCCATAGCATGAAACATTTTAGCTTGAATGGGTACATATTGTCTATGTTATAAGCAACTGAAAGCAGGGTCTTACAATGGGAAGTGATTTAGCAATCTCATCTATAGACATCACTGCTAGCTTTGCCTGTAATAAACTGGTAAGATCTTTTTGAATCCTACTAATCTGCTGGCCTCATTTATGTTTTGTGGTAAACAGATCTGGTCTGATTGAATTGTGTGAATGAATGTTTCCCTTTACCAGTTATAAATTTATCTTTCAGTTTCAACGGCTGCTTTCTTTTTCTTATGTTATCGGACATGATGAATAGAAGATTCTATTCTACACTTTCTACACCATTCATTATTTTGCATATTTTGTCATGTCTCTGCTCATTAATCTAGTCCTTAAAATAAACAAACCCATTCTTCTCTAATCAATTTACCGGATACCCTTTTAAAAACACTATACACTATTTGTTCCACACAGCCATCAGTAAACTCTCATATTAAATTGATCCCATTGTGTATAATAGTAAAAATTACAATTAAAAATAGGGCATCTTGCTGTGGGAAGCAGAGAGTGGCTTTATGAATAAAATCGTCATCCCAAATTGCAAGCAATGTGCTATTATCCTCATCTGTGCAGTGCCAAGGGCAGCTGGGTACCCAGTTATAGCCCTAAGAATATAACTTACATATATGCTGGGGAGAGGAAAGAATGATTGGTGCATACTCAAACCTGGTCCTCTGTATACAGTGGAAAACCTTCTACACTTGATCTTAGCCAAAAGGTTGAGAAGATACACAATTTGTGGCTGTCAGGGGAGGCAACCTGTGGGAGGAAACAGTGATCTCTTTGTGGCACACTCACCAGAACTCTCCTTAGTTATGTGCCCTTCAGGGACAAATCCATATTGGGGAACATGCAGCCTTGAGAAATTACTTTGTAAATCAGAGTTTTATGATTAAAATTGGCATCTGGGAATTCTTTGATGAAAACCCAGATTTTTAAACTCTTTTAGAAATGAAATGTCATTGTAAGAGACTTAAAAGAAATGTATGTATGGGGGTAGGGGAATGCATCCATTTCTGTCTGGCTCTAGTAGCAGTATATGATCAAATAATATAATGAATGTTTACTGTTGGGAAAAAAAAAATCCCATTTCATCCTGTAAATCCCTGCAGAGTAAAAGGATTTGATCATTTAAAGATTTCCAACAGGGAAACACATTCCTAAATCCAGCATCTACTCATTGAGTGTACATACAGTATATGTTACTGAAAGAAGCTTATTTATTCAGCAAATGTGGCTTTGCAGTTAAAAATACAGTCATTTTGCTTCACTGCTGTGGCCACTTGTATTTGGTGAACAAATTGTTTTTATATTGATTCTGTGCCTTCACCTATTACTTGGACAATATGTCACAGGGCTTACATAAGATTCAGGGTGGCTTATGAGCATGGTAGCACAAAGTGCTGAATGATTATTTTTCCTTTGGAATCTGTGTTGAAACTTAAAACAAGCTTTTCAGGCATCTATGAATAGTTGTTGAAAAGCTTCTATGGTGAGCAGAGCCTGAAAAAGAAAACGCCACCTCAGTGGTTAGCTGAGTTCTTCCATAACTTCTCCCCCTGCAATCTGCTGTTAAGTGTTTATTTTATGCTGGTTAAACAGACTCTTTTTGTTAACTGAACTTCCTTAGATATTGTTTCCTTCGTAAACTTGGCAAGCACCAAAAATGTTCTCTCCAAACTTTCTCCAAGCGCTAACATCCATTTTTACTAAGCCGCTTCCTCATAATCTGTAAGCAATAAATATCAGGTGCAGTCAGACTGAGCATTCTGGCATACAGGGGATATATTTAACCAAATGGAGTGATGCTGGTACAATCTGGAGAAGATAAAATAGTTGTTTATTGAAAGAAATGTCTTCATGATAGGTGTAGTGTTTCTAGCCCCCTTCCTTTCTTTTCTCCCTGTTGTCTATCTCATTCCTTCCCACATTACAACCCAAACAAAACAGAACATTTGCTGGACTCATTTCAATTATATGATGTCCAAAAAGAGCTAAAGAAACAAAAAAAAAGTTTTATAGTGGAAAGTGTTAAGTAGCCTTAATTTTATGCAATGCATACAAAACTATATGCAAGCTACTGGTGAGGATGCAACATTCTGATTGGAAGTTGTTTGGGACAGGAAAATTCTCATTGTATGTATTTAGTTCTTAGGATGAGACAACTGTCATTGCTCACAGTAAGTTGTGCTCATTTCAGTGGGACTTCTGGAGAAGTTAGATATTCCTTACTGTGACTAAAGAGATCACACTCTAGCCTAAAGTTTAATTTGGGTTCGACCTGAATAATATGCTAAGTATTCAGCCCTGATTGAGCCAAGCGCATAAGTATATGCTTACCAAATAGCTGTTCTTAACTTCTTATTAGATATGAGGAAGGCTCAGAATGAGAAGCACAAACAAACAAGCAAAATATTAAGGCATTTTAAAGTTATTCACTGCCCATCCTTTGTTGTTGTTGTTGTTGTTGTTGTTGTTGTTGTTGTTGTTTTGTTTTTTACTTCCAATGATAGGAAAAGTATATTCCAATCCCCTTGGCCCTCCAATTTCTTAATAACAAAATGTCTAAGCAGATGTTTCCATTTACTTTGTATAAAACTAAATAAATAAATAAATAAATCTTTTCCCTTTGAGTTTAGACTAACCAAGGACTATTTTGGCCCCAAATGATAATTCATTAGTCCTCTTAGTCTGTCTGCAGGAGATTAAAACAACAGCCAAGTTGTGTGCTCAACTCTACATACTTTTTGGATGATATACATTTCTTGTCAGTGCTCTTGCTCACTGAAATTAGTGTTTATGTTTATGATATACCCAACAGCAACCCAAGTGAGGCAGGGAAATCCCTAAGACATCTCCCCCCCCACCCCCAGGCCTCCAAGGCTGCATAGACCAGACATTTTCAACTGTTTTTTTTGGTTTTGTTTTTTTAACAGCTCATAAAGCAAGAAATTATATACTTCAGTAATTCTTAGAACTGCATGCAAATAGTGGCTGTCATACAGATCAGTCATCTGAACTCATATGCTGACATTAATTTCATTCAGTATACCAGAGAGACACACTGATGTGCAGTTAAAAAGAAATTTTCAAAAATATTCCACGGTGCTGACCTAACTCTTCTCCCATCTTAATCACTTGTAGTGTTGTTATCAACTTCAGCTGAAACAGTTTTAGGCCAATGTGGAATTCTTTCTAAATTCTGGTTGTCTTTCATTACCAGAAAATGATATATCTCAAGTATTAGAAGTTTCCCAGTGGTGAATGAAATGATCAGATATCTTTGGAAACATCAAATGACAGAGTTGTATTCAATCTGTATGCATTACCATGTTCTTTATGGTGCCATATGTAGTACAATATTGTGCCCGTATCTGGTAGCTCCAGGACTACAACATTGGTATTCAGTGTTTTTCTATATATTAGAAAATGTTAATTCTTTCCCACAGATGCACAATTCATTAATTAGAGTACTTCCGGTAACGGAGCTTTGTCAGTGCAATTTACATATCTATATATTTCAAGAAGTGAAATAAGAGCTTTTACAAATACAAGAAAATAAGGTTCCTCAGCAAAGTAAATTATAATTTAGAGAGAGTAGTTATGATAAACCAAAAGCAAGTTCTTTCTTATTTGTTTGTAATTTAGTTATCTGTACAATGAGAAAAGTTGGCATATTTAGAAGCTCATTTCTTAAAGCAATAGATTTTGGAATACTGTCAGAAAGAAGGTTACTTATTGTAACTGGTGGTTCGTTGAGAGAGATGCGATCACTATCTGGACTCCATACATGGGTGTATGTGCATAATGTGCACCAGAGCTAGAATTGTTTGGAATAGTCTCTTTTGACCCACATGTATGTTGTTTGTCAGCCATGTGGTGCACCTGGGAACTTATGAGACTGTGCAGTTTGAAGCCTCTTCAGTTCATTGTTACTGAGAGGATCAGAGCCCAAAGCAAAGGAAACAGGGAGTGAAATTGGAATCCAGACTGAGAGGAACCACCAGTTATAGTAAATAACTTTTTTTCATTCAGTAGTGGTCCATATATGAATTCTGTATATGAGGAGCATAATGAGCAGTAGTCTGGTTGGAAGAAGGAGCTATGGCTCAGTAGAAGTAAGAGTTCATGGCATTGCATAGCGAACTGCCGTATCCACTGTTGCTGACTTATAAATGTCCTGCCATGGGATGTCCAAGAGAAGGGCTAAAATGGTGTTGCACAACTTGTGCATCCTTGTAGAATGAGCAGTGATGCCAAGCAGTGGAGAGACTTGGGAACAGGAATAATGCTACATGATACAGCAAGAGAGGCATTGGGAAGAGAGCGCACAGCCTGGGCTGTATTCTGTGATGGTGAGGAAGAATGTGGGTAAGGCTCAGAAGGTGCAGGTGCATTGAAGATAAACTTTATGGTGGACATTTGAGGGAATATAATGCATGGTCTCTGGCAGAGTCATGAAGTTTATGGTGAAAGGTTGGAAGATGTAATACCTAGGCAAGGTGGAGTGCTGAGGTCACCCTGGAGAGAAACTTGGGACCTAATCATAGTGAGATTATGCCCCTGTGGAACACAGAGAAGGGTGGATCCATTATCATGGCTGCCAGTTTGCTGACTTGTCAGGCAGAGGCAATGTCTACTAAAAGGATCACCTCTATGGATAGATGAGGGTAGAAGCAAGTGTCAAGGGTTTTAAAGGTGGAAGAGGGTTAAATGAGGGTGGCAAGAACAAGAGTAAGTTACTAAATGGGAGTAGGTTTCCTATTTCAAGGGAAGGCATTGAGGAGACAGCAGAGAATTGTATAATGCCTGGGTGGCTGAAGACCAAAAAACCATCCATAGGCAGTTTGTGTGTGATGAGCAATGCCAGATGAACTCAAACAGAGGAGTGGGCAAGGCCCAAAAGGTGATATAGAAGTAATGGTTCATATGCTGGTAATGGAGGTTATATGATTTTGATTTATCTCTGCTGTATCAGGGAGGCCCAGTATGTACGGAAGCTCTTCTGATGATAGGGTGAGAGGAGATAGCCAGCCAGGTTGTTAAGGAAAAATTTATGGCAAGCCGTATCCGCCTAAGGCATCTATCAACCTTTGGCTGTCACCACAGGTACAGTCAAGGAATCAGACAGGCTGAGATTTCAAAACACAGATTTATTTAAACACCCCTCAACCTCCCAAAGGATCCCCACCATGAACACATATATTAAAACAGTTCCCACAAACAGTTCCCACACAAGATTGAATAACAAAGGTGTTACAATAGTACCCTCAGTGGGATTGGACCCGTATCTCAACCCCACTGGCCTTAGAAGGAGTTTCCTCACAATTGAAGCAGGCTAATATGACCAGAGTCCCAGATCTCTCTCACAGTCTCTCTTCACCCGGCTGGGCGTTGGTCCCGACTCCCACGCTGTCCTCTGGGTCTGTGTCCCTAGGTGGATGGTCTGGTCCCGCGTCGTCTCTGGTCCGGATCACCCCACGTGGCCCATCTGCTTCAGGCCTCTGGCAGCCCAATGGTCCTTTAATCAAAAGTCCGTTCACCCCAGGTCAAAGTCCAGATAGAGCCACGTGGGGACTCTATCCCTTCGGGGACTTGCCTCCCTCTGGTCCAGCATCTGCTCCATCTCCCTCTGGTCCAGCAAAGTCCTCTTCCTCCTGGCGATCCCACGACATCCTCTTCAAAGCCTCCTCAAGAGAAGCTCCCAGCTTCCACTGAGTCTCTGATCACAAGGACTAAATACTCAGTGGAACCAGCAGAGTCCCTTGGCCTTCAAGGCTCCTAAATCCAATAGCCTCCTCAGGAAATCCTTCTTCTTGGACCTCGGCCCTCACAGCTCCTGCCACGTGGCCAAGAAAGCGCTCCCAAGGATCCTGGAATGAGCTAACGAACTAAACTAGCGGCTGGAACGAACCCCGAGTGACCGTTGAGCACTGTCTTAAATACCTGGTCGGCCAACCAATCATGAAACCTCAGCCTTTGCGCCCAAGCCAGGCTCCATAGGGTTCAATGGAGAGGGTTCCAGAAAGTGTGCGCACGGCCCCCTGTTCACTGAGCACAGCCCGCTGTCACTGGGCGGATTACCAACTGCTCAGAGACCCTGTTGCTGAGCAGAGCACAGACTGCTGGCTCCTTGCCAAGGCTCCTGTCAATCTGACCAGGGAGTCCACATCACCAGTTGCCAGGCAGACTTGCTCCTCAGCTCCCTCTACTGCTCAGATCGCCAACATGTTACCATAACAGTTTCATAAACCAGGAACAATACATTGCTCCCGCTTCTGGGGAGGAGAACATGTTCTTAACACGGCTAATTATAACAAGGGTAAAATTTTACCAACAAGGTGGGCATGATATTGGAACTGTACACGGTACTAGCCATGAAAGACCAGATGGACCCAATGTGACGGATGGAGCCAGGTGTTCCTGTAGGTCACAATGCTTAGACTTGTGCTCTGCTGTGGCTTTCTTCAGTGGCAGAACTGCCTGGTCTTCATGCAATGTCTCATCCAACCAGACTCGAGGAAGTAGCTTTACTCTCAGTCCCTCTTGGAGATCTGCCCTTGTACCCATGGCTGTGATTCTTATGAAAACAGTGGGTTTGACTCAGAATCTCTAGTACCGTTGGTGCCACATTGGGTGGTGATGGTACTTCTGGGTGCTCTAGTGGTTCTTTCAGTACCACTTTTACATGTGCGTCTGGACACTTTGCTGCCTGCACAAGTGCTTGCATAACCTGAGTTCTCTGGCTTCAGTGAGCTCATAATGGAAAGAACCAACAGACTGAGCAGTGGGAGACAATGTGAGTCTCATCAACACAAGAACAGCAGTACTGGGGTTCATCGCTCACTGAGAAACTTCCCGGGTACAGCATGCAGTTCTTAAACTGGTTGCATGGTGAGCTAGTCTCCCACAACTAGTAGGACAACCCATGATATTTAAGACTAACTATACTAAGTATACTAACTAAAACTACAAATAAAACATCTAAATACAAGAACAAGCTACTGAAAAGCTTTTTCTATCCAGATTGGAAACAAAGAAGAAGAGTGTTCTGACTCCACCCCTGTTATGGTAAAAAGGGAATTGAAGGGGCATTGACCTGTGTGATCACATAAGAACTCAGGCACACCACATGGCCAAAGCATGATGTACACATGGATCAATGGAGACTACATCAAACAGTTCCAGCTCTGGTGTATAGTGCACATGCATACTCACATACAGAATCCATATAGGGACCAACACTTGAATCTTTTCTTTCTTCCTCTATCACTACCTTGTAGGGAAAGAATTGGATTTTTTTTTAAAATTGTCTAAGCTACATGGTCCACCTTCATGTTAATGCGTCTATCCTGTCCCTGCACTTCCGAGCAGGATCTCTTCTAGGAAGTACTCTAATAAATTAATTTTGTGTCTGTGGGAAAGAATTAACATTTTCTAATGCCACACACGGGTGGACTGCCAGACAAACAGCAGCAGGAGTAGAATTAGTAATAAGAACACAACAATGGAAACCGAATCCTCTGTCCACAGCAGAAAAGGATTCTGGAAGAACTTGTGTTCTTAAAGATCAGGGAAAGTAGCAACAGAGGACCAGTCAGTCCAGGAGACTCTCAAAACTCCTTCAGTGTGGTGCAGTGGCTAGCTGGGTTCTATTCATTGCTGAGCTGCTAGCTGACCTGGGGGAAATTCTTGCACCTTTCTGTGCTTTTGCACCTTATTTGCAAGGTAGAAAGAATATTTACTATGCAGAGTAAAGTTGTTTTGAGCACTCCAGGTGGAAACAGTTTATGTAAGAGAAGTATGATTATTTTGTCTGAAAGTATATCCACGCTTCCAGCTGAAAAAGTAAATTCTACATCTTGGAGATATTCCCACACTAGCTCTGATCAAGCTTGTGCAGTAAAAGCAGGGTAGCTGCCACTGTGCAAGCAGCAGGAGGAGCTGGCAACTCTAGGTAAGGTCTTGGGTGGGTAGCTACTATCTGTGGCTTGTCCTGCTTTCACTACTTCCTCTATGCTCTGTTTTTAGTATGCCAGCTTGACTAGAACTAGCTTAGATTCCTCAAGCTGGGAGTCATTCATCCTACTGAAAATGTAAACAGAGTCTGAAGGTTTCAGAATTGACAAGAAGGGAGGCTTTGAATGAAGGGCATGGGATTCCTGAGGGGAATAAAATTTCAGAGTTAACCCATGGAGTTTTCTCTCAATTTTCCTCTACTGGAGGGGCAATTGAAGAAATTTGCTTCCTCTATTCCTCTTCCACTCACAATCTTGAAGAAGGCAACTTAGCCCATGAAGGTCCTCTGTTTCTTTGTGATCTACAGGGAACATGGAGAAATCAATTTGGAAGCCTTATGCACTGCCTTTTTGCCCATTATAAACATGGTTCCAATGGAACATTTGACCTCCCCACACCCACTCCATTATGCATACAACTGCTGATTGCTCAGTATTTCTGAAATTCAGGTCAGCTATATTTAGATACCTAAACAAACAGGTTTAGAGGCTTTTGGGCAGTGTTCCCCTCCCCCCTGCCCCAGCCTCCTTTCTCATCTCTTCAGTCATGCAAAATAACTTTGCCTATTATTTTTAAATGCATGATTCGCAGTTTTAAAAAATGCTCCCCAATTCTTATTGTATTTTCAGGTGAGATGAAACAAGTAAAAGTCACTATTAATTAGTGTCTTGCTGTGTACATTAATATATCTTTATAACAGATTTGAAACCACTTTCAGGTCATAGATCATGAATGCAATTATAGGATTATGATTTGAGCCTCATATTTTATAACCACATTTTACTGGAACAGTAGAAACACTTTCAGGGAACTGTAAGAGATTTCAGAGAGTTAATTGTTAATGCAGATGACCTCTGTAATAGACTGTATTTATTTAATTTCTAGTACTTCACTGAAGGTGTCACTATTTTCAAGGAGACTCCACTGAGTTGGTAAATGCGATCGTTTTATGTGATGATTTTATTCTGTAAATGCAACGGCTAAAATTAACTTACAATAAATTAAATTAACTTATGTGTAAGATGATCCTTAAATTAAATTAAAGCTCAGCTTGCTTGCCTAGTTTTCTGTAGGGAACATATAAATTAGTGATGAAACAATCATTTCTTGATTCTTTAAATTTGGTTAAGCTTAGACATTTTGGGTCAGATCCAGAAGCCCTTAGTCACATGAATAAATCTTACTAATGTGAGAGTTACTATTGCTTCAACAGAGCTGCTTCCAATTTTAGGTCTAGCTTCTCTTCTGGCTAAGCTTCTGGTCATTATTAGTGAGAAAGCACTTTGTAGAATAGTAAGCTCCTTCTAGTGCCCTCAGAACATATATCTTATTTTCAAATTCAATTTTGCCTTCAAACAGTTTCATCTGTGGCTTCATTATCTGTGAAATATATTTTTTTTCATATTCCTAATTTTTAATCTATAAAGGCCACAATTTCAGTCATTAGGGTTGCTTGTCAAAATTGAGTATCAGTGCTGAAACATGTGTGATGTGATTCTCCATATAGGTGTATAATTCAGAACAAAGCACAATAATTTAAGTCTCTTTCATAAATTATTTTAACCCTCCTTTTTTACAAGATGTAAAATATTCTTTTCACCTTAGTGCAGTATGAAAGAATCATTACAAATCTAATGTCAAGTGGGAATTCCGGGTATGTTACTACATCCCTAATATTTTCCCCCATGAAAAATATTTCATTTGAAAATCAGCACTGAAGATTAAGTAAAGTATCTGAGCTAAATTGTTTTGGTTGAAATCTGATTTCTTCCACAAGAGTAAATTTCAAATGAAATGTTCTCATCAAGGAATAACATAATATGGATTCCCCTTAGAAGGCAGTTATTTAAACTTTTAAGACTAATGTTGTGTTCAGTTGAAATGATGTAATTTTAATGGTAACTTCAAACCCAAACTTCAAAGCAAACTTCAGAAACCAACTGCAACAAAACCCTCAAAGACAGTCACATTCATTCGCTAAAAATGAGAAAATAAAATTAAAAGTGAACTGCTTTCCAAACTTATGGTTGTGATTCTTGTTGGATATTTCAGCTCTTAACAAAATCTTAGTGATCAGTCTTTCAGTGTGTTGAGGTGTGGGGACAGGGTCTGGGAGGAATTCTTTCCTAGCTTATTGAACAACTGTCACTGGTAAGTCAGTATAACAAGGGACCAAACCTCAAAGTGTTGATTTTTTCCAAGCTTGACAACTTCATTTAAGAGGTCAGCCAGGAACGGGAAACAAAGGGTCATTGAGTCTCAGCTTAAATTAATGTTGCTTATTGCCCATAAAGAGTGATGGGTGGGTTAGGAAGAATGCTTCACTGACAAAACTCCATTGAGGTGGCCTTCCTATGGCATAAAAACTCATTCTGCAGGCAAAAGATTTGCTTTGTGTCATCCATATGTCCAGTTGTCTCCCACCCTCCCCACTGTACATCCCAGCAGCAAGACATAGACTGTAGTCTAATCCCAGTGTTACTGTAACTCTCATAAATCATGTGATTTTGTGACAGGCTGTTGAAAATATTTTGGGTTCCATGTCAGAGAAGAGCTCCCTTTTACAAATTTCCTTGTGAGCATCTTGCTTCTGTAACACTTTTTTGTTTCCCCATTTTTTATTTTGGGGCTTGTGTGATTTAGAAGTCCATTGATATATTCTGCTTATTGTAGCTTTCTGTGATGGCTAGTATGCAACGTTTAAGACTTCCCCACACCAGTTACTGATTTTGAAAACGTTTAAGAATGGGGATTTCTGGATATAGAAGCTCCTGGCTTTAATTGGCTTTTCACCGATTTGATTCTTATGTCAGGAATCCTACTGTGCTCAATAGCAACTGTTTCTGTTTGGTCTTGCACACTTTCTACTGATTGTTCATCCATAAAAGCTGTTGATTTTTTAAGGTAAATTCTTTTTATTATATTATTAGAGACATCTGAGAGATGCCAATAATCCATGTGACTATATAGAGATCATAAAGCCTCAATAGTTGGGTCTAGCTCCGTTGAGTTGCTAGACTGCAAAATGGGCCTATAGGCCACCTTTGCAGTTCCCTGATTCCGAGATGGCTGAGAACTGATTCCAGAGTAAATTAAACCAGCCTTTCTAATTTACTTTGGTTGGTAACAGTTCCCAAAGATCCAGGATCTCCAGAACACTGCAGCAACCTTGTTGTAAAATGGCTTGTGAAGAGAGTCAAAGTTTGAAACTTAAAACAAAGAGTAGCAAATTGAAAATTTCATTCAACGGTATATAGAACGTAATATAACCAACTATGTGACTGGATCTACCAAAGGAATTATGTAGTTATGCCAGTGAGAGGTCACCAACAAAGGAACTCCAGGAATTTGCAAAATTGTATTTGTTTATAAAAATGAAAAGGAATATATTTTCCCCATCCAGGTATGTTATACTTTTTGCCTTTTTTTAACACTGACAGTTAGGGCTGATCTATACTGCAGAGGGATTTCAGTAGCAGTCAAACTGAGATATGCAAGTTACTTAACACAACTTGTGTATCTCCCTTCAACTGCCTAATTAATGCCTACTCACTGCAGGGTCCACACCGTGCTGAGTCAACAGAAAATGCCTTCCTGTCAAGTCAGCTCTACACTACTTGCCAGTTTTAACACATCAGCCTCCAGCTAATTCTGGGTTTGATTGAGCATGTCTATATAAACGCTTAGTCAAACTCACACAATCATTGCTACTCTGTCAAAAGTGCAGCTGACCCTTTCTGCAAGCATAATGTCTGAGAATTAAAATAGCTGTTATATTAGTACCATGCTTAACCTTTGTGAGTAGCACGAACCTAAAACAGCAGAGGTGTGAATTAACTATCATTTGCTGCAAGGCAGGTTTTGAAAACAGACTTTAGCATCTTTCCCCATTTTCCATGTGCTTTGATATAAAGTGAGATTTTCTGAATTAATTTCTATAATTAGAATGCTTGGTAATTCAACACATACCAAACATAGGACAGTGACCCTTCCCTAGAAAACCACTTGAAAAATCCAAGTGATTATGCATGCAATTATTATGGCATTGGTATTCGTTAATCCTAGTCAATATGATTGATGGCTCCCTTTCATGGCAGTCAGCTTAATTTATTGAGGACTTTTAGTTGGTGAATTATGACTCAGTAAGGAAAAAAAAGTTGTTTAAAATGATTGCCAGAAACACATGGAAACTGAAATAATGCATATTGAATTCACAAATGTATTCAAAAACACCATAAACAATAAATCATGGCATATATGTGGGGTGGGACATACTGAAAAAAGTTAAACTAAAAGTTCCTGACTGGAAAAGATTGATTTCTGGGTGTGTAATTTGCATAGCGTTTCAACAGACGTGATTTTGGTTTGAGTAAAGGTCTTTTACAGATTCTGTGGGATTATACAGATAAGAAACTACTACAACTGCTGAATATAGTTCCCAATACATGTGATAATTTTTTTTAAAAAATACATTAAAATTGTCAATAAATTATTTATAAAATATGTTGGCAGCCACTTAGTTCTCTTTTTCTGTATATCATTGCAACAATTCCAAGGATAGAGGAGAGACTAAAGGATTTCATTAAAAAGGCCTATGATTTAGGCAGAAATGCATGGTTCCAGCCTCCCCTTTCATTGTATAACTCTGGATTGCTAAAATGTTGTTCAGTAACCTGCGCAAATCAATAGAAGTCCGTTCAATAGTTGACAGATAAGTATGGTGAATTATGTGCCATCAGTCAATTAGCTGTATTGCTAATGCATATTTCTGATTGCAACTACATAGCACTGAAGAGAGGGACTTAACTCATTTCTTTCTTTCTTTCTTTCTTTTTTCTTTGTTTCTTTCTTAGACTCAAAGAGAAGCAGGCATTGCAGTTTGATGAGTTTCTCCGGCCTCTTTCTAATGATGAGGCTTGTGGCTAGGCAGCTATAAAAGGGTCAAAAATCTAGACCTGCCTTGGGAAGCAGTCTATGCTTTCAGCAGGACGTATTGCTGCTTCTGTCTCCATCAAATCTTGTTGAATTCTGGCCATCTCTTACATGTAAACTCATACATTCCTGCTAAAAACCTGTGGGAAGAAAAGCTTACTGCTTTTGATGATTACTTTGAATGTAAGTTGTTAGAGGGCTACTCTTCAACGTAATTAGGCCAACATTTTCAAAAGTTGCCTTTGATTTTCGATGTCCATTTAAATGCATTCTAGGCTTCATTTTTCAGAAAGATTAAATATTTCCAGTATCATTTGAGGTTGGTGGGAGCTGAGCTTCTGAAAATCAGCTGCAGGATGTTGCAAGTTGGGCACTCAATATTGAAGAGCATTTTTGAAAATTTTGGCCCTGATGTTGTGTAGAGTGGTTGGAAAATCTGGAGCACTATGTAAATGCTGAAAACTAGGTTGACTGGAATAATTTTGATCATAAACTTTTTCTTTCTCTGAGCTCTGCAATGCTGTTAAGGACAAAGGATTTTGAAAAAGAGAAGACTTGGACTTCATTTTCCTATCAATCTCTTCCATCTATGGAAGCACAGGCAGTCACAATTAATTATGCAACTGAGTTTCCTGGCCGATTTCCGCTATATCACTGTGTAAAGTTATTTGTATTAGATGCTGAAGGCTATCACAATCCTGAGCTGGTTCCTACTCCTAAAACAGCTTTGAAGCACATAAGCTAATGTATGGTCAAACATAATTCCTTTGTACAACTTCTTTCATACCACTTAAAAACAGAAATGTTAGTTGTTCATGTCTAGGTTGGAGAGCTAATTGATTGATTCATGTGATGCAGAGTGGATGGCAGAAATACCCATCTGTATATGAAAATTGAAGACATTGGTTGATAATGTTCTTTAGTTTGAAATCTGTTGCTGCAGTCACAAATGGGATTATGTTCACATCCCTCAATCATGAAGAATTTAGGCCCAAGTACCATCTGATGTGTGAATGCAGTTCAAAGTGGACCATATCTTCCAAGAAAGCAAAAGGACAATGGAGTCTCTGAGGGATCCTTGTTGAAAGTTTTTGGTTTTTTATGGTGGAGAGCATGTCTTTTAGAGACATTATCCTTCCACCTTTCTTGCCATTGATCTTTGGGGTGTGACAGGGTCAGGCTAGATAGGTATAAAAGAGTGGTGGAGGGAGTATATATTAGCCCCAGGCTTAATAAAGCTTTGTTCCCTGGGTTAAGTTAGCCTGGAATATTCTAGAATAATTGGTCCCAGGTGTCCCAATCAACAAGCCTGCTATTTAAAGCCTGGTTCTCAGGCAGGGTGGGACAGCTGAAAGGAGACTAGCGAGGAGTAGAGCTGTTGAGAGGACACTGACAGTTTGTTTGGAGTTTTGTAACAACACCAAGAGGTGCAGTGGGGAATTTGGGAGGGAAGACCCTACAAGCAGGGCCACTAGGACCTGCAGCCTGAGGGTGGACTATATGTAATTCAGGGAGCCTGTGAAACTTTCCAGAGCCTGAAGACTGAGGCTTTAGAGACTGTGGGACTTCCCAGGGTCTGAAGGCAAACCAGGAGCAGTGGGGCCACTGAGTGGTGGCTGATCCACAGAAGGTAGCAGTTACTCATTTAAGTAGCCAAGTAAAAGAAGACCCAGAGGGAATTGGGGGCGGGCAGTCATTAGGAGGGGAAGACCAAAGCTTGACATTATAAATGGCAAGTTTTCTAAAATGTGGGTTCCCTAACATATGAAATATTTTGGTTTAGAAATTTTGCCTTGCTTTTGTGTTACACAAGTGGTAAGAACTAATGATTTATGTTGATGGAAAAAGTGACAAGTGACATAAAACAAAACAAAACAAAAACACACACGACTGACAAAAATCATAGGAACCTGAGAATGAAAAAATCAGCCACACATGATCCATTCATTTCAGTGAATGAAAGGGAAGCATTTCCTTTGACACAAAATATGTAAAATTTACTATAGTTTCAGACAGTTGCATGTTTAGTACAGTATGTGTATGTACAGGAACTTGAAAAGCCTCTAGAAGCAAAAGATCCTAAGGCAATATTTCACATAATGCAGACTTAATCCTCTTGATGCTGCAAATTTATTTCCATACACTTTCAAAGCATTCATTAGGCTGCAAACTGGGGAGAAAAAAAATCATATGAAGGATTAACATTGCATAAGTCACCTCAGTGCATTCAAAATGTTTGCAAAATGTCCACCAGTCTGGATGTTAAAAAAATGAAGTATTGAAAGTACAGTATAGAAAAAATGCTCAGGTGACAGAGTAACTTGCAAAAAAAAGAATTTTGGTTGTTGGTTTGTGAATATATTGTATTCAGATGCAGGCCTTTTAGAGAAGTGTTTGATGCCTATAAGGACAGGAAATGCATATAAGGACAGTAAAATACGAGTTTGTTCTTATGTGCCATATCCATTATTTGAAAAAGATATACTATGCTTGCAATTGCTATGGAAAGTATGTTTCCTTTTTGTATACAGCATATTAATGAAATAAGTATTCAAACACATTTACCAGATAAAACTATGCTTGGGAAGTCATGTATACTTTAATATATATAACAGGTTTACAATGTAGGTTGAAAGGAGAATGTCCAGATACACACACATAATATGTATGTGTAATGTATATGATATGGGAGTGAGGGGAGGGAAGAGCACTGCAGACAGTTATAGATATTCTCCTTAAAGGTTAATAAATCATCAGTACATAAATTATGGTCTGCTTACTCTTCGGCTGTAGTAAGATGTCTTCCTGCAAATGGTTCTCTTGCCATGAATATACAAACATAATGAATAAATGAATTTATTTTTAATTAATCTGTTCATGTTTTGACTTGCACTCCCTAACCTGCCCTGTAGACTGGGATCCTTGAATGGCTTAAAGATATTTTGTAATGTTGAATAATATATTTTACATCTTGCTGTATATATAATTTTAATCTATAATTAATGATAATATATATTTATAATATATCTCCATTAAACATAATTTATATCTAGATTTAATTTTCCATGCATATAGAAATATTTTTAAAAAGTCAGTAAGATTGATTTTGGAGTCTGATGGCATGATGAAAAGGGATCATTCTGATTAATCATTAGGCTGTTTAATGTGTAGTCTTTTAGACCATTTTCATAGGAACCAGCAGCATGGTATCATCATGCAGTTATGAGAAAATGAACAGCACTGTTCAAAAGAGCTAGGCAATTAATTAAATGACATGCTTGTTCATCTTGCAGGTCAAGCATTTAATTGTGCCAAGAACTGCTTTGAAATCATGTATTCTTCAACTTAGACCTCTTAGCTCCCAGGAGAGATCTGCAGGTCATGCTGCATATCACACTCCTTCTGGATGGCAGAGTACTGCTGGCTAATCCTGTTAGCATACATAATAGATTCAGAGATATGTAGAAATCCACATGTGCATGTAATAATTTTATACAGCAAGGATAAATTTATATTTTTGACTTTATCTGACTGAAATAGGATTCTGTTTAATGTTATCTTATGTGCTAAGACTTCTTGGGGGCAAGGAAGAGGTGAACATTAGATTTATTGTTAGGATCTTTCAGCCTTTTTAATGTATAGAGTTGGACAGATCACCACAAAATTGTTCTGAACTTATGGAGATCAGAAAAACAGACAATGAGTACTGTGTCACTTAAGGACTAACAAATTTATTTATTACGAGCTTTCACAGGAGAAAATCCCACTTTGTCAGATATTTTGAAGATGGGGGAATTTACAGAATGGAGGAAATAAATGCAGGGAAGTGAAAATCATGGGAACAGTTCACAGTGTCATCAAAACAGGTGTAAAGATTCTAACACTAGGGAATAACATACAGAGGAAGATGAGGTCAAATCACCTGTTGTAATGAGAGAAAAATCCAATGTCCCTATTAAGGCTTGAAGCAATGGAGTGAAATTTGCAAATAAATTCAGTCTCAGCTCTGGTACTCAGACGGATGAATATCAGATCAAGTCTTCAAAGAGAAGCTGCTGAGATCAAATTTACTTGCAAATTCCATTGCATTGCTTCAGGACACTCAGGTCTAGTTCTCACCCCAATTTTATTTGGAGGAAATTTTAAGGGTGTTCAGTCAGCAGAGGCCACACTTAGTAGAAGAGAAAAAGTTTATTAGGAACCTATAGGCAGCTGTGGACCCTGCGACCAGAACAAGGCCAAAGAGCCCCTAACAAAGGGTGGAATTACCTTATATAGGTAATACATTATCATAATACATTCATGCATACGTCACATAGTATGACTTGGTTTTTCTCCCATCCTGCAATGATTGTACCATCTTCCCATGATAGGAAGATTCTCTACTTTCCTTATACAGGGGTCTGCTACCTGGCTGTCCTCCTAAGTTTCAGTTTCTGCCTTTGTCTCTTTCTCATGCTAATACGTGACTCCTTGCTCTAGCTGAAATGGAGTCTGCTGGTTACAAAATGGAGAAAAGCCAGTTGTTATATTTAGTTTCTTCCATATTTACATCAGGCAACATAGACCTACAGAGAGACTAAGTGATTTGCCCATGGTCACATAACAAGTTGATGTCAGACAAGGATTTTGTACAAATCTATTTAATCCCATTATATGGCCTTAATCTCAAGGCTGTCCTCTGTACCTCAGGAACTATTTTTCTGTGGGTACCCTCCTCAGGTCTACCATAGATAGAGATAAATTCTAGAAAAAAGCCACTAATCCATTTCACAATTTTATGGCTCTTTGTCATTGTGTTCTTACTTCTTCATTTACTGTTCCATGCAGCAGAGGGGAATGTTGGTCCCCAAATTAGTGTCTGGTATGTGATGAACATTGCTCAAATCATTTAGATTTGTTAGTGTATGGATGCATATGTAGCCTTAAAACATAAGGGAACAGATTAGTACTCTAGATATCATATAATCTCTTTCTCTTTGTCAACATTTTCAGTCAATTTCCAAAAGGATAGCCGTGTTAGTCTAGTCCGGCAAAAAAACAACAAGGAGTCATGTGGCACTTTGAGACTAACAGATTTATTTTTCTGTTAGTCTCAAAGTGCCACACGACTCCTTGCTGGTTTTTTAACATTTTCAGTGCAGTTGATTGTTAAAACAGAGATTTTTATAATGGATAAAAAAATTGAATGTCTGATCCTCCCTCACAAAAGTCAATGGAAACTTTACTGGTGATTCAGTGGGCGCAGGTTCAAGCCTTAAGAGATCTCTTTAAGCTTCACTGCCTTTGGAGAAGTGTAATCCTTCTTAGTTGTATGGCTAAAACAGCATGGCTATGTCCACACAAGGCTTTTAATTTGAAACAACCACGATTGTTTCGAAATAAAAGTTGAGATGTCCGAATGACGTTTCTTTATTTCGAAATGATGAGCCCCCATCATTTCGAAATAATGTCTGTTATTTCTGAACAATAAAATCTAGGGTGAAATTGAAATAGCCGTTGTTTCAAAACGGTTGTTTCGAAATAACGCCATTTGGACATGTTATTTTGAAATAACCATTATTTCGAATGAACACTTTTGTCCTTCTCCTTCCCAGGGTACCTTCCTTTTTCTATATATTGAGTGGGGGAATGGCCCTCATGTTGCCACACCTCCCATGGTGCCCCTCTCCTGAATCGAAATAGCAAGTCCTGTGTTCGGACTTGCTATTTCGATTTGAGGTTTTCCCTTATTTTTATTTAATATTTGCTGTTTTGATTTATTTCAAATTAAGGATTTTATTTTGAAATAACTTATTTTGAAATAAGCGTTTACGTGTGAACATAGCCCATGAGTAGTAACAGGCCACAGAAAGGACATACCCACTAACAAACTATCTCTTGCTCTTTTGGGTAGCAATGGACTTGATCTAAGTATTTTCCATCTCTCTATTTTCTGTGGCTTTTCTTGTTTGTAACCAAACATTTCCTATTTCTACAGAGGTGAAGGGACTTATGCCACAATTCAGGCAAACATTAAAATGTATACTTATATCTCACTGACTTTAATGGGACTTAAGCACATGCTTTGCTGAATAGAGATGGTTTCCTCAAATCGGGCCTCACTGAATTACAGTCCCATTCAACCTCTATTTTGAAAGACTTGCTCACATCTTTGAGTGTTTATGCTCTCTTAGTTTTGTTATGAATAGAGCTCTTTGTTTCCTGTGCCTGGAGTCTAGTCTAAATAATGACCTCCAATGAAATGCTTCTGTAAGGTCACCAATGCTTCTCAGACCCAAGTTAAAATAAACATCCTAAATAATGATATTTTATTTTTTCATAGACCTCGTATATCATTGACAAATATTGTAAGTTCCCCAGTGAGGGGATGGTAACAAGCTTCAACACCTCAGGCTCATTGACTTGAAGGCAGACCTTGTGAAAGTTTCCTTTTACTTTCTAAGGACAAAGCTGAATTCTGAGCAGTTTGCTTTCAACACATGTAGCTGGCTTAAGGCCAACAAGTTATGGATCAAAGGTGGTAAAAGGTGATGAAACTGCATTGGTAAAAATTCCTTGGAGCATATTAATTCTGAGGAGCTTGCTTTCAGTCCAGCCCCCCAAGAGCTAGTGCTAGGCATAAGCAGACTAAGCAACTGCTTAGAGCCCTGAGCAGCTGAAGGGGGACTCCCTGGTTTCTTTTTATTATGTATTGTGGGCAGGCAAAATATTCCTGTTTAAGTATACCTCTGAATGGAGGGATGGTGCATCAGCCATGACCGCCCCCATAGCTCTTCTTGATACTTCATTCCTTCTAGAAAGAAAGATAAACTGGATTCTTGAACAGCATGTTATCTGACACCATCACTGGGAAGGCCTGCAGCTGTTCATATTTTCTCTCCCTAGCACGTGTCAGTGTGGCAAATGGAAAATATTTTCATCCTCCAGGATTACAGAGTTGCTGAAAAGCAATAAACAAAAATATAACAAGAAATGTGTATATATATAATTGACAGTTAATGGCCCTCTAAGAAGAAAGCAGAGGGAGAAAGGGAATATTGATTTGTACTTTACTTACTTTAGATGACGACACATTTCAGAAAAAATGTGTAACTCTGAGTTTAATATATACATTTTACATCCATATGTATTTTCTTTCTTTTTAACAACAAAAAAGAGACATTTTACAATTCTGTGTGTGTGTGTGTGTGTGTGTG
>ML682018.1:3943862-3979463 GCA_007922195.1 Podocnemis expansa | reverse complement strand
GAGAGAGAGAGAGAGAGAGAGAGAGAAAATAAGTCCCTCTGCTTCCATCTCTCTGGCTTTATCTATTTTGGGGGGCTATTTTAAGTTGACTTAAAGTCAACATGGTTAAGTCAACTGAGGGGTATGTCTACACTAGTAGACATACTTGAACCTGAGCATGGGCCCTGCCTCCCACTCTGCCCCGTGGCGTGACCCAGCTCTGGAACCCTGTCCCATGGCCTGATCCAGCTCCAGTTGCCACTGGCAAGCACCAAGGGACTTGGAGCCAGCTTCTGCCACCAGCAGCAAGGGGCTGAGAGCTGAATCCAGCCACGTGCAGCCGGGTCCAGCCGCAAGTCACTTGCCAAAAGCAGATCCAAGCCTGATCTGGCCCCGAGCTGCTTGCCGCCACCACCACTGGCGGGTGGCTCAGCATCTTGGTCTATTTCACAGGCTACTCCTGATCTCGGCCCCTTGCCATTGGTGGCAGGAGCCATCCTCCAGGCCCTGCTGCTTGTGGCAAGGGGCTGGGAGCTGGATCCAGCTACTAGCTGCTTGCTGGTGGTGGGTGGGGCCGGATCAGGCCTCTGGAGCTGGATCAGGACCCTTAGCATGATCGGGGCAGGGATCAGGTCCAGGGCTCCTTCCTGTCCTCTTTCAGGGCAGGAGTTATTCAATCGACTTAAGCAAATGCTTAATTCGACTTAATAATTCCGAATGGGGCCAGGAAGTGCCTTTAAGTCGACCTAAGGCTCCAGTGTAGACATCCCCCCAGTTTGTAAAGCAAATATAATACTACTTATTATTAGCTACCACATTGGGCTCTAGTATCTATGGTCCCCATTATTTTAGCATCTGAGGAGCTTGCAATCTCTGAAGTATTGAGCCTCACACCTCTGTGAGGCAGGAAATTGTTGTTATCTTTTTTACAGATAGAGCTGAGAGCATGTCAGGGTATGTGTACATAGCAAACAAAAACAACAACAAAACAAACAAACAAAAAACCTTGTCAGCATGTCTAAGAACCTGCACCAACTGACTCAGCCTGGCAGGGTTTGCACTATGGGACTAAAAAGAGCAGTGCAGAAGTTTCTACCCATGTTCCAAGATCTAGAAAGGCAGGAAAGTCTCTGAGCCAGAGCTTTGGCTTGAGTGGGAATGTCTTCACTGTTCTCTTTAACCTCCTAGCATGAGCTCAAGTCACCTGACCTGGTCTCTGAGACTCACTGCAGTGTTTCTTTGTTTTGTGGGGTTTTGGGGTTTGTTTGCTTTTTCTGGTATAGACATCCCCTAAAGCACTGGTTTTCAAACTTTTTTTCCTCTGGACCCAGTTGAAAAAAAAATCATGTGTGCCTGCAACCCGACAGTTACATCTTTGAGCAATGCATTCCAGTCTTTTGGCAGCAGCAGCAGCAGGGGATGTTGCAGCCCAGTGCCTGGAGGTCTGCAACCCAGAACTGAGTCCCAACCCTAAGTCTGAAAACCACTGTCCTAAAGGACTTGCTTAAGGTCATGTAGGAGGTCTGTGGCAGACCAGGGACTTGTGCTTAAAACTCACAGTCTTAGGCTAGTATCCAGAGCAATTCAACATCATTCTTTGCCTATTGTGAGGACTAAGTAATGTCTAGAAAATGTTTTGCAACTTTAAAAATGCTGTAGCATTAGTAATCTACAAGATTACCAGTCAGCCTTCTCCATGGGAACAGCTAATGCAATTTGTATATCTGCTGATCTCATATACTGACCACAGGTAAACAAGTAGACCTCATGTGGAAAATCATCTGGATCTGCTTCAGTTATGTGCCCCAAAGTATGGATATTACTCTGAACTGTCTGAACATTCTGGGTCTGAAAACCTGGGCTGATGTTCTTATGGGAGTTTACTGTCTCTGGAGACTTCTTGGGCTTGTGAGAGGGAGCAAACAGCCTTTCTGGAAACAGTCTGACTTTCTGTTCCAAGGCCCTGATAAAGCTAGAGATTACAGTGATGCTCCAAGGTGTGTTCAGGCAGTGGTTAATGCCAATAGATCCATGAGGGGAAGTTCAGACTACAGTAGCCAAAAAAAAAGGAGGAGGAGCTCTAAGGAACTTTTGCTTATTCAGCATAAGAAGATGATGCAGAGCTCCCCTCTTCTTTTATCAGAAGGGGTTCCTGCTTCCCTTTCTTTAAACCCTTTAGGTCAAACATTCAGGTGTGTTTTATTTTCTTTAAACTAAGCTGGCATCTCAATGAGACTGGACTTTTGACCACTACTCCTTACAAGAGTATCATCTCAGGATAAATATCTAGTAACTTAACAGTGGCCATTCAAAATATCATATCTTTCTGCATTCCCGCTGTGCTGGTCATGTTCAGCATGACTGCATATTAGAATTCAGCAGCACAGCAGGGGAGGTAAGGCTAAGGTAGCCTTTCTGTCTTGAGTGCAGCAGACAGCACTTGTGTAGCGATCCCCCAATAAACAGTACAGTATCATAAATCACCTGACAGTGCTCTCTTGGAATCAAATAACCAGGATCTGAACACTTTGCAATAGTTGTTGCTGACAAAAGAACAAATACTGGTTTATCTAAATGACTTGAGGATCAAAAAATGTATTCAGGTAAATATATCTTAAGTTAGTTTGGTGCCTAGGAACTACAGTAACCTGGGGGAGTGAGAAATCAGTAACCAGCTAGTTACTGTATTTTAAAATGATCTACTGATTTTCCTCCCATCCATAGGCCAAGATACAGGGCTAGATCTGAGCTGGATTTAGTGCAGTTTTGGGGGGCAGGAGAGAATCAAATGCAGCAATAAGCAATCTTTACCCCCCATTTTCCACAATACCACCACCCCTAAGAGGAGTGTTATCCTGCTGCTTAGTCACTTCTCAGTGTGAAGCATAGCAGGTACCAACAGCCCCCCAAGTATCTTCCAAAAGCCAGGGATCACAAAGGGGAGGGACATCTTGATTGTGCCCCATTCTTCTACCCATGAGTCTACACTGAAGAAATGTAAAGAAGGCTGGATTTGCCAGATTTATGAGTGCTTTATGTTGGGGTGGGGTAGGCATAAATCAGACTTGAAGGACCCAAGATTGGTATGCTCCTGTGTATTTTTATCAGTTGCAGCTATGAATAGCTTGAAAATAATTAGGCCTCTACAGAAATGGTTATTTATCTTGGCTGCATGCCATTTTTCTAATTTACGTCTTTTGCCTTTTTCAATTATTAATCTTTATCTCTTGAAAATACACTCAAACAAATATTTAGGCACAGAAACAACATCATTTTTGGCATTAACAGTTAGGACTTTTGGCCATAACATGCAAACTGTTTACTGTTTAATCAACAAAATGTAGTACATCATAATGTTGATATCACTTTAAGAAATAATCTGATAAATAAGAGCCAGTAGCCAGCTGGAAATGAATATTCACTATCTTTTTGAGAGCCCCATAAAAATAACAAAATGGAAAAGAGGATTTATTTGCTTTTTGCTTGATTTGGTGATTGTAAAGCTATAATCAGCAGGACTGAAAGCAACAATTCCCATCATTGACAAGCTGTATTTTTAGCATCAAAAGCTCTGTCTTTCCAAGGTCAAATTTGTGAAGACAAGTGTTTTGGAAACACATTTTTTATCTGTCAGAAAATATGTTTCACTGAACAAAAAATATGAAGTTTTTTCAGTTGACTTCTTAAAAAAACAATACATTATTGACAACAATTTGAAAGGCATGATATGTACTCTGCACTGGGAATTTGAACATCTTTACCATTTCTGCTATTCTGGCATAACTGGCTTGAAAGTACTGCTTACTGAGCTGCCAAGGGACAAAATGAGTGTTACTTCCCATTAGTGATGTGAGGAGATTTTAAATCTACTGCACATGCAGGAGTCACAGAGAAAAACAAGGCTTAAATCTCTAAGGCAGGGGTTCTCAAACTCAGGGTTGGGATCCCCCAGAGGGCCATGAAATCACTGTTAGGGGATCATGAGCTGTCTGCCCTTACACATGTTGGGGTTGTAGCTATCCACCTTGCAAATGGCTAGTGAGCCCTTCAGTGCTGCTTGGCCAGAAAATAGAGACTGCAGGCTGGGTGCTCTGAAGGCAATGCCACCTGCAATAGTAATGCAGATGTATGGGTGAAATCAGAGCCGTCCTTGGTGGGGTAAGAGGAAGTTCCCCTGCCATGCTGTTCCCTGCCCCTGCTGCTGCCTTCAGTGAGAAGCCAAAGGCAGTGGGCCAAGGGTGTGGAACACAACGGCTGGGCCAGCCCTCCCCACCCTGCAAAGAAGAACAGCCAGCCCAGGGGCAGGACAGAGCAGCCCAAAGGCTAGGCTCTGCTCTCCTGCTCCACCCCTGAACCTGCTCTTCTGTCCTGGCAGCAGGGAGGACAGGCCCAACGGCAGGCCCTGGGGGCAGATTGGCTGGCCCAGCCTCTGGGCCAGCCCCCCCCCCCCACTGCAGGGACGGTGGCCCACAGGCAGATTGCTCCCTCCAGCCACGCTCCACCCTAGGGACAGCCCTTGGGGAAATGACATGGGGCTGGGGGAGGGGAATGGAAAGGCATGGGGGAGACATCATCACAGCCTGAAATATTTTCAAAGGGAGTCCCAGCAAAATAATTTTGAAAATCCCTAAAAGGCACATGAATGGACAAAAAAAGGATAAGAAATTTAAGACCTATAAGGAAGAAACAGTTTAGGTTCAAAATTTGATAATGGAGGGAGTTCTCTCTTCCACTGGTACTTGATATTCCCTAGTTTTCACATAAAGTTTGTGCCTGTGCTCCGCTTCTTTTGCATTTGAGTTGGGTTAAGTAAAGGTGCATCCTGCTCTTCCCACTCATATGGCAGAGCAGCAGTCAGCGCAGGAGAGAGAGGGAGGGAGGCATTTCCAGAAACTGGTTTTATTTTTCTTAGTGCCAGCCCCAGTTAGTGTTGCTGCCAGACAATTCTAAGTTCCACCTCCAGGACAGTTCCTCCAGGGACCTCACATGAATGAGTGTTTGCCTTGGAGGAAAATATGCCACAATCCCTTGTGTCCTCAAGATAGTCCTTATACTGACACAGGGAAGCTGTGACATGATGCTCAAAGCAGGGAGTTTTTTTGCACCTCACAAATTTGGCAAAACCTAGCCTGAGAATCTGGTCCATAGCATCCAGTGGTGGGGTAAAAACTTTATGGACCTAGTGGAAGCAATACAAGATGTCTATGAGCTAATTGTACTCGTCCCATCCTTCCTTTGTGTCTGTACAAGGATTTTGGGAACTGGCCAGTTTCAATATGGTGTTTTGTGAAAATCACACGAGGTAGATCAGGGAGTAGTACCACACTCAGTTCATAGTGCAGGGTTAGGCTGATCCCTAATGACTTTCAAGAAGGTATCATTGCAGCAAAGGGTTGTGTATAGGTAGAAGTGATTGCCATTCTTTAGGAAGAGCCCAGTAAACTATTGATAGAGGACATGTCCCTTGAAGGTGATATAAGCTGAATTAATACTGCAGAATGAAGCAGAAGCCTTAAACTCTGGATATTTTAATGGCTTTGGGATATTCCTTTTTAGGAGTTCAAAAGGCTGTGTGAAGGCCACACAAGAATGATATTGGATACTCACATCATGCAAGTTTTTGTTCGATTAAGATATGACCATTTCAAACTAGTTATCTTTACTATATTAGACTTTTTTTTGTGTATTTTTGTCCAACAGTGTTTCTATCATCCATGGGCTGCATTCTGCCTGCCACTGAATTCATTTGGATTTCATAGATTTAACCAAAGGCACAACTATGAACCATTGTGTTTGCTCTCTTTCAACTGTTTGGCCAAAAAAAAAAGGGGGGGGGACTGCTGTGTCACAAGAGGACAGTGAGATGGCCAAAACAAAATAATATTTAGGAAACTGTGTCTGATGTTTGCAGTGCCATTCCAGATATATATGAAATGGTATTGGAATGATACGCTACAACAGCAGTTCTCAACCACTGTGTGGGGACACATTACTGTGTTGCCACAATGTGGTCAGTGTGTCATGGAGAGCCAGGGAGATGACTGGATTCAGCCTGGGGAGGGTGGGTTGGTGTGTCCTATATGGTCATGGTACACTGCCAAGTGTGTCACAACCTGCAAAAGTCTGAACCACTGTGGTCCAAGTCAAACTATTGTCTACATTTGGTTTGAACTACTTGTCATGTCAGACACCTTTTGTTTTATCTAAATGAACATAATTCTGAAATGTATTTTTCAAATACAATGGGGGCCCATTAATGCACAGGTGTCAGGGGACAAGCCCCTGCAACCACATGTTAAACGGACCACACGTAAATGGGACCACAGCAAATAAATAAATAAATGTGTGGCACTAAAAAGGCTCACTCCACCTGTTTCCGTGCCCAGGTCAACTTCTGGTTTTAGCTAGTAAACGGGACTCATTAAGCTGGTATTCACTTCACGTGTTTCCATGCTCAGGCCAACTTCCACCTTTAGGCACCATGCGTTACAGAGTCCTGCATGTTAACTTGGTGGCTTCGGGGGACATGACCAGAGCGCATGTTAACCAGATCCGCGTGCAAACTCTCTTCTCTTTTTAATATGCAAAATTCAAAACCAAACCCACACTTCAAAAAGCTTCCTAAATTCTAATTTACAATGGTTGCTAGCCGGATGGCACTGAAACAAGAGAACTACCTACCATCTATATATTCCTGTTGAAAGACAGGAAGATGCCTGAATACACTGAGAAGCACTATACAGAACATCAAAAAATGTATAACTAGGTGACTGAATTTCATGTTTAAAAGTTTACATTTTACAGGTTTCAAAGTTTACAGTTTACAAGCTAACACTCATTAAGCTAACAGAACAAACAGACTACAGAAGCAGGTGGTGGTTCACAGGAATTACACCAGCAGTTCTCAGTTTATATGGAAAGAATATCTTGTGCACCATTTTAGTTATGCCTATACAGTTTCACTACAGATGTCAGTAAGCAGTTCCCCAGTGAGGCTTTTTAAAGACTTCAATGATTTACCATAAAACAATTGGTTTATGTCTTCCCCAAGGAACGAGAATCAGAACCATGCCTGAGTGTGCTTGAATTTCTTTACAGTCTCAGACACTTTGGGGTTCCACTGCAACATATCTAAACTATTGATTTCCTGCAACTCAAGCCTAATTGGAAAGTAATGTTTAAGATATCATGGTTTGGTGTAAAATGCATTAAAATGTGAGCCTTAAACATGCTTCATTTTTTCTGTTACTGTACATGATTTACTATAGCCTTTGCTTGGTAGCAAATGCTATAGCTAAGTTTGGAAAACAGTTTCAGCTATAACTCTGTATCTTCACTCACAACTTAAAAAAAAAACAAAAAACCCTCCCATTTATCCTGTGGAACTTGATTTTCCTCTACTTGATCTTAGGTGAAGATCAAGATATTCAAAAATTGATATTTTTAGGCAAGGCCTCTACTTTCATACTGAGGAATTTTAAAAAGTGATCAAATTATCTAAGTGCTTAGTACTCAGTTTTTCCAACTCGGGACAGCAGAGATACTGGGTACTTAGCACTTTTCAAAGTCAGTCTGTTTAGCTAGATGTCTGACTGTTGACTTAGGTCCGTTTTAGGCAGCCATTTTTTTAAAATCCTGGGAAAGTTATTGTGTAAACTTTGAGGAAATGATTCACCAGTTTTTGATGTAAGGCTGCGGTGGGGGAGGGTGAGAAGAAAAAGAGGGAGTTCCATGATAAAGTATTTTAAGAATACTTCTGAGCATGACCAATAAGTATCACCTAAAATTTTTTTGCAGCACCCAATAAAGTTCCATCCCTTTTTTGCAATTTCTGCACATTCTCTTTGCATCCCTTGCCTGGCATGAGGAATGTTGCAGAGAAAATTTGCATGGAGAGATTTTTCACTACTTCATAGAAACACACATAGTATAGTCCTTCAAGTAAGTACTGCCAGTGCATCAGCTCCATGGTTATGTTCACACGTAAACTGTTATTTTGAAATAAGTTATTTCAAAATGAGTTATTTCAAAATAAAGTCCTTATTTTGAAATAAGTTCATTCAAATTAAGAAAATGTTAATTCCAATTAAGGGAAAGCCTGCTATCGAAACAGCTGTTACTTCGAAATGGTTATTTCGAAATAACGCCTTTCGGACATGTTGTTTCTAAACAGTTGTTTTGAAACAATGGTGGTGTTTCAAAACATGTCCGAATGCTGTTGTTTCAAAACCAGCATTTCAAAACAACGGCTATTTCCTGCTAGGTTTTACTGTTTCAGAATAATGGCCATCATTTTGAAAAAACAGGACCCGTTATTTCGAAATAACAGTACGTCACATGGACATAAGAATTTTTATTTTGAAACAACGGGTGTTGTTTTGAAATAAAACTGTCATCTGAACACAGCCCATGTGTCCTCCCTTATATAGCTGTGTAAGGCCTGGCCAGATTTTGACTCTCACTTAGAATCATAGAATCATAGAAACATAGGGTTGGAAGGGACCTCATAGGTCATCTAGTCCAACCCCCTGCCAGAGGCAGGACCACTCCCATCCCATTCATGGTTTTGTCCAGCCGGGCCTTAAACACTTCCAAAGATGGAGACTCCACCACCTCCCTCGGCAGCTCATTCCAAGGCTTCACCACTCGCCTAGTAAAAAAGTTTTATCTAATATCCAGCCTCGACCTCCCTAACCGCAACTTGAGACCATTGCTCCTCATTCTGTTCTCTGTTACTACCGAGAACAGTTGAGCTCCATCCTCCTTGGAGCATCCCTTCAAGTAGTTGAAGGTTGCTATCAAATCCCCCCTCAATCTTCTCTTCTGCAGACTAAATAAGCCTAATGCTTTCAGTCTTTCCTCATAGGGCTTGTGCTCCAGCCCTTTGATCATTTTGGTTGCCCTCCTCTGAACTCTCTCTAGCATGTCCCTGTCTTTTTTGTAGTGGGGAGCCCAAAACTGAACACAGTATTCTAGATGTGGCCTCACCAGTGCAGAATAGAGGGGAATGATCACATCCCTTGATCTACTGGTAACACTTCTTTTGATACAGCCCAGTATGCCATTGGCCTTTTTGGCCGCAAGAGCACACTGCTGACTCATGTCTAGCTTCCCATCCACCATGACCCCCAGGTCCTTTTCTACACTGCTGCTACTTAACTGAATGTTCCCCAGCCTGTAGCAGTGCATGGGGGTTTTCCATCCCAAGTGCAGGATTTTACACTTGTCCTTATTGAACCTCATAAGATTTCTATTGGCCCACTGTTCCAATTTATCTAGGTCTCCCTGAATCCTGTCCTTGCCCTCCAACGTGTCTACTGTTCCCCTCAGCTTGGTGTCATCCGCAAACTTACTGAGAGTGCAGTCTATTCCATCATCCAGATCATTGATGAACATGTTGAACAGAACTGGCCCAGGACCGACCCCTGGGGCACACCACTCGTGACTGGTTGCCAGCTAGACATGGAACCATTGATTCCTACACGCTGAAACCGTTGATCTAGCCAGTTTTCTATCCACTTTATAGTCCACCTATCCAACCCATACTTCCTTAATTTGCCAGTGAGAATGCTGTGGGAAACTGTATCAAAAGCCTTGCTAAAATCAAGGTATATCACATCAACTGTTCTTCCTGCATCCAGAAAACCAGTCATCTGATCATAGAAGGAAACAAGAGTGGTCAGGCATGATTTACCTTTGGTAAATCCATGCTGACTGTTCCTGATCACTTTATTTTCCTCTGAGTGTTTGAGGATGGATTCTTTAAGAATCTGCTCCATAATTTTTCCAGGGATTGAGGTGAGGCTGACAGGTCTGTAATTCCCCGGATCCTCCTTTTTCCCTCTCTTGAAAATAGGCACTACATTTGCTTTTTTCCAATCCTCTGGCACCTCCCCGGTTCTCCATGAGTTTTGAAAGATAATGGCCAGTAGCACTGCTATCTCATCGGCCAATTCCCTTAGCACTCTTGGATGCAGTTCATCCGGCCCCATGGACTTGTGCACATCCAGCTTCTTTAAGCAGTCCCTAACCTGACCTTCCATCACCAAGGGCCTCTGTTCTTCTCTCCCATCTGCCACACCCATGGTAGTGGGCTGGGAGCTGACCCTCCCTGTGAAAACTGAAGCAAAAAATGCATTGAGCACTTCAGCTTTTCCTCATCCTCTGTCACAAGGATGCTTGTCCTATTCAGCAAGTGACCTAAACCATCCCTGATCCTCTTCTTGGTTATGTTCACACAGGGAGGGCTTGTTTTGAAACAAGACATTTCGAAACAAGCTGTTTCGAAATAACTCTTTATTTCAAAACACCTTATTTCGAAGGACAAAAACAGTGCCCTCGAAATAAGGGAGAGAAATAGCATGTCCACAGTGTGAACATGCTATTTCGCTTGGGGAGGGGACTGCAGGCACCCGCAGGGTGCAGCGCAGAGGGGCGTTGCACCCCACGGGTGGCTGCAGAGGGCTGACCAAGCTTCCACTTCCTGTAAGCTTCCTTTTTATGTTTAAGCTCAGAGCAGAGTTCTCTGCTAAGCCATTCTGGCTGCCTCACATGTTTGTTCTTTCTCCTAATTGGAATGGCAACTTCCTGTGCCCTTAGCAGAGTTTCTTTAAAATATAGCCAACTCTCTGGGACCCTTTCCCCTTCAGATTAGCTTCCCAAGGGATCCTGCCCATCAGTTCCCTGAGGAAGCCAAAATCTGCTTTTTTGAAGTCCAGGGTTTTTGTTTTGCTTCTTTCTATCCTTCCTTTAATCAGCATTCTGAACTCAACCATGTCATGGTCACTACTGCCTAGTTTGCCATTTACCTCTACGTCCCTGATCAATTCTTCCCTGTTTGTGAGTAGCATGTCGAGAGGTGCAAGGCCCCTAGTTGGTTCCTCTAGCATTTGTACTAGAAACTTGTCACCAACACTCTCTAAAAACTTCCTGGATTGCCCATGCACTGCTGTATTGGCCTCCCAGCAGATGTCTGGGTAATTGAAGTCCCCCATGAGCACCACAGCCTGTGATCTAGAAGCTTCCACTAGTTGCCCATAGAACACCTCATCCACCTCCTGCTTCTGGTCTGGTGGTCTATATCAGGCACCCACCACAACATCCCCCTTGTTGCTTTCCGCTCTCAATGTAACCCACAGACTTTCTACAGGCACGCTTCCACTTCCATAATGGAGCTCTGAGCAGTCATAGAGCTCTTTTACATATACTGCTACTCCTCCCCCTCTTCTTCCCTGCCTGTCTTTCCTGAAGAGTTTATACCCATCCATGGCAGAGCTCCAGTCGTGCACACTATCCCACCACGTCTCCATTATTCCTATGATATCATAGTTCCTTGTCTTCGCTAGTACTACCAATTCCTCCTGCTTATTTCCCAGGCTCCTCGCATTAGTGTATAGGCACCTAAGATACCCAGCCAATTGCCCTACTTTGTCATTTTGATTTTCAATTCTATTACACATACCTCCTTGCACTTAGAAGAATGCATTGCTTACTGAGCTTTAAATTTTGTCAAAATTGTGGTTAAAATCCCAGTGCTTTCTCTATGGCTATGTCTACACACACATCGTTATTTTGAAATAAGGATTTTGAAATGAGTTATTTCGAAATAAAGTCCTTAATTCAAAATAAGCTAATTCAAATTAACAAACATTGATTCGAATTAAGGGAAAGCCTGCTATTGAAACGGCTGTTGTTTTGAAATGGTTATTTCAAAATAAAGCCATTTGGACAATGGTGTTTTTTCGAAACCACATGTTGTTTCGAAACAACATGTCCAAACGACCTTATTTCGAAATAACAGCCGTTTCGAAACAATCGGGGTTTAACCTGTTTTGAAACAGCAGTTCTTATTTCGAAAGGACGGGGTCTGTGCTTTCGAAATAAGAAAACATCATGTGGACCAAATATCTTTTATTTCAAAATAACCAGTGTTATTTCGAAATAAAAGTGCTGTGTAGACATACCCAATATGTACAGAGTTGCATTCTATTTAATGCTCTTTAATAGTATTTTCTGCTCTAATAGCTAGAGAACCTGCAAGATAAATGAGACTGATCAGACAGATGAAGGCCAGTGAAAGCAGCTGGGGGTAGCTATCCCTTCTTTAGGAAAGGAAAGCCAACTGAAGAGACCTATATTCATGGGGCTGGTTTTGCCATCAAGAATAAGTTGACTAGCCCACTTTTGGAGCTCCCTACTAGTATTAATGAAAGGGTCTCAAGATTGCGCCTTAAGCTGAGAAACAAAGTGTGACAATGTCTGGAATATAAGTGATTATAATATTGATATGAATATTGTAAATTACAAGAAATCTTACAAGATATGCTATGTGAGGTATCACTAGAAAGGTTACAATTTGCTAAGATTCATAGCACATTTATGTATATATGTATCAGTTCGATATTGTGAGTTCTAAATATGTATGTTATATTTGTATTTCAAATTTGTGCAATGTTTCTGGGTGACACCCCCAGACAGAATGGCAGCAGCTACAAATGGTGATGTGATTTCATTGAATTGGATCCTTAGTCAATTATGCTGGACACTGTGAAGTTCTGTAAATTAGATTAGTGAAATAATGTAGTCAAAACTGACTGTTTCCCTTGAAACCCAATTTTATCTTATTCACATGATATGGAAGGAAAATAAGACTTTCTGTTTCAGTGAGATCATCTTAATTTAATTTGAATTGTTTGAAAAGCACATTCCATCATCCATAACAGCTCAGTCTTTGGGAGAAAAATCCCTCAGACCAGAACTCCTGTGTGCCTCTGATGCTTACAAGTACTCAAAATTGCAGCTAATGTTAAAAGAATTCTGTGATAATTTTTTAGCGAACTTGATACCAGCGATAAAACATAGCTGTGCAACACCCACGGTTAGCTGCTAAATTCCAGGCAAGAAATAAGTCTATGTCCGTGGAGTTGCCCATGGAATGTACTGGTCCTTATGCAAATCATTGGGTTATAGTTTCCAATGGACCTACTGAGGATGTCTTGACTAAGAGTGAAAAGGAATGGTCAGGAGGGAGAAAAAGATGCACTATTGGATGTAGCACCCAGCAGCTGGATATACTTTTACAATCTTGCATACTGAAAATAAAATACAGAGTACCCCATATGGCAAGCACACAAAAAACAGCACTATTTTTTTTAAAACTCAGGCTAGCTTGTCTCTTGGTCTGGTGTTCTGTGAATATGGTGTTAGACTTCTGAAAGGCCAGATTTAACCTGGGTGAGCCATTTCATCCTATTCGTTACCTCCACACTGTAGCCTACCAGTGCAAAAATAAAGAAGGTACCAGCATATTTGAATTAATGCAATACAGGGCCTCAGGCACACTGTGTGAGGGATCCAATAGCCTTGCCCTTGTTCATGATGACAGCAGTTTTCATAGTTAAGACTGAATGGGGAAGTTTATACATCTTGAAGTTATCCATTCAGGTGGTCTGAAGACTCAAGTAGGGAATCAGTTGTACTTTCATTGTGTTTTCACATTTTTCTTTGCATTCATGAGGGCCAGGAATATTTTTAAATCAAAGCTGAGACTGCATATTCTTCAAGTGACTCTAGAAGCTGAGGCTTTAGGCACAAACATAAAGTACTTATGCCTTAATCAGCCATAGGGGAGCCCAACAGACACTAGTTTGGTGAAACAAACAAGGAGTCCTGTGGCAGTTAATGACTAACAAATTTATTTATATTTATTTATACATTTATATGTAAATTACATATTTATATATTTCTTTATATGTTAGTCTTTAATGGTATGTCTACACTCAGCTGAATTTGAATTGATTGTCATCAATTTGAATTCTATTAAGTGCATGGACACACTGGCTTTCCTCAATTCAAACTGAGGAACTCCTCAGTTCAAATTGATGAAAACTGACTTCGAATTGGTCAAACCTTGTTTGACTTCGAAGTCAGGGTCAATTCGAACTGAGTAATTTGAACTGACACAGTGGGGCCATGTCAATTCAAACTCACTGTTAGTTCAAATTAGCCACAGCTTGATTTTCCCTATACAGTAGTGCCCCCTACTGAATTCAAACTAGCAAGTCCCGTTCTTGGACATACCAATTCGAATTGGATTTTGTAGTGTGGCCATGTGAATTTGAATTGATGGCATTCAAATTAATAATTATTAGTTCGAATTGACTAATTTGAATTCAGGAATTCAAATTGAAACTCTAAGTGTAGACATAGCCTAAGTGCCACAGGACTCCTTATTTATTTTGCTGAACTAGACAGCTACCCCTTTAGAAATATTTCAGAGGTGCACATCAGCACATCTTAAATCAGCGGGTGAAACTGTGGCCCCATCCACTTCACTGTGGGCCAGGATTTCACCTGGGCATCCAGCATTATAAGCCCCTTTCAAAAGCTTCGGTTTTGTTTGTCATATAAATACACAGCCAAACTTTCTTAAGCAAATATTCCCAACAGCCAGAGAGGGGACATTAGGTGTGGAGGCCTTTGAGTTGTTGGGGAGAATTCTTTCCCAGGTGTCTTGGTAGTGGGTCTTACCAACTGGTTTGTGGTCTAATGGATCACTATATGGAATTTTGGGAAGGAATTCACCCCTAGGTCAGACTGGCAAACTATTAGGACAATGGAAATAGTATAAATATGCAACAACAAAGATAATTACATATTTGTATTTAAGGCAGCAGAAAAAATGTGTATGTTTTTTGAGAAATTGGATGCAAATGTAATTAGAGACTGCATCATAGTGCATGGGGCACAGTTAAGGTTGTGTGTGCAAGATTAATTGTTATCATTATTAACTTGAGAGCTTATTTAAGAAATGTTAAGATTCTCAGAATAGTTTGATGCAATGCATGTGTTTATATGGGCGGGGTGTGTGTGTGTGTGTGTGAGAGAGAGAGAGGGAGAAGGAGGAGGAGGAGATTGACTATATCTACACTGGCAAATTAGTCTGGACTGAGGAGGCTTAGTCCAAACTAATTTATCCCCTGGCTACACTAGGCTTTGCCTAGTCCAAACTAAAGAAATTTCTTAGTTCGTACTAGGGAAAGTGGAGTGCAAACCAGTTGGTACTGGGGTTAATTCAGTCTTCTGTGCTTAGTTCAAACTTTAGCGCAGACAAGACATGAACTAAGCCTTAGTCGAAACTTAAGAAGTTCAAACTAAGACATTAGTTCAAACTAACCAGGCATTCTAGTTTGAACTAAGTGTTAGTTAGAACTAGAATGTGCATTTAGTTTGAACTAAAAAGTTCCCAGTTTGTTTGAACTAACTTCAGGTTAGTTTGAAGTAAGTTAGAACTTTTTTTGTTTGGACTAGCAAGTCCGAACTAAAATTGGAGATGTAGACATAGCCATTGTGTGCACACATAGATGTGCATGTGCACGTGTGTGCACACGCGCACGCGCACACACACAGACACACAATGTACAAGCTGCAGAATCTTTTATTTTCCTGTAAAAAACATTTTGTTTAGCTTGTGCTGAGCTTCAAACCCTTGAAAATACTTGTGCATGGGGAAAAAATGTTTCCCCTGATTACTACTATAGCATAGCGGAGCTCTCTGCCATACTGTTCCCTGACTGAAATCTGCTCCTTTTGTAAATATTATAGTTTAGAATCATAGAAACTGGGAGACACCATGAAAGGTCATTGAGTCCAGTCCCCTGCACTCATGGCTATTGGAACAGAACTCTTGGCAGTCCACTGCACCTCAGCTAGAATAGTTCAGGGTAACACTAACCAGTTTTACAAACTGCATTTGTTTCTAGGCATATTGTGTGTGTGCACCATAATAATCTACAGCTGAGTGATGTAACAAAAAAGGTTAGATGATAATTTTTAAGAAGAGTTAATAATCATTTGCCCAGTAAATCTCATCCAGTTGTTTCCCAGTGCCAGCTGCACAGTAAAGATGTACCATCTCATATTGCTCCTAGAAGGTGTGAAGGTATTCTTTATAAGAACTGTGATTTGTTGAGTGCAGGCAAGAGAGAGCTCATTTGCACAAGCTCCATAACTCATAGTTTGTGGCTTGGGGATTCTGTTTTGTGTCAGGACATCTCAAGCACACTTACAATTCATCTGTGAATTGGTTGGGCTGCTGCAAAGCCAAGGTCAGGAGTTCCCATGTGACAGCTCTGCTGACAAGGCTGTGAAGACTTTTTTGTTTTTTGGTTCCCTTAGTGCTGCAATATGGCAATTTATGCTCTAGGGTTTTTTGGTTTTGTTTAGTTTTCTTTCTTTTTTCCATGAATGCAACATTGACCTTGAACCCAGAGGGACTGACTGAGATCTGAGTTCAGAGCAGTTCCACCTGCTCACATCAGGACTGAATTTAGCATTCAGTTGTTTCTTCCCAAGCTGGCTCCATGTGTTTTGCACATTGAGGCAAGTGCAAAGGTGACACAAATTGGTAGCCTATTATATTCATATGCCAAGGGATATTGTAGTCAACAGACAGTTGTGTAGTCAACATCACATCTTTACATCACCTGCGTTTCTTCAGAGCTTGCTGGCCATCTCAGATTGTAACTTGTACAACCTCTGATTATGGCCTATGATGGGTACTTCCTCCCCAAATAAGTGAGGTTTTGTATCCCTAAAAAGGCTGAATTAGTACAAGAAGCAAAGACACATAACATTCCTTCCTTGATCAATTCAGTCAAAAGTCTCTGATATTTTGTTGATCATCCATTTATTCTGAAAGTATTCCCTTCCTAGCAGATCATTTAAGGGTTTAGAAAGAAGATAAAGTATTATGGATTCCATTTCTTTTGCAGCCTAAACTGTTTTTCATGATGGAATCTATTGCTAAAGTAGAATTCTTAACATGAAAACGTGGTTGTTTACAAAACAAACATTTTTTCTGGCTGCCAGATTGTTTGTTGTCCAGAAAGCATATTTACCTAAGGGTATTATGTATATTGAGTCTGGTAAAGCAAAATAAGATAATACTTTTAAAAAAGAAATTCAGACTTTCCGGCTAGAACTCACTTGGGAGTCATAACACATTTCCAGGGCCTCCCCTAGTGAGACTTCTCAGATATCAGGGTAGCAGTGACTCATTGATTACATGAGAAACAGCTGAATTAAGTCTAAAATATTTCTGTGCCTGACTCACTCAAATTGTAAAACAAATATGACCTGATTTGGAGGTAAGATATCTGTGTTATTCAGGAATAGCTTCAGTTGGTATTTCCAAAGCTTTGACAATCCAGCAATGTTTGCCTTTTTTGTTTAAAAACAAATCATTTTATTTTGGACTAGCCCTCACAGATATTTAAAAAAAAATAGCATTAAGAATATTTCGATGTAATATTTGGGCTGGTCTAGTGCTCATTGATTGCACTACCAGCCAGGTGCCTGGACAATAGATAAACTTGTTCCTCTTCCCCCTGAACCACTGCTTCTACCCCTTGAACTACTAGTTTTGACTGCTGTGGAGGCCTGAGGAAAAAAGAATTGTAAACATTGACGTACCATGCTCCTTGGCATAGATAGAAACGACTGCACAAATTGTAGAACAGTGAAGAAACAGGCCATAAATGGGTAAAGGAAGATCTGTTGCCACTACAGCTGGGAAGAAGCCAAAGGCCAGTACAGTAGAACCTCGGGATTAGGAACATTTCAGGACTGGAGGTGGTTCATGACTCTGAAATGTCTGTAATTCTGAACAAAACATTATGGCTGTCCTTTCAATGGTTTACAGCTGAACATTGACTTCATACAGCTTTGAAAACTTGAACATACAGGAGAAAAATATTGCTTTTAACCACCTTAATTTGAATGAAACAAGCACAGAAATAGTTTCCAAACCTAGTCAAGTCTTTGTTAAACTTTCCTTTATTTTAAAATGGTACTGTATTTGCCTCTTGTATCCACCACCCCCACCCTCCACCTCCCAGTTTTCTCTGCTGCTCCCTGATGGATCCAGATGAGTTGTGGCTCATTTTTTTAATTTTGTTATTTGTAACTCTGAGGGTCTACAGTAGTAAAAAACAGCATGTCAACGGAATTTGTTTCATTCTTTCCTCAAAAGGGGCTCTCATTCTATGCAGCAAGCTAAACCTGATCTTTTAAATTTATTTCTACATTCAGTGGCCTGGCCAAGTTATCCTAATAAACATGCTTCCTACCCATTCCAGCAGCTGCTCAGACTTTGCCAGCCTCTAAATCAGCCCCTCTTCATCCTTTCAGAACTCTATACTTACAAGAGAAGGTTCCAAGATCAACTTAGCTTAACCCAAAAATGTTGCAGTAGCTAATGCTTGCTGCTAGAACACTAGCTTTTCTGCTGCTTACAGTACTGGTCTAAATATACTGACTTACAACTTACCTTCAAACAAGAAGAGCAGGAACGTTTTGTAGATCAGCAAGAAGTGATATAGTGCGTGAGACTTCATTATGCTAAAATTTAACATGTTTTTTTTTTTTTTAGGATTCTGACTTAACCCAGATCAGGATTAGTTGTTGTCACTCCCATTTGTGGGTCTTGGAAATATTTATAGACTTGGCCAGAAGGATGCCATCAAAATGTTCCAGTTTAAATTCCACATTGCTCGTTTGTATATATAGTTTGTCCAGATGCAAGTCATAATGTAGTTTTATCATGCTCCGTTTCTGATGCTAAACTACTCTGTTCTGCACTGTATGCTTTTTATACCTCTCTTCTGGTTACATTATAGATGATCCAGCAATAAAGTATAAAGTAAAAGTAAATTAAGCTGGATTTGTGGCAAGTAGTATGGTCTTTGACGAGCTTCAGTTTTGCAAATGCTTTGAATTAAATGTGTATGAGAGGAGGACCTCCTGGGTGGTAGTGGTCAGTGCTGCATAGTATGATACCACTATATGGGATGAAGTGAAATGCATAATTCATTTTAGCCTGACAGATTTTATATAATCTGAAGTAGCTTTGAGGACGATATATTTTCAGCTAACTCTCAATCTTCTTTCCAATATGGAAACGTTTAGAATGTAATTTCATAAGAAACCTCTCTCCTGACAAAAATCTTTGACTACTAACTTGAAACTGCTCTTAAAAATGTACTGGTGTATTTATTCCACCATATTTTTTTTCTAGATTGCTAATTCTATCATGCTTACTGCTGTGGCTTGACTGTATCCTAATAAAAGACAAAACAAGAATATTTCATCCAGTGCAAAATAGAATAAATCTACATTGCAGCTTGCCATCAAGATCCCAGGAAAGACTCAGGGCTGGCCTATACTGCTTGCAAAATATATATTGCCCATGACAGCTAACGGGAGTTACACAAGCTATGCAAACTAGTTTGTGTAACTCCCATTGACTTCCTAACTTCCCTTTAGCATGGCATCTTCACTGTGCTGCACCAACAGGAAATGCATTCCTATTGATGGAGCACTATGTCACTTGATGAGGTGGTTTTATTAAGTTGATTTCTGGATTGACTGAACATGTCTTAGATGACCACTCAGTCAGTCCAGAAAAATTGACCTGGTGGTACCAACTTTGCCTCCATCAGTCTAGACATAGCCACCAACTTTCCAAAAGGAGCAAATTCCAAACACAAGAGAGAGAACAAAACTATGGATGACAGATGTGAAATTTACATTAGAGATAAATATTCACAACCTCCTGATCAATCAGTGGTATAAGGTATTGCAGTTCACCAGGGTCATAAAATTACCCAAGGTAACGATGGACCCAGTAGATGCCCAAAGGTTGTGTATCATTTGGCCAAAGTCAGATGTATACCACAATAGATTATATGGACTCTGACTATACCCATCAGAGGGTGGTACATGAGTACTTGTGGCCACTGGTTTCAGCAGATCTCTGTAGCCAGGAGTCAGAGGCCAGAGTGTAGGGTCAGAGTCAATGGCAGAGCCTCAGTCCCCAGAACTGAGGATCAGAATTGAAGTCAGGAATCAGAGGTGAGGATCAGAGCTGGGTTATCTGGAGAGAGACAAGACTGGAGCAAGGTAGAGGCAAGTCTTGGAAAAGGCAGGAGCTCTGAAAGCTACAGGCAAATGCCTTGAACAATTGCAAAACTGCTGCTGAACCTAGGAGCTGATCAGCTGACTTGTCCACCAGTCAGGATATGTAATCACTCAGTCAGCCCTGTACAAGCCAGCTATGTTTCTTAGGTTGCTTGGAGACTGACTCTGCTGCATGCCTTGATTGCAGAGAATATTTGCTCTTCTGAACACTTCTCTGTCCTGACAAGCATTACTTCTGTCTCATCTAGGAAGAGTCACAACCAGTTCCCTTTATCCAGTTGCTATAATAATCTGAAAGTGAGGGTGTAATGGTGCTGCAGAGTCTGAGTTCACTGTAAGGGGATGCATGCATGTGTGTGTCACAATGGCCATTGTTCATAAGGATAAAGAATAGACTGTTTTACAAATATTCCTAATTCTTCTGCACGTTGTAAAAGAAGAGTGACAGATAAGTGCCCTGTGGGACACTAATTCATATGAGCACCTTTCACAAAGATGCACAAGTACTGGCACCAGAATGAAAGACCAGAAGTGAAGAATTCCTAACTCACACAGATTCCCTGCCTCCCTTCAGAATAATAGATTCTGCTGGGAGTTGTTGCAATTACACATTTTCCCTACCAGGGGCTGCCATGGCACCACGCCCACACACTTTTTCTAAGGTTCCAGCATGCTTGTGCGTAAGTGTACAGAATTACGAGTGGGGACCTCTGAGAAGAATTATCTATTCTATACCACTGAAGTATCCCTATCTTCCCATAATTACTCACAGGCAAGTAACACTTCTTGTGAGTAGGTAGCTTCAAAAGCAGCTGATAGATAATGTCCCTGACAATCTCCACCTGTCTGATGCTGTAATGTGATCAACCACTGATATCAAAATTGTTTCAGTTCCATACCCATATCTAAACCCAGACTGTTATAGATTAAGTACATGTGTGGAATCCAACTGGTGCTAGAATTGACCCATCCCTACCTTTTCAGGGGCCTTCTTTGAAATAACTCCTGAGGTTATTAACATACACAGTGTTTTTGTTTGTTTGGTTGGTTGGTTTGGTTGGTTGGTGGGCTTAATCAATGCTTGTTTTAACTGTGACTGGAAACTGCCTTTTTTGAAGAAAAACATTGTGTCCTTACTTGTAATGGGCTTAGTATGTCTACATTGATTTTTATTTTTTTCATTAGCAATTACAAGTGTTACAGCAAAGCTTCTCTTAATTGACCACTTAGAGTAACTAGCCAAAGTTTTTCATTAATAGAAATTTTCTTTAATTAAAGGTCAAAGGCAATTACATTATAAAACATTGGGGTTAGTCTATAGTTTTTGTTGAATATGGCAGATTGAGTAGCTGTTGGAAAGAATCCTTAATACCAATTTCATTATGTTTTATTACAGGGCTGATAAACAAAACAATAATTTTAATAAAGATTTACAAATGAGAAGTTTTCTTCAGAGACTTTTGAAGATGGTCAGAGATTTTTGCCCTTTTTGGTTTTATGGCTTTTCATTAATGACATAAAGCTATTAATCTTCGTTGTGGTTGCTAAAAAATATAGGCCAGGTGAACTAAAATAATATATTAACAAATAATCTGAATAGATTTCTGACTTCATGCATGTCCAACAGTCATAAATCATACTTAAAAATCAAACCATAGATATAAAATAATAAAGTAAACTAAAGATTTATATAGCATATGTTTAGTGGAATGATTTGCAAATGTAATTTTTTTAATATATATTTGGTCAACTCAGCATTATTGAAAGGTAAATGTCAATTCTTCTGCAAATCCTGACAGACATATTTTAGCTAATTCATTTTTAATGCCCTGTCAACAGCTCTAAAATTGAAATTCCTGGATTCATCTACATAGAAATATAAATTTGTTATTCTTTCTTTAGTGTCCTAAATGTTATGAAAATCTCAAGTATCACAGAGGAATAGCCATGTTAGTCTGTGGATAGCAAAAACAGTGAAAGCTCTGCAGCATCTTAAATGCTAACTAATTTCTTTGGACAAAAGCATGTGTCTGACAAAGTAGGTTGTAGCCTACAAAAGCTTATGTCTGAAGAAGTGTTAGTCTTTAAGATGCCACGGGACTTTCATTGTTTCAGATAGCACAGTAAGTACATGGAACTAAAAGTATGTATAATATAATGTGAAAGAAAAAATGGTGTAGTTCTTCCATTTAGTGATTTAACTCCAAATGGTATATATGCTCCAATATGGGATTTAACTATGTTCTTGGCAGTGTTTATTTCTTCAACTCTTAATACATAAAATCATTTATCCCATCATTGCAGTGATTTTTAAATCTGTTTTACATAAAACCTGGTTAAACCCCGCAACATAGGGTGAGAGGGATTTAGGGAATATTTTTTGACACAAGGAACCCAATCACAAAATAAGGCTGTTCTGCTGGTATATCCAATATAGTTTATATTTGCCTAGCACTATTTATTATCTCTACTTTACAGTCTCCTCTTCTGGCACAGCCATGTTGAACACTTTACAACTTGTGCATTCTGGGATTTCAAAACAGCTGTCTCATGGGTGGGAAGCAAAGCAAAGAGTCAGCTGTACAGGCAGAAGTGGATTTGGGAACAGTCTGGTTGAACAGCCTCCTGCTGTCAAAAAGAATTTGGTGTTACAATTCATCCAGGAGTTTGTTTAGTGATCTCAGAATTCCCCAGCTCAAATCATAGACATTTCCAATGTGGAAAAGTTGTTTGTCTTACTTGCCCCTTTTATAATCTATGTGTTGACAAGGAGGGTGCCTGACTGATTCATAGACAGAGATGGCAGACACTTTTGAAGGGATTTTTAACTAAGGAAAATCATGGTAGTTTCATTTACCCAACCAGGAGAATCCATATTTTTGGATGGCTCTAATGTGGATCTCTGTTCCTGAATCAAATCGTACTCAACACATTGCTTGGAATAAAGTAATGCTTGGAAGCTCAGGTGACAGAAAATGACTGAAGAATTTCTTAATGGAGAAGACCACATCCAGATGCAGCCCAACAAGAACAACAGAAATGATAGCTGTTCCAGAGACTTGAGAATTAGTTTCCAAAGGGATAGCCGTGTTAGTCTAGTCCAGTAAAAAAACAACAAGCAGTTGTTTGGCACTTTAAGACTAACAGATTTATTTTTTGCATGAGCTTTCGTGGGAGAAGATCCCACTTCCTCAGATGCTTCGAAGATGGGTGAACTTACAGAAAGGAATGAAACTAAATGCAAGGGGGTGTAAAACATAGGATCAGGTCATAAAGTAACAGCAAATCAGAGCAGTTTACAGGCTTAAAGAATGGGAAGCCTGAAGTCAAATTACCCTTTGTAATGTGAAAAGAACTCATAATCTCGATTGAGTCCTGCTTTCACAGAATTTAGTTTGCATATTAATTCGAGTTCAGCTGTTTCTCTTTGGAGTCTTGATGTCCCAGGTACATCTCTAACGACAGTCGTTAACAAATCCATCATCAAGTGATTAGTAAGATGGAAGTGCTCAGCAACTGGTTTCTTTGTTCTTTGATTTCTGATATCAGCTCTGTGCTCATTCAATCTCTTACGGAGCGATCATCCTGTTTGTCCGATATATAAGGTGTTGGGGCATTTCTTGCACATGATGGCATAGACCACATTAGTAGACAAGCAGGTAAATGAGCCTTTGATGGAGTAGCAGGCTTGATTAGGACCTATGATGGTGTTTGTTGTGTAGATATGTGGGCAGACTTGGCAGCGTGGTTTTTTGCAAGGGTGTGTGCCTGCTTCAATGTTCTTGTTGTTAGATCTGTAGTTGCTGGTGAGTATCTGTTTAAGATTAGGGGGCTGCCTATAAGCAAGGAGTGGTCTGTCTCCTAATGCTTGAGAGAGAGAGGGATCATCTTTTAGAATAGGCTGTAGGTCCTTAATGATCTTTTGCAGAGGTCTGACTTGAGGATTGTATGTGGTGACTAGTGGTGTTCTGTTGCTTTCTTTCTTGGGTCTCTCCTGTAGTAGATGATTTCGGGGAACCCGTCTAGCTCTGTCAATTTGTTTTCTTACTTCCCCAGGTGGGTACTGTAGTTTCAAGAATGCTTGATAGAGATCCTCAAGATGTCTGTCTCTGTCTGAGGGATCAGAGCAGATGTGGTTGTATCTTAGGGCTTGGCTATAGACAATGGATCGTGTGGTGTGTTTAGGATGGAAGCTCGAAGGATGTAGGTAACTATACCGCCTGTAACTGCTCTGATTTGCTGTTAATTTATGACTTGATCCTATGTTTTACACCCCCTTGCATTTAGTTTCATTCCTTTCTGTAAGTTCACCCATCTTCGAAGCATCTGAGGAAGTGGGATCTTCTCCCACGAAAGCTCATGCAAAAAATAAATTTGTTAGTCTTAAAATGCCACACAACTGCTTGTTGAGAATTAGTGACACCATTTTGGGTGCTAAGTATTCTGTCCAAGAAGTGGCCTAATAATGACTCCAAGACCTATATTAGAGTGAGTAGCTACTGTTTCTCAGTGGGAAAGGAGTTCCTGCCCACACTTATTGACTTCCTTTTTTAAGAAGAGGGGCACAGGCACAGACTTCATATGGAGTCCTTATACAGCCTGCCATCCAATCTGGTTGGGGTTTTTCCCAGTGGAAAACCACTGGAAACATCTTAGCAGCGACACAGCCATACACCTTTGTGCAATCAGTCCATCAGTTGCTCTAACCACAATGTCGAACAAGGGGGAAAATGTTGGACTTAATTGTTCTCAAGCAATTTTTAAGAAATCTTCATGTGAAGGGTGTCTACTATTTCGAGAGTAAATTGCAGTAGTCAAGACACCTCCTTAACACCTGGTACATGCATTGTATATTTGCCTGTTGCAGGGAATGTAGATGTATTGAGTACCAACCATACAAATTTAATAGACAAAGATCCTCAATGAGAAAAAAGCATTCTAGAAATGCCCATTCCACACACACACTTCATAGCAAGGCAAACTCCTGAGCAAAGTTTAGTATAGGGTACAGGTATCCCAAGAACTGCTGAAAGCACTGAGAATCAAGGAAGAAATAGAGAATAACCAGAAATTGACCTCGACCGTTAAGCAAATAGCTGCACCTGAGTTTGAGTTAACAATTTGCCCTACAGAGCTCCTCAACTCTCCAAAAGGTGAAAGCTGACCACCTCAGAAACCTGTGTATGGCTATATATTTTTAGTGTAGACAATGTATCATGTGCATTAGTGCTCTCCATAGAAACATGAACCTGAACTTTTGTGAGATTCTAATCTCCATGTATTTTTCCCCTATACACAGCCTATTATATTTGACATCTGTGTGAAAATCTGCTTCCCACTCTGGCATTCTGCCCTGTCAGTTAAAAGTTTTACTAAATTGTCTCAGCAGGGAGAATTACCTTAACTAATACAGTTAATACAACGCTGACTCCACAGAGCTTCATTATTACTGGGGACACTAAACTGTCCAGTACCTATGTCCTTGTGTATCATAAGACATTTTCGTATATCTTTTCCAGCAGAAAATAAATATAATCTTCTAGAGAGGAACGAGAACAAGAATATTTCAATATGAAATTAAGTATCATACCCACACATAGAAACACACACTGCATCAAAATGAATGTAAAAATATGGGGCCACAGTCTGGATACAGCACATGTCTAGATACACTGTAAAAGCAGCATTAACATTCACATGGATTCTGTCCAGCAGCAGCCTGATGCACAATCCCCAGCTAATTATGCCTGGAAGTAGCAATGAGAATTAGACACTGTGGAGGCTATACATAAGAACCATTCAAAAGCCAATTTGGTCTGTGAGCCACACTTACTGATCTTTGGTCTCATTCCAGAAGGGCTTTTCATGGTCATTGACACAGAAATCCACTAAACAGCCTCTTTTGAGTTGAAGGTGTTACAACAGGTAGCCAAGTTGTGCCCTGGACTTCTGATGCTGCATGTAGGCTTTCTGGTATGCACAGAACCTGCTAGACTCTGATCTTGCAAAAAGGCCTGGAGGTAGCTTTTTTATTATTATTATTATTTTATTTTTATTTTTTCTTTTATTTCTCCTACATTTGTGTTAAAAACAAGAAAGAAATCCCTGTTACTTTATAAACATGCATAATCCATCTTGGAATATTCTTAAATTATACTATTTTTCATTGCATGTTTTTTGGGGGCTCATATCTTTCAGCAGCACAAATCCTGTGAGGTAGCCACTTGTAAAGAGCTGTTAGGGTTGGCTGATTTGCAAAAGTATTTTGTGGAGGAATTGGTCAATGAAATTATATCTGATACTCAGGAATTAGTTCACTCTGAAAATGGCATAAATGTTTTATCTTGGGTATTAATATTGTATTGAGTAGATGATCACTGTAAAGTTAATGGCAAATCAGCCTCTTCTCCTAAATGAAAAGATCATCAAGATATCATAAGTAATGTTAAAAGATGTTTGTAAAGGACTTTAAACTGGCTCACAGGGCACTGTAATATTTTTCCCTATAAGCTGCTCCTATGTATAATACCTAATCTTAGCACCAAAGCACTCCTAACACAGGAAGAGTACACTAAACATAATTATTGCCTGATTAATTGGTTCATTTACATAGTTGCCTCTCTAATGCCTGTGGTAATATATGCTGAACACAGATGGGTACTCTGACTTCCCCATGTTTAGGTTTTAGTGCTGCTGCATATGAAGTTGGAGATGGAAATAACAAAATAGATGGGGCTGCAGCGTGGTCTAGAGAAAACTTAGGAGAGCAATTTCACCCTCATTCTGTTTAACATTTTTTGGCAGTTATTTCCTTTCCTGTACATATCAAAAGGTGTCTAGGTTCCAATTCCCATAGATTTGTACTGCCCCTGTTCCTCCACATCCTAAATGAACTGTACATGAGCCCATCTTTTTTTTCCCCACATCAAGTGCATTAATTGGGGATACTTTTGTTGCTAATGCTGGGTGTAAGTAGTGACAGATGTAAGAGGGAGCCCATGAGAATTGAAAGTGATGGGTATGGGGTTGTGCTGACCTGTCAGCTACCTTTATGATAGTAAATTAATTTCATGCTTCAGGGCATGAACAGATCTCTACAAGTTACGGAAATTAATTATGGTTTCTACCATGTCCAGAATTGCCCAATAATCTAAATGCATTATGGAGATTTTCACCTTCCTCTGAATACCTAGTATGGGCAGAAATCTGGACCTGATGATCTTGGTGGCAAGATCCAGTAGGGCCAAATCTGCATTCTACCATCAATTCTTGGTATGACAGCACAGCAGAGAATGTGCTCCATGCTTTATCACTGGCTCACAGATGAGCAAGTTTTTTGCACTCCAACCCTGTCTCCTCTGTTACCATGCCAGAGATGTATTTAAATTAATTTAATTTGCAGTTAGATTGTTCAGTTATGGCAACCATTTGCCAGGATTAACCTGTCCATTAAATGCAACAGTTAACATCTACTGTCATTAGAGAGGTGTCTAGTACTCATTCAGCATCATGCATCCCTGAAATGGTTTGAGAAGTGTTGCCAAGTGCACACAACCATTCTCTATGGTAAAAATAGGACCCAGCTGGCACTTCTGGAGTCACTAACTGTGTTGTCATTTCATTCATTGTTTGTATAACTCCTACTTTGCATTTTTGCTAACACCTTGCATACAAGTTATCTTTAAATATTTTAAGTATATTACAAAAGTTTATAAATGGAGACTTACAGTAATCTTGCGAGTTATTAGCCCCACTTTATACATGTGGAAACTGTGCACAGACCTACAAGAAGACAAGAAAATCACAAAAGTAGAACCCTGGATGTGCTTTACCTTGTGGAGCACAGAGGCAACACATACTAATCTCCACAGTAAGTAAACAAAAGAAGTCTGCTGCTATGGGGATGTCTCAACCTTGTGCCATATGACTCAAAATGAGAGCAGCAATAGAGCTAGTAAGCTGAATGAAGACAGGAGAATGAAAGTCGAGATTCATGACATCCATAGGTAAATGACTGCGATTTCCATAATGAGACACTGTATAAATGGTTGCATTATACGATGTGAGCGGAAAGTTGTACTGTTTTTCACAGGAGGTAAGGGTCCATTATTGTATGCTTAAAAGCTCACTGATGGGTTAATACAGCTTCTAGAGTCAGGAAAGGAGAAGGAAGTTCTTGGCAGATCTGACTTAATGCACAGGCAATCTAGGCACATGGGCTATGTTCACACGTACATGGTTAAATTGATTTAACTTAAATTAATTTAATAAAATCAAAATAAAAATCATTAAATTGATTTAAGTTAAATCGATTTAACAGGTCCACACCAAAAAAACCAAAATCAAAATAGTAAGTCCAGACACGGGACTTGCTATTTCGATTCAGGAGAGGCGCGCTATGGGAGGTGTGGCAAGATGGCCCCCTAGAAGGGCCATGCCCCCACCCAACATATAAAAAAAGGACGATACGCTGGGAAGGAGAAGGCGAATCACATTAAATCAAAATAACAGTTATTTTCAAATAATACATGCAAACGGTGTTATTTTGAAATAACTGTTTTGATTTAACAGATGTTTCATTTTTAAGTAGGTTCAACCTATTTCGATTCAACGTCTCCTGAATCAAAATGATGGAGCTCGTCATTTCTATTCAAAAGAATGTCATGTGGACCTAATATTTTTTTAAATAGAAATAACCACCATTATTTCGATTTAAAAGGTACGTATGGACATACCCATGCAGTAAACACCTTGGGGCCGGGCAGGTCATGCTGTCAGTCTGCTGGGACTAGGCTTCTCATCATGTTGTTGCTTAGAGTGCTAGTCAACATTATGGGGGAGACTCACTGATGCTCACTCGTGATAAAGGGGCAGCTGATGTCAACATACCCACGGCTTGTCCCATGTTTGTATACAGGAACAACAGCCAATAAAGTTATAATAGTGATACCATTTTCTCCAGTAGCAGAAGTGGCCACAGCAAGAATTTTAGAGTGCAGTCTAGTCTGAATGAACTTATGCATATGGGCAACAATTTTAGTAATGCTAATACCAAATTAGCACTCAAAGACTGAAGACTCTTGTGGGTCCACAGAGAGATATAACATGGACAATGTTAATGTATGTTTCCTTACATACTGCCCAGGATGTGCTTTCCCCATATTACTCTGCAAGAATCCTCTGTGTCAGTGGTTTTCAAACTTAGAGTTGAGACACTGTACTGGGTTGCAGATCCTCAGTCACTGGGTCATGGCACCCCTTCCTGCTGCCACCAAACTGCATTGCTGAAAGATCCAATGGTTGGGTCACAGGAATAAATGATTTTTTTTTTCAGCTGGGTCCTGAGAAAAAGTTTGAAAACCACTGCTATATGTCAGTAAGAGAGTAATTCAGTCTCATGCTTATTCTGGCCTGTCTGATTAGAGTGCCATTTGGTTTTCCATTAGGAATTGTACTGTTTAGGAATTGTACTTAGACCTACTCGGGTTACCAAACAGCCCCTGTCTTTTATTGATATGCTGTCACTTTAGATCTCACTAAATTTGAACCAGTAAACTCAGGTGAAAGGTAATATACTCTGTCTCCAGTTCTGAGAGCTATTGTATCTAGCTACTAGCTAATGCAAATTTATAGGCTAAGAAAGAGGAAAGATTCTGCCCGTGAAGTTGTACTCTTTGATGTCACGGAACATACAAATGTTTCTGTATGGGAACTATGGTGATCTGGAGGTATTTTCCAATTTCCACTCTCAAACTCTTGCATTACCGGTGGCCCTCAGCTCTCACCTGTGTCTTATGCAGACTAAAAGCTGAAGGTGACTTGGCACTGTTTCTTGTTCCATGGCTGCAGCTGTTCAGTCTGTCTTTAAAGAGGAAGGATTTAAACATTTTTATTCTCAGTATCACTACACTCTTTTCAAGCCCAAGGACTGATGAATTAATGTCCTGGGACTGAAATTCTTTGTTTTGCCTCTAAGAGGGCCACATTGACTAAGAGTATTACTGCAAGTAGTAGCCTCACTATTCAGGCCCAAATCCATGACACCACCTACACTGAAAGAATTTTTTCCTCAGAGAATCCAGGGTTTTTAAAGGCTCTTCACAGTATATAGTCCCCTTTACCCATGCATTTGATGAAGTGAGTTGGAACCCACAAAAGCTTATGCCCAAAGAAATCTGTTAGTCCTTAAAGTGCCACAGGACTCTCGTTGTTTTTACTCTACAACAGACTAACACAGCTACCCCTCTGGAAATTTTTAGCCGTTATAGAGCTGATATGAGGTTCTCACCCCAACTGTAAAGACCTATGAAAATTAAAGTTTAAGAAAAAGCCTGCACCCTAAAAATGTTGAGATAACTGAAACCTTAACCAAAACATTAAGTAATATGATATGTCGGTGTATCAGCCATCTACTAAATTGTATCAGTGCTTTCTGTAAAACGCCTGTATTTAAAGCTTCTGACTGATCTTTTAAAAAAAAAAACAATTAAAGGAATGAATGGGGATAAAAGGAGGCATAAATGATTCTGAAAATGCCTTTTCAGTCATATGTGGTTTGAACCCTTGTTCTTGCTCATTTTAAATGTTCTGAAGTCATGTGTGTTCTGCATATGATCATTACCAGAGTTGCAGCTGTCTTCTATAGCTTTTGTAGTAGCCTGAACTATTTTAAGTAATCTGTTGCAAAGCTTAAGAGAAAAAATTGTGTGAAATCTTAACTCATTAACTAATCATACATGGAGATTGGACAAGTCCAAATTTACTTCAAAACAAAATATTTTAAATTCATTTTCCCTTTTGCTTAATTGCCAAGACCTAAGTTTTACACAGCAATAGCTGAAGAATCCATGGTCACCTAAACCAATCCTGCCTGCACTGTTTCAAGCTATTGTGCATCAGTTAATGTCATAATCACATCTAGATGTGTGCAAAATACTCACCATGGTGGGTGAAGCTACCCTTAATTTGAATTTTGTTCCAGCTGTTTTTAATGTAGGCATAGTCTCCCAAAAAGTGTCCAAAATTTTATTTTGAGTGCTTGCTCATATCCATTCAGAATTAGGTGTCTGTTTATCCCAGGTACCAGTTCTGGAAATGTTTCCCTAGTGGTAACTGTAGGACTGGTTCCAGAGCCTTTTGTAGCAGTGTGCATATACACTTGTACACAGGGCCCTGCCAGCTCCCCTCCCTCTCAGTCCCTTCTTACCACTCATGGTGGTGCTGCAACACTCTCTTGCTCCTGCAAGTCATAGTATTCATAGTGATTTTTCCTGTATTTCTAGTGTGTGTATATAGTTGTTGTTTAAGAGTTTATTATCTGCTAGTCAGTTAGTTAGTTAGTTAGTTAGTTAGTTAGTTAGTTAGTTACCCAGGCTCAAGGCATGCCCCCTAGTCCCCAAGTTTTAAACTTTGTGCTTCATGGAAGAATCCTATGCTGTCAGAGTTCTGCGAAGAAGGAACTGAGAGGGAGGTGAGGTGGCAGTGCCCTATATACCAGCACATACATGCACCACTGCAGTGGGCACTAGAGCCAGCCCTATGGATACCACTAAGGAAAAATATTTCCATCATCAGTGCCTATAGCACGTACACACCTAACTCTGAATGACAATGCATCTCTAAGAACAACAAGCATAAGGCAAGTAACTGTTCTACCCACCATATTTCAATTATTTGTCCCCAAATGCAACTGCATTGAAAATGAGGCTGCTTTCATGTGAAAATAGGCATGTTCCAACTTCATTAATAGAAAATCAACCCTGAAATAAGAGAGAGCCAGATTGGCAAAATAATCTTTTCAGCTATGTCCACACATACATCATTATTTCAAAATAAGTTAATTCGAATTAACAGTTTGTTAATTCGAATTAAGGGAAGCCTGCTTTCGAAACGGCTGTTATTTCGAAATGGTTATTTCGAAATAAGGCCATTTGGACAAGTTGTTTCGAAACAATGGTGTTGTTTCCAAACAACATGTCCGAACGCCGTTGTTTCGAAAAAGCCATTTCGAAACAATGGCTATTTCGATATCGAAGCAGGTTTAACGGTTTCGAAACAATGGTATGTTGTGTGGACACGAGAATTTTTATTTTGAAACAGCAGGTGTTGTTTTGAAATAAAATTCTCGTGTGAACACAGCCTTCCTTTCTTCCCCAAGAGTTATAACAGGACTTCTACCTCCTGCAGTTGATGATGATGGTGATTCTTGAAATGATGGTAAGGCACAGATGTTGTGGTAGCCCATGCTTCTGTTGCAGCAGACAAACTGCAGCAGCAAAGCCAAGAGCAGAAAATACATCTTTAACCTTCCCCATAAGAGAGTTCATATTTCTCATGTAAAGCAGAGGGAAGGGAGGAGATGGAGATAATCCTTTTGTAATGAATGCATCTATCTGGTAGGTAATAATTAGTGCAATCTTACTATACTGTGATGCTTTGGGATTTCACCTAGACCAGTAAGGGGTTGTGTCACCTCCTGCCCTGTAACGCCAAGTACTTCTGCACTGAGCAGGAATGGCTCAGAGCCCTTATACCAGCAACATCCTTACAGCACAATGGCCTCAACTTGGCTTCAAGTCACATAGTTAGTGTTTACCAGTGACACCAAAAGCCCAGTTCCAGCTTTCTCCAAAATCATTTCCTGTCTCACTGGACCCTTACAGAAGTTATCAAGTTTGTTGCCCCTAAGGAGGGGCAGAGTATACCTCAGCCTGTTAGTTTGCTTGAAGACCCATTCTTCAATTTAATTTGAGATAGTTTTGTAATGAAACAAAAATAAGTTTATTAACAAAGACCATAAGCTTAAGTGATTACGGGAAAGAGATGGGAAAGGTTACAGATAAAGCAACACACTTTCTAGGGACTAAAACTTTAATTCTAGCAAGTTACCATCTTTGCCTTATTATCAGCATCCCTAGTCCTCCAGTGAGGGAATCCAGTTTTCATAAGCTTGAAGGACGTTGTTGTCAATGATGGATTTTTTTTGGGGGGGTCTCTGCTTATTTCTTCCCAAAGTTCAATGGCCATATTTTCAGAGGCAGAAAGACCTCCTGAGAATGCTATCTGGATCCCGATTGTTAAGTGCTCATCTTCACCTACTTGCTTGCCTGATGGTTTTGTTTATCTTCCAGATTTATGTCCTTCATTTTCTTAGATCACACCTTGTTTAATTTTTCCTGGAAACACAGTCAAGCCTGTGAAACAATATCCCTTTGACTGGACTTAAGTACGGTCTGTCAAATGCATTTTAGGAGCATATTTACAGTACATGTCTGTAATTCATTATGCACTATCCATATAGATCTCACATAATATTAATGATCAGCACATTACAATGCCAGTTTGCATATGATACTTTATGTGATATCTTTTACATGCAGATTATTACACCAATGAGGTGGGGGAATGGGTGCCTGATGAGAATTATGGTATGGTTTGTCCTCTGCCATTTGGCACTGATGGGTTGGTCACAGGTCTTACTAGTGCAGTTAGTCCTGGTCGTGATGGAATGAAGCTGAGCTACAAACAAAATGGAAATCTGTGACACTGCATTTACGAACATTGGCACTTTGACTATAGTAAGTGGAGTGCTGTATACTAATATCTATTCCTAAATCACTAAGGTACCTGTGAAAATCACAACTAGAGTTTTTAAAAACCCTCTATTCATTGCCAACAGCCTTTGCTATCACTAAATTTGGTACATGATTGTATTTACTATAAACTAATAAAGAAGTTTTATGCTGTTATCAAATCACATCCTTAGTAAATTTACTAGAATATTCATACCATTATGCCATAAACACTTTTAGACTTCCTTTGAAAGACTTTGTATAAAAAGACTTTTCCCCAAAAAGTCACTTGAAATGTTCTGATGTGAGAAAGTAATGTTAAACTGTATGTTATGTATACCAAGATAATTCTAACACAAATACTTGAGGAATGATCCATCAAACAAAGGATCAGGTGAAGCATATATATCTTAAGTGTTGGCATTTTTCACTGAAGGTGTTGAACTGTGAATGGCTATTATGAGCTCAGTCAATCAGTGTCTTACTTGTAGAGTTTTGAAAGAACACTTTCTTGCCTTTAGCTGTCACTTGCTCTTTAATCCACTGTGAATAGAACTGACATGACAGATGCTAGCGCAAAAAAAAACAACAAAAAAAAGATAGTGCTTCAAGTTTTCCGTGGTGTTACTGGCACAGAAGTGGCTGTGGAAGCTCTGTTTGGCCACAGAATTCTCAGCTGGCTGCAGAGTGATGGAGAAAAGAGAAAAATAGGGTTAATTCAAAAGGGTCTGAGATTTTAACATGAGGAGGTGTGATGATTCAGTCCTTCTCCCCTTTAATCATCATATAATAGCAGCAAATAACAGTGCAAGATAAATGATAGATGTAGGACTGGATAAGGATTTAAGTAATGATTTTATTGACTTTTGGATGCTTGTGTTGGTGGACTCTGTACTTTAGCAACTGTAATTTTTAGGAAAGATTTTGCTTGAGGAGAATTTGTACGGTTTCTTAAGTTTATCTCAATCAATGTTGATAGTTATGTATATGGATATCACTACTGGTATGTACCCTCCTCCCTTTGTGTCTTGTATACAACCCAGAGGTTAAAGTAAGCCAGAATGCACTGAATTGGTGTTCCAGGGCTCACTCTTTTTAGGGGCTCAGCGTTCTGGGCCCCTACAAAATAGAAAATGGAGCCAGAATGCAGTGTTCTGGCTCCATTTTCTATTTTTAGGGACCTGCCAAATGCTGACCCCCCAAAATAGCAGGCCCCAGAATGCCATTCCAGCGTATACAAGCCAGCAGAGAGCTTCCCTCAGGCTGGGAGATTTTAAATCTCTGGCCGTGAGTCTGCTCTGGCTGAAGTGGGCCTGTGCTGGAGGAGGAGCCGAGACTGCTCTGGCTCCGCAGGCCCTGGGGCAGCAAAGTGGGCTGGAGATGGGGCTGGGGCTGGAGCCGGAGCCAAGAGTGCAGGGCCGAGGCTCCTCTGGCTGTGCAGTGCAGGCACCGAGGCAGCAAGGCAGCCGGGGCTGGTGCTGGTGCAGGGAGCAGCAGGGCGAGCTCTCTCCTGCCAGGCAGGCCCTGATTGGTGCCCCACAGCTCCCCACGGCTGCAGAGGGGCACTGGGTGAGTGAGTGGCCGAGTGTCTCCTTCCCATGTAGCCCCCCCAATTCCCCTGCTCCACCCCTTCTCTGCCTCATCTCCTGCCCCCATCTACCTCTTTTCTGCCCCATCTCCTGCCACCACCCATCCCTCCTCTACCCCATCTCATACCCCTCACCCCTCCACCACTATGCCTCCTGCCCCCTACCTCCTGCCCACCCACTCCTTCTCAGCCCCATCTCCTGCCACTACCCACCCCTTTCTGCCCCATCTCTTTCCCCCTTCACCCTTACCTCCTGCCGCCATCCACCCCTTCTCTGCTCCATCTCCTGCCCATGCCCCGCTTCACCACCCTGACACTTCCTGCCCTCCTCTTTACCACCCTTATCTCCTGCCCCTGCCCCCAGCCACCCCTTCAACACCTTCACCTCCTGCCCCTGCTCCATTCCTCTACATCCCATGCCCTCATCTTTCCTGGGCTGGAGCCCGCCCGTGTGGGAAGGAGGCCCGGACAATATGGGAAGGGGGC
>ML682018.1:3906025-3943852 GCA_007922195.1 Podocnemis expansa | reverse complement strand
GGGGGCTCACCAATTAGGAGGGTTCTGGGGTGCACCAAATTATGCTTTAACCCCTGAGACCACCAATGTCTCACCTCTGGTCTTCTGCACTTCTGAACTCATGCCTCAGATCCCTTGGAGAGCCCCATTTCCACATATAGTTGCTGGATTGCCAATGACATTCATAATATTGTAACTGAATAAAATATCTTGCAATGTGAACATTTTTAATTGATGCCTCTCCACCTGTTTCTTCTCCTAAGAGTACCTTGGCTTCCAAATTTTCATTTCTTTTTTACAAGGAAACTAATTATTGTCATACCCTTTATTGATTGGGTATATTATAACATAGTCATTATGCTGCATTTAACAGTGGCCAAAATTCAAGTCTATTTTGTTAAATGTGGTGAAATGAAACTTTTTCTCCCTAAGTAAAAAGAAAATGTGGTGTATAGGACTTTATTGCAGATCAGTATATACTGTTGTAAGTCATTGTGTTAAATAGTGTCTGAAGGAAACTTGAACATCTGTTGGGATAGACATCATCTTATGGGTAAGAATTAAATAAATGCACAATTGCAAGTCACAAGGAAATAATCATTGAAAGGAGAAAAAATCATATTACTGACGGAAGCATTCCTGAAAAGAAAAAAATCTCATGGGTTGGGTTTTGTAGCATATATCTAAAAAAACCTGCAAACATTTGAAAACTCAAGCATGCCCATTTTTGCTGCGTTATGTGCTCTTTTGTCCCTGATTTGTGGTACTTCACATTATGTTAATCTGTTTCATAAATGGGGAAGGAGAAGCAAGTACAATCGAGCTGAATTTCTGAACTAATGCCTGTAATAAAAGTATTTCACTCTTACTGTGAGTAAGAGTTTGATCCAAATCTTATTGAGATAAGTGGAAGTCTTTCCACTGAATGGAGTAGGCTAGATGTGGCACAGTAATATGTAATCTGTACCCTAAAAACTTGTAGCTGAATCTCATCTTTCAAGATAACTCTTCATTGCTGAATATCGGACACTTCTAGGAGCAGGAAGATTGCAGTGGAACAACTTTCTTCTCATCAGTACTTCTCGGGTATGATTAAACAAATTGAAAGGAATTTGGTGTGGATTCAAGTGATAAGATAAAAATGGCTGTGCAAACAATCTTGATTTGCCCCTCTTATTTAGTATATATTTGAAGGGGTGGGAAAAACATTTATATTTTATCTTGATAGTGAGTGGGAATTGAGGGTGCTAATTACATTCCAAGATCAGGCCCTAAACGATTTTCTTTTTCATGATTTTCAAACAATGCTATTCCTATATTGTCATTCTTTGATTTTTTTTTCCACCACTGCTTTTGAATCACCACTTTGGGAGGAAAAAAACGTCTGATGTTCTTTGCCTTCTTTGTTGAAGTTCCACTGAGTCATTCTGAGATAAATGGAATTTTCTTCTTCAATCCAGGGCTTAATTATGGTAATTAGTCTGTGCAATTTGTAAAGTTTGGCAGTCAATTCAGCTCCTAATATGCATGAGCCTCTTTCTGTTTCAAACTGAGTAGGCTTAATCAGTTTTAAAAAGACAGTGTCTTGCTTTGGCTGCATTCCTTACTCTTAGATTTTCAGATTGGATGTTATTCCAAACTCTGCTACATCATTAGCAGTTCTGATATTTTTAATATTCATGAAGCTTTCATGTTAGCATTAATCCTCAGCATCTGTGATTATGATGGGCACTTTTGGGATCTGTCTATTGTGTCTCTACTGAGAATGAAAGGCCCAGCAGTTCATGGCAGTAAATTAACCCTCCCAATGCCAGTTGATGCCAAATGCCTTTTGAAATTTTGCCTTCTGCTGTGCTCCTTTCTGTTCAGATTTCACACTTGTGTCTGATTCCCTCAGCACTCACAAGCTTCATTTCATCCTGACAGCCATCTGTGACACTAAGAATTCTTTCCCCTTTTTAATTCAAAGAACGTAGCTTTCATCGTGTGCCTCCTTTTTTTTTTTGAATGAGTATGTTAATCAAATGAGAAATAAAATAGTCCAAAATACAAATTTGTGATTTGGGAGAAAATATGTAAATATGAATGAATTTTATTTTTTCGAAGGGAAAGAAAGAGGAAAGAACTTGAAGTATTTCATCTGTTACAGAGGTACTAGACTCTGACTACAAAAACTCTTAAAGCTATCCCATTCTCAATAGCTAGATGATAGTGACAGTGGGAGCTAGTGGATGGAGCACAAGCCTAGAAATCAGGAAGCTTGGGTTCTAATCCTGTCTCTGCTATTAACCAGCTGTGTAACCTAAGGGAAATCACTTGATCTCTTTGTCTGTTTCCCCTCCCATCCTTTGTATGCCTTGTCTATTGACTGTTCATTCTCAAACTGGGGGGGGGATCAATGATGGGGTTATGTGGGGGTCATGTGCTGGTGACTGTAGCTAGGCAAGTGACTGAGCCCTAATGGGGGAGAAACCTGTGGGGGGAGGGAATAAGCAGTGACATGAAGATACTGCTTGTCCACCCCCCCCCATATTTCTCCACCTGTCCTGGGGACTAGGAGGGGAGGGGAAGTGAGATGCAACATCTGGGCTACCTGCACGCTGCTCATTTTCCCCACCTTGTCTGTGTTGTGAGAGGAGCATCAGTAACTACTGCTTTTTGCCCTTCCTTTACACAACCCAGGTGAGGCAAGTGACCTGGATGCAAGGAACCTTCATGTTGATCCTCTCCACAGCCCACTAGGGATGTCTGGAAGTGCAGTGTTTGAGTGGGAAGGAGCAGCAATACCAGCAACTCTGCATGCAGGTCGTTTTCCCTGGTGGGCACAGGAAGGGGTGCCAGGGTTAAGTAAGAAAAGGACATAATGTAGAGGTTGGAGAGAAGGCTCCAAAAAGGCCAGGTATGAAGGGGCAATGGGTAGCCCATGGGGCCAGGAGCAAAGAGAGGACACCGATGGGGGTTAGGGAAATGGTGGGGCACCCATCGGTGGCAGGTGTTTGCACTAAGAGTCTTGCTATGTAAAAGGGGTCACCAGGAGAAAAAGTTTGAGAACTATATATGGTAAGCTCTTTGCGAACAGGGACTGTCACTCACTATGTGTACATACAGTGCCTAATGCAATGGGGCACTGATCTCAGCTCTATCCCCCAGGCACTACTGTAATACAAATAATATATTGCACACTGTAACATTTAAAGCAATGCCTAGTGGTTTGTCATTTTTCCTTTTGTTGCTTTTTGTTAGTCATTTTTATTCATTGTGGGCCAGATTCACTCCCACGAGTGCATAGAAGTGCACCTGCAAACTGCAGCCTTTGCTCTAGGTGTATCATTTTCTGCTTCTTGAAGGATACAAGTGAGACAAAACAGTATTAAATTCCTCCTGGGGCTCCACATAGGCTGCCAGGGGGATCTTCTGATTCAGTGCATCTTTCCAGTAGTTTCGCTCAGCCTCAATGGGCTACATCAACTTCAGGAGTCTGCAACCTGCAGCTCCAGAGTTTCATGTGGCTCTTTGGCTGCCCCCTTGTGGCTCCTCCACCCCGACACCACGGGGGGACCCTGTTGGGGCCCACTCCTGGTTCTAGGCTTCCCTCCCCACAGCCAGGATAACCCAGCTTCTACCCATCAGGAGCCTATACACATTGTGGATCTCAAAACACTTGGTTACTGAAGTCCTGTGGCACTTAAAGACTAACATATTTATTTATTGCATAAGCTTGTGTGGGAGAAAATCCCACTTTGTCAGATGCTTTGAAGATGGAGAACGTTCCCCCATCTTCAAAGCGTCTGACGAAAAAGCGTCTGACAAAGTGGGATTTTTTCCCACACAAGCTTATGCAATAAATAAATTTGTTAGTCTTTAAGTGCCACAGGACTCTGGTTGTCTTACTGAACTAGACTAACATGGCTGCCCCTACGGAACTTATTTGCTGAAGGAGTTTATCAAAATGACTGTTATTTTCTTTTGGGTTGCTGACCCCTGAATTAGTTGAAGGTCATTTGATAAGAGTGCTCATTTGTACTGTTGCCTCCCTTTCTCCAGATTGGACTTGTTCTGTGATTTCTCTCTCCCATCCTCCCCAATTAACATGTTATGAATAAAAGGGATCTCCAATTATTGCATTCCTAGATACTTGTACCGAATGGCTTTAATTATATAAGTTTAAAGCAATGCAATTGCAATTGTGGATAAGCTGTAACACTCTAAGATAATGTGTCCATCATTAAGAGCCAAATACTGCCCTAGTTCCTACTCCATTTGCCGTTTACTTTAATTGGAGTTGTGAGCATATATCCACAACACTGCAGAATCCTAGGCAGAGAGCATTCTCACCAATTAAAATACAACCAGAAAGCCAGGCAGACATGGCTAAAATAAGTAATGACTTGAACAGACACAGGAATTAGACTGTGATGTCCTGCCTATGCTGTGCTTGTTTATTATTATTTCCTTTCATTGAGATATGGCTGGTGCAGTGCCTTCAGCGATTACTGTCCCTCAGCATTTTTACCATGATGTTGTCCTACACTTCTAAGAGCAAAGTTAGACATCATGGTGATAAAAATGCCAACAGATTGTCTATGTGAGCACTCCCATGATTGCCAGTGATTTTTAATACATTTATAATGTTGGGGGTTTGGCTGTTCAGTTATTTGAAGGAAAAAACATGCTCTGGGATAAATTACAGTTTTACAGTCTGCCTTTAGTAAGGAGCACACAAATCGATCTCTGTTTTCCCTCTGCTCCATGGGTTGAATGAGCACATTAAACCTTTTCAGAGCATGAGAACAGAACCCACATTTCCTGTGGCCCTGTTGTGGGCCTTAACCACAAGACCATACTGGTTTTCATGGTGTTGAGTGTGATGATAAGAAATGAAACCGGCTTCTTCCAAATGACGCATTCCTTCCAGCACCTTCTTCTGCACAGGGGTCTAACTGGTTAACTTGTGCTTTGGGCTTTCACTGTAGCATTGCTTGTTGTGACCCTTTCAAAGAAAACCATATCCCACTTTCCTTCTCTTTTCCCCAAGTCATCTTTATTTCTTTAACAGGATACCCATTGTGAAGTGTTTTCACACAGTCTTGACCTAAGATTTATTGATACTTGAGCCCATACACAGAAATCATAAATGTGTTAGGTACTTGGAATGGAATTTAGCAGAAGTTCAGCTTTATTACAAAAGGAATAAGAGCCTTGCAATCTTGTAAATGAAAGCAAGGTGACAGGACTGGAATTTGATTTAAGGAAGCAAGACTCTAAAACATACATTCTTTCTGTGTAATTTAATACCTGTTGTGGAAGTACAGGAACCTACAGCATGAGGTCTGTTAATCTAATTAATCTAAACTGAAGTTTAAGTCATACAAGTGACAACTATCAGTAGGTCAAGTTTTACTGGACCCATAAAACCTAGAATATAGGAGGATGCCCAGACTTACTTATGTTTGCATTGGAAAAATCTCAATTTCACAAGTGCTATACAGACACAAAGAAGTATTTGATATAGCATGTTTTCTTTTCTGCTTGTGAACATAACACACTGTGGTTCAAGTGCCTGTTTTTCTGATCCTGCATGTCAGTGATAAAATAAATAAAGTATAATACATAAGGTTAGGCAAAGTACAATTTCCTTCCATTAAAGATAGGCTAACACAAGAATCTGTTGCTTTTCACATTCTGAGGAGGATTTTCTCGGGACAAATATCTCAATTTTCCCACATTTGGGGGTCTTTCTCATACATTGCACCCCACAGCATTGAGAGGTCTGGTGACAAAGATCAGATCACTTTCTGGTTTTGAAGAGCTCTGAAACCTGCCATAATCTTGGAGGGGAGGGAACTCACAAACCTGGTCTCACAAGATTTCTTAAAACAAGCAAACAAAACCGAAACAAAAAAACCCCTACAATTCATTAGCTCTCCCACCTCCATAACTGTCACAACTACCTAAGACTAAATTCTGACCATGAACCTGAACTCTACAACATGTCCTAAAACTAACCCAAATCTTAGCACCACTGGCTCAAATCATATTTAGTTAAAATAAGAACCATTTAGGACCAGTATAAATTTACAAAAAAAGTTGGGTTAATGGAGATTTTCCTGCTCCTTTGCTCAATCTTCTCCTCAGTTTTATCCATGTAAGCCTAGAGAAGCAATCCCTGTTTTCGTAGTGGACTTCACTATGTCTTGTGCATATCCAACAAAGAACTATGAAATGAAAAACATTCCTGATTCCTGCCCAAAAGGTATCCTCCATTTGCAGGTTTTCACAAATCTGCTGCTACTGATTTGGCAGGGGGAATTCCAGAGTGAGCCTAAATATAAAAGAATTTGGGAGGAGAGAGAAAGGACAGACTGCAAGGGACACTAGTTGATTAAAATGGCTTCAGAAGGACCCACACATTTTTGGTTGCATTCATCTTCTGAAAATAAGATCCCTGTGCTTTTGTTTAGAATGAACTATGCAACCTAAGCAAATTTGCTTATAACTCAGTGCCTCAGAGTAAAATGAGGGTAATGATACTGACCACCTTTGTAAAGTGCATTGAGATCTAGTGATGGAAAAACACAAAATGGAAGGGCCGGAAATAATTCTTATTACAATCAATATTAAATCATTTCTAATTTGGAGTCCAATTCCTCTCTTTTCAGAACTCTTAAGCCAAACAACATGTTTGACTGGAAGGGCATTTTGGAGGCCAGGGTGTTAAAAGGATATGATTGGTAAAAGTGCAGGAGAAGGATGAGTGTCAAAGAAAGCAGCAGGAAGAAACACAACCTCAAAAATTTCAAATAAGTATCAAATTTTGGGAAAGTGGCTTTTTCAAATTGAACTGAAGCTATAAAACATTTTCTGGTTTACTCCCTTACTGATAATATGGTAGATGGTTTTCTATATGAAACCGAGTATTAATGGTATTATTAATAAGATTAATTTTGATTAGCTGTAGTTTAAAGCAAACAGGTTTATAACATACAGTGAAAACCTAATTAAGAAATTCAGCAATATTAATAAAATAATGTATAAGTATCTACCTTCACTGTCCAGCCTTTGAAAGGTTTTCTGAAATACATGTTTGAAAACTTACAACTAGATCCCTGTCTGAGGCAGAGGAGCTTACACAGGCAATTTGAGGGTGGGGAAAGTGTGCAAAGAGACATAAATGTTACTCTTTAGAAGTGCCACAGGACTCCTTGTTTGTTGTGCAAAGATGGTTAATACTCTGCTGCTATGTAGATCAGTGAGGTTATGTAGCATAATTGCTGTACTCTTTGAGATGCTCTTATCTTCTAGGGCTTCAGGACATAGAGAAAACCCACACAACTTACTATATACTCACAGGCAGCTGGCATAAATTGTTACCGTTCCATTCATTTCAATAGAGCTGTGACAGTTTACATCAGCTTAAGGATCTGTGCTGTGTCACTTTGTCCTGGTGAGTTTTTTGGAGGGGTGAGACTCAAGTAAGAAGTAGTAGACCATCTTATCATCCTGCCCACTTTGAGGGATATTTTAATGTAGCAAAGAAGTAATGGTGTGACTGACAGTTCACCAAAATTAATGGGAAACTTTCCACTGGCATCAGTGGGATTTTGATCATGCCCAAAATGCAAATAAAAGGGTTACATGAGGATGTACTATGGCCTGATATATTTGGAAAAGCAAATCTCTGAGGCTATGTCCACACGCAGGGCTTTGTTTCAAAATAAGTTATTTTGAAACAAGTCATTTCGAAATAAAGTCCTTATTTCGAAATAACTTATTTCGAAATAACCAAAAACCAAATCAAAATAAGGAAAAGCAGGAATCAAAATAGCATGTCCACACTGTGGACATGCTATTTTGCTTCAGGGGAAGGGCACCACGGGAGGTGTGGCAACATGGCCGCCTCCCTGGGCCATGTTGGCGGCCATGTTGCCAGCCAATCCTATAAAAGAGGGCCCCGACCTCACTTCCCTGTCCATTCTGGCTAGCAGGACTCTGCAAGCAACAGACATGGACACTGCCCAGCTGCCCAACGAGCGCCGTGCAACACAGAGACCCTCTGCCTGCCTGCAGAGTGTCCAGCTGATGTGGGACATTCTGCTTGCAGACCCAGATGGTGCCCAGCCTCTGCCCGAGGCTGTCATCCAGCTGGGCTGCAGAGCAGAGCTACTTCCCCTGCCCCCATCTGTGCCTCACCAAGTCTGGGCCCAGGAGACTAGCTCAGACTGGTGGGAGCAGGTAGTGCTGTGGACTTGGGGGGTCAACCAGTGGAGGAGGAACTTCCGGATGACCAGGACCAGCTTCAACATCCTGGTCGCAGAACTCACCCCGCTGTTGCGCTGAAGGGACACCACCATGAGGCTTGCCATCCCTGTCAACAAAAGAGTGGCCATCACCCTGTGGAAGATGACCACTCTGGAGTCGCACAGGTCTGTGGCGCACCTCTTCTGCATCGGAAGGTCCGCCACCAGCAACATTCTTGTGGAGGTCACCAGGGCCAGCAACTGGATCCTGCTGCGATGCCTGGTCACCCAAAGGGAGCTGCAGGACACCATTCCTGGCATGGCCACACTGGGCTTTCCCAATTGTGTGGGGATCCTGGAAGCAACACACATCCCTGTGCGAGCCCCGGAGCACAGAGCTGCAGAGTACCGCAACTGCAAGAGGTACCATTCTATTATCTTGCAGGCCCTTGTGGACCACCAGGGCCCATGATGCCAGGGCATGGAGGCAGGCACCTTCTTCCCCCCGCATAACATCAGTGTTGGGGGAGTAGAGGTGCCCGTCCTCATTGTGGCAGATGCAACCTATCCCCTGCGCCCATGGCTCATGCGCCCATATGCAGGGCCCCTCAATCCCCCCAGGCAGATCTTCAACCGCCAGCTGACCCGCTGCCGCCAGGTGGTCGAGCGGGCATTTGGCTGCCTCAAGGCTCGCTAGAGGTGCCTCCTTACATGCCTCCACCTCGTGGAGAGGACAATGCCGCAGGTGATCAGTGCATGTGTGGCCCTGCACAACTTCTGGGAGCAGCAGGGTGAGCCCATTGCAGCTGCCTGGGAAGCTAAGGCACAACTCCTCGCCAGGGACTACGAGGAACCCAGACCTGTGCCCGCACAGGAGCAGCCGTCCCAGAGAGCCGTGACAGTGCAGGATGCACTGATGACCACCTTCGTTCTGGAGGAACTCTGAGGGCCAGGCCTGCCCTGCCCCACACCACCTTCTCCCCCATTCACCCACAGCCAGTACCCACCCATCCACTCACACTGTGAACGACCCCGAAATAAAACCGCTCAACACCAAGAATGCATTTCTAACTATTTATTCAACAAAACAGGGGTTGCGGCAGGGAAGGGCGGGGGGGGGTACGGGATGGGGAAATGTGGGAGCAGTCTGGGGGAGGGGCCAGCAACTTGGGAGGGGGAGTTCTGGGAGAGTCCTGGGAGGGGCTAGCAACTTGGGAGGGGCAGTTCGGGGGGGCGAGCAACTTGGAAGGGGGAGATAGATTGGGAGGAGAGGGTGGGGGAGTCTGGGTGGCAGGGGAAAAGTTAGGCGGGGCTTGTGGGGGGGTCCGGGGGTGGTGGTGTTCTCTGACCCTGCCCAAGGCTGCCCTGGGTCTGGGGTCACCTCCAGGGAGGGCCAGGCGGCGGACCCCCTGCAGCTGCTGGAGGCACTGTCTGCTCCACCAGCTGGCAGAGGCTGGTGGCAATTGCCTCCACTGCGGTGGGCAGGCGGTCACAGAGGCGCTTGATGGCCTGCGCCTCACGCACGCTGGACTGTGCCTGGTGCTTGCTGGCCTACGCCTAGTGCTCTCTGGCCTGTGCCTAGCGCTCCAGGGCAGCGACCACTTGGTCGTCTGCCGCTGACGCCTGCTGCAGCAGGTGGAGGGCCGAGTCCTGCCATCTGGCTTGGTCCTGCTTCCAGGCCTGGGTGGACACCTTGGTCCTCTCCCCCAGCTCTTTGAGGCTCTCCAGGATCTCAGCTTGCATTTGGGGGGCCCTCCTCCTCCACTGTGATGGCCTTGGGCTGAGGCATCGGGCAGGTGGTGCGGCATGGCGAGCGGCTGGGCAACCTGCTGGAGGGAAGCAGGAAACACAGTATGCCCCTGCTGCCGGCTGCCCTTGTCTGTTTGCAGCCTGTCTGCAGCACACATCTCTGCCCTGACTGTCAGCAGGACTCAGGATCCTGTGGGACATTGCCCTGGGGTAGGGCTGCCGGCTCCCAAAGCCTCGAAAGGAAGCCAGGAAAGTACCAAACAGAGGACATTGGAGGACACACAGGAGAAAATGTAGTATGGCTGTGATATTCTTTGGTGTTTAGGGGGCCCTGGAACACTTGCCTGTACAAATCAATATTCTGTGGGCATTCCAGGATCCTTCAACCCCTACAGTAAAAAGCCTGACAAAATCCTGTATTTTTAACTGCCTGCCAGACAGAGAATGTGAGGATAAAAAGAACAGGACAGTAAAGAGGGGACCATGTTCTCCTTTTGCCTGACATCTGGTAACTGTACCCTGGAGGCACACATGCTAGTGGTGCCCACAATTGTTAGCTGGACTCAGCCACGCCTTGCTCTAGGGGGTCTCCCAAGGCCACTTGCCAGTGGCGAGGCCTGCATACTCTCCACCCCGCCCAAGATGCGGCTGCATCTTTGACACCCAGCCCCTGTTAACCACCCCCAGGCGCACAGTGGTCTGTGACCCTGGTGCCACCTGTCTGTCTGGGACCCGTGGCCATGGGAGGGCCTCTGCACCCGCTGACCCTATGCCCTACCTGCCCCAGTGCCTGGCCCTGTACCCCCTCGCTGCCCGTGACCTGGACAAACCCAGCCCTGCATGCCTCTGTGGGAGGGGAATACTCACCCACAGGGGCCCCAGAGGTCCGGCGCGATGTCCCGGGGTCAGTCTCGGAGTCCCCAGGGCCTGGGATGGTCTCAGTCCCCTGGTCCTTGGTGCTGCTCTCTGCCTCGGGGCCAGGGAACAGCTCTGGGGTCCCGAGGGTACCCTTCACCGCTGATGGTGGTGCGGCAGGAGGCTCCCTGACGGAGACTTCAGACCCCATCTCCTCAGCCTCCGGGCCAGAGGATGGGCTCTTGTGTGCCCCCGTATCCACGGCCTCAGCAGGGAGACCGCTGGGCTCCGGCCCCAGGAATTCATGGAGCTTGTTGTGATAGGGGCAGGTAGCAGTGCTACCTGCCCCCTGGAGCTCCCGGGCCTCACGGGTCCTGGCATGGTCCTGCCTCAGACCCTTGATTTTACTGCGGACCTGCTCCATGGTCCGCTCATGCCCTTGCTCAGACATCGCAGTGGCAATGTCCTCATAAATGTCCCGGTTTCAGCTAGCCCGGAACTGGGACATGATGTCTTCCCTTCGCCAAATCCTGAGGAGGCAGTGGGCCTCCTCAGGTGTCCAGATTGGGGCTCTGCGTCACCCCCCTGTGGCATTGCTGCCACGTGCTGCCATGCTTTCAGCAGCCTCTGGCCATGCTGGCAGGCACGCCCAGGCGGGGACTTCCTGTTTCCCCTGGGTGCTGTGCACCCTGGGAAGAAGGTCAGACTGTTATTTCGAAACAACGCTTGTTTCAAAATAACATGTCCAGACAACGGTTATTTTGAAATGACTCGTTTCAACATAACTGTCACTTTGAAACAGCATGTCCCATTGGTGTTATTTCGAAATGAGTAGTTTCGAAATAACCATCGTTTCAAAACAGAAGGGGTTTAAGCTGTTTCGAAATGACAGCTCTTGTCGTGTGGACATGCCAGTTTTTATTTTGAAACAACCACTGTTCGAAATAAAAACCTCATGTGGACATAGTCTGAGTGTGTGGAAAAACACACTCTTAACGCATGTGCAGTATTAGAGGCAATGTGTTAAAATAAACAGTTGAGATGCTCTACAGAATAACAGACTAAATCTACAAATTCAGACTAATAAGTGTTTTGGGCTTCTGTTGTGTTACTAAACGTTTGGCATAAAATGTTTAGAAAATGTTTTTTATGGTTTTATTGTGGATTCTCTAGTATCACTGACAGCCATTTAGCTTGCTTTAGCAAATCAGCAGATTTTCTTTCTTCTGCTAAATGTTTCTGGAAACACACACGGAGTGCACAGCAGTCAGGATCTACTCAAAAGCATCAGATAACTGAGTGGATTGCTTCCTCCATTTAAACCAGCTTGTTGACTTGGCAAAGAGCCTCGGTCAAGTAATACAATCAAGGCTTCTGCCATTTGTTAATTCTGCATAATTAAACACCAATTATACACAGTATTGTTGAGTCGCAGGCTCCTCAGCTGGCTTTTCTTTATTATGGTTCCATGCCAGTTTCCTTCCTTATTACCCAAAATGACTTCTTATTTGTTATTGTAATGAGGAGGTTTCAAAGAAATCATATTTATCTAAAGAGGGAATAGCAAATGATTATAGAAGTCGGCACTTCATTTCATAGGAAACACATTACATGTAATAGGTGTTTTCACTCATTTGCCTAAGTGTACAATGTGAGGATTCTGCTATATAATATTAGGGGTTTCCCCATGTATGTCTACTAGTGTACATATACACATAAATACAAGGACATTAAAACTACTCTGAAATGAGCGGACTCAAGGCTAATATTTTTGTAGGCCATATTTATTCAGCAAAGCTTTTAACCATGTCTTTAATTTTAAGAACTTATTTAAGTCCTATTGATGACTGTCACAGGCTGCACCTGTACCCTTCTTTGATGCTCAGCAAAGGTACCCACTCAAGTGTCCAGGCTCCTCTGTCACACACACTCTTGCATCGCTCTTTGTCTTGACTTTGTGATTTCCAGTTTTCATGGTTCCTTAACTGCCCACAGCTAAGTTATAACACATCTCTTTCTTGACAAGCACAACTAATATTAAGGAAAAAGTGTTAGAGAGAAAATATATTAAAATAATAGAAGAACCTGTACACCTGCTAACAAATACTAGAGATCATCCCTAATCCAACTCCAGTGAGGGCTCTGATCACTAAATACTTCCTCAAATACCACCAAGGGATTTTTTTATGGTCAAGTTCATAACAACATTAGCTCAGAATTACCACTGTCATGAGTAGATGAGGTACATCTTCATATAGTTGGTCTTTGAATTGTCCGCATGTGACCCCCAATCAGGAGACAAATGGTCTAGGTGAAGCTTCAAGGACTGAGTCCATACGAGGAAGTTTGCAGTCTCCTCCTCCCAAGAACTACTGAGGAATTCAACTTTGAACATATTGTCCCAAAAAGGTCATTCCTGTCCTGCTACCTGTACAACATAGTCTTTTGAAGCTCACAGTACTTCCCAGAGATCACATTTGCTTGTCTTCCTCCTTCCTAGAGAAGTTCCATTCAATCCCATAATAATACATAAACATTTGCATTTTTAATACAGTGCAGTTCTGAAATGGTAGGGAGTTTTAGGGGGAAAAGTTCCTGCCTATCACACACAGATGCACAGAGAAAATGAGCAAAGTTGGAGCCCTAACTTTTGGTTTCGTAGTTTTTAAACAGTCCCTCAGTGTAAATGGAGTCCTTTGCCGGTCATTTGGTTTTTTGCTTGTTTTAAAAAAAGATAGCAAAAATCAATTCAGATGGTTTGTGCAAAGTTGCCCACATCCATTCAGCACAGCTAATAAGGCAGTGAGATTACGAAAAGATATTATACACCTTGCAGTCAAAATATGTATCTAAAGTATCTACAGGCTTTAAAAGCTGTATTAAACAACCCATAAATTTTATTAGGGACCTAAAGTATAAATAAAGAGCACATCTTTTACTTGATAATCATTACAACTTTACCGCTCAGAGGAGAATTTTATCATGTCTATAAACTCCTAATCCATGGACTATTCAGCAGTTAAATGTGCATGTTAAATCCATATGCTGAAAATCCTTTTGAAAGTTTTACTGAAAAATAAGTCTGTCAAGTATTAAGAGAATATTTTCTCAACAAAAATGTTTGCTTTTTGCTCTTTCTCTCCTTTTCCGTTCTCGTCTCTAGCTTTCTCTTGAAACCTCCTGCCCCATACAGTTAAGGCTTCATATTTTGCATTGATACCTGGCAGATTTTAATGTTAGAAATTAAACAGACTTTTAAATGTTCTGTTTTAAACATGATGGTTCTTGATTTACAAGGGCACAAAGAACTCTGAAACCACTATTTCAATAACACTTGCCAATATAGGATTCTGAGAGACTTATTTCCCTGCTTAACTTTAATACCAGGAGGTCCCCCTGACCTTTTGCTAGAATCAGGTCTAAAATCTTATGTTTTAGTGGTGGGAATGAAACATTCTTCATTAAGACTCCCAGCAAATCTCAAGACACCTACCTAATGCCTTGTAAAGAAATACCTTATGGCAAATTATGTTCTGTTTGTTAATTGTACTTATGCTTTGCAAACCATTTTGCACCATAAACACAATTAGGCAAAGCGTGCTGATCTATCTTATCTGAAATTTTTAACTCCAGCATCCTCTCTAGTCCTTCTGTTCCTATTTCCTTATTCTCTCTTTTTGTCTTCATCTCATATGTTTGTATTTTGTTGCTTTTAAATGGAAAACATAGTGACTGTAATGGTAATTCACAAATATTAATCCACCAAGGCTATGTGCATACTTAGGCAGTTAAATTGATTTAAGTTAAATTGATTTAATAAAATCACTTTAAAAATCATTAAACTAATTTAAGTTAAATCAATTTAACAGGTCCCTACTAGAAACTCAAATCGAACTATCATCTCCATGGACAGGACTTGCTAGTTCGATTTAGGAGAGGGACGCCATGGGAGGTATGGCAAGATGGCCCCCTAGAAGGGCCATGCCTCCACCTAATATATAGAAAAAGGACAGTACCCTAGGGAGGAGAAGGGAAAAAGTTTTAAACTGAAATAAAAAGTCCACACAACATTATTTTGAAATAACAATTTTGATTGAACCATCATTTTGTTATAATACTAGGTTTTATTATATTGAAATGTCTTTCCTTACTGCAGGATAAGGGATCTCCTTATCTCATTATAAGGAAAAGTAGTGTGGACCTGCAATCTTTTCAATCAAAATAATCTGAATTATTTCAATTTAAAGATTGTGTGTGGATATACCCCAAGAGTCTGTAGCACTCTGTCTCAGCAGTCACACACACACACACACACACAAAAAAAAAAAACCACCAAAAAAAAACCAGTGTAATTCAGACACTAGCACTGAATTCATTTGTCACCATAGACTACCTCCTTTTGGTTCTCAAAATGAAGCAACTGTTTAGAGGGAGACCCCCAGGGAACTGTTTCACTGAGCAACAGGGAATCTTCATGGGGAATCGGAGATGTGACTAATGGAAATGAACTCACACTGAGAGAGAAGGAGGACATATTTTTGACAGGTTGCTTTTTCCTTCTTTTGTGGGAGCTGTTTGAACTTGCTCATAAGTCTGGGATGTTATTTATTATTCTTCTGGCAAATGCTCAAAATATGGCAGTTTTTGTATAAAACATACGTTAAGTTATGGCCTCTTCCTGGAAGTCTCAGAAATAGGCCCAGAGGAGTCGGATTAGTCGTCCCATTGACTTCATTTGGGATTAGTAACATGCTTTAAATTAGGCATGAATTTAAGTATTATGTTGAATCAGGGCATTAAGCAGTTGCTTGAAGTTAAGCATCTAAATCAAGACAGTAATAAGCAGGGTGTCCATGAGGGGCTTACGGATGTGTGATAAATGTGACTTGTCAGGGGGCTATCTCCACCACGTGCATGTACTTCATATATATACATTCTAGGTGCATAGTGATAGCTCATTGATCAATTTCAGGACAATGTGATAAATTGCATTTATAATGCACTAGGGATTGCCTCTCCTGCAGCCTTCCCATTAAGGCAACTCTCCTGGTGTTACTGCTAATAGTCTGTCCAGGATCAGTGAGAGGTTGAAGGTCAACTATCTAACAAACCATGAAGGTTAGAAATAGAAGCTTTAAACCATGAGAAAGGATTAATTTCCAGCTTTGCATTGGGAGAGGATTTGCCTCTAGCCATGAAAGGTCCCAAGATATTAGACCTTAATAATGTTGTAATTTTGTGTATGGAAAAACTATCTGAGATCATCATGGGAAATTTTATCATGATTTTTCTTTTCTCTGTGTACTGTTAGATTTCGACCTGGCTATACAGGAAAAGGAAGAGTGGAAAAAAATATACATTTTACGAATGTTCTCTAAAAGATTTCTGAAACAGTTTTTCCATAAATGAGGGGCATATGGCAAATGTTCATGTGCTGTGATAGAAAGGTTTTATTGGCATTCAGTCGCTCTGACCTGCATAACTTGACCCCTTGTAAGTAGTGCAGCTATCCCAAATTCATGCTGATAATATTTTTAGACTACACATTGCTGTATATTAGAAATCTCAGTGTATATCTGCATTGTCCTTGGTTAAACACCAACCACTTGAAAATCTGCTGCAAGATTTTTTCTCAGCCAGAAACCAGCAGTCTGTCAGGGGCTCCTTCAACCTCAGTTGATTCTCGAGTTCCACTTGGCAGTGGTTGATGGCCACATGGCCTAGTGTGAGACTAAAGGTTGTTGTCTCTTCAGTAGATTATTGGGTTAACCTTTTATTGTGGTAGGGATTCTGGCACAGCATTCAGCCAACAATCAGAAGTAGATGATGTTGCTTCTAATTAGAATTCTCTCAAGTTGAATGGGTTTTGGTTAACTTAAACAAGTGAGTTTCATTGCAGGGGGAGAGGGGACCTCTGGGTTTACTGAAAGTTTAAGGTTTGCAGGAACCCAGAATCCCATTGTAAAGTGTTGTAAAATGGGTTGTTCAAATTTGTGTGAATAGGAAATCCCACTGAGTTACTGCTCTTTGGGTACCAAAATATATCTCACTTACAAAAATACCTGTAAGAGAGCCAGATAGTTATTAATAAAAACATTTTTATTTTTGAGAATTTAAGAAATATTCTGTTTAAAAATTCAGTTCAAGCTATTTGTCAATATTCTTATTTATTTACACTTCAGGAATATCTTACTAAGGAAATTAATTTAAAACTAAACAATAACTTGCCTTGTGAAGACGTCTACAGATGAAAACTTTTCAGCACTTCCATGTTTTTGTTAACATTTTCCTTCATACTTGAGCACAAAGCAACTCACTACGCATTTGTTTTACAATGAGTGTAATGTAACTTAAGGCAAATTATTTGTTAGTCAAATTTGCTGCTTGTGTAAGCAGGTGGAACTCCCCTAAAGTGCTGAATTTCATAGTTGTGGTGAATTTGATCTAAGTGCAATACACCTACAATACACAGCAGTTCATGTCTCTAAAGGTATAATTATGGTGCAAATACAGCTTTCTCTCCTAAGTGGAACATTCATCTCATAATATTAGCACTGGTCCAGCTGTTAAAACTTTGAAGTTTGAGTAAATATCATAGGCTATGTCTACACGTTGTTTTTAAAGCAAAACAGTGACCATTGTTTTGCTTTAAAAAAAAATTATGTCCAGATGATGTTTTGTTGTTTCAAAATGATGAGCTCCGTCATATTGAAACAACAAGCCATGATTAGAAACAGTAAAACCAGGTAGGAAATCAAAACAGACCTTGAATCGAAAGGGTTGTTTCAAAACAACATTGCTGGGACCTGTTGTTTCGAAACAACTGCAGTTTTGATTGGAAGGCTTTGACCTTTCTCCCAGGATGCATGACACCCCATAAGCAAGGCCCACCCCCTCAGCACCCTGGCCTCGCAGGCAGGGGAAGGTTTGGGATGCCCCTCTTCCCTGGCGGCAGGGAGAGGATCAAGTGTGCCCCGCATTCCCACTGCTTCCCCAGCGGCAGAGCAAGTATCAGGGGTGCCCTTCTTCCCTGCTGCTTCCCTGGCATCAGGGAAAGAATCAGGGGTGCCCCACATTGCTGCCGCTTCCTGGGCAGCGAGGGCAGGGATCTCAGCATAGCCCACTGCGCATGTTGAGATCCCTGCCCCTGCAGCCTGGGAAGTGGTGGGGATGCAGGGCACCCCAGATCCTTTACCTGCCACCAGGGAAGCAGCGTGGATGCAGGGCACCCCCAATCCTTTCCCTGCCATTGGCAAAGCAGTGAGGAAGAGGAGTGCCCCCACTCCTTTCCCTGCCACTGAGGAAGCAGTGGGGATGTGGTGCATCCCTGATTCTTTCCCTGCGCTGGGGAAGCAGTGGGGATTCAGGGGCACCCCCCATCTGTGCCCTGGGGGCTTTATTTCCCCTGCCACTGGCTATGGAGAGCCAGTGGCAGGAGATTGGGTGGCAAGATGGCCCTGCCAGGGGGACTTGTTGCCACACCTCCCATGTTGCCCCTCTCCAAACTCCAACTAGCAAGTCCTGTGTCAGGACATGCTAGTTCGATTTTTGTTTTGTTTTGTTTTGTCTGGCCTTGTTAAATTGATTCAACTTGAATTGATTTAATTATTTTATATCAATTTAGTTTAAATCGATTCAACTTGAATCAATTTAAGCGTGTATGTGTGAACACAGTCATAGCTACTATGACAATGAGAGCCATGAGACTTAACTGAACATCCCACAATCTTAGATAGATTTAGTCTCACAACACTCCAGTGAAGTGCTATCTGTAAGATGGGAAACAGAGAGACTCAGCAACTCACTAAAGGTCACACAGCAGCTCTGTGACAGAATAAGGAATTGAACCTGGATCTCCCAATTCCAAGCACCATAACTACAAGCTGAGCTTGCCTGGAAACCATCATTTCTCTCAGCTGTCTTGATTGCACATGCCAACCTTTTTTTAAAAAACATATATGTTAAATTCTGTCACCAATCAAAGAAGAAAACAGATTTTCTTTCATGCAGTAGCTAAGATGAGTTGAAATGCTTGCTTGAGACACTGCAATGGACAGTTGGGTTGGGGAGGGATGTGAAAATTATTTTGACAGATAAGTCTGTTAAGTTTAGTCTCTAGGAATTATGTCATGGTTTTGTTTTACAGGTAACCTTTCTTTTTCCATTATCCTCACTCACTATCTCATAAATTTTGGTCTTTGATACATTTATGATAGTTTTCACAATAAATATGTATCAATGCTGTGGCACAGTACAAAGAATCAGTTCTGAGCTGAATTACACAAGCTGATACGTACACTGTCCCCTTAGGAATAGCAGACCTGATACTTCTATAAGTATTCAGTGGATAAGGGTCTGGACACAATAGTGAAACACTTTGAAGGGGCTCAGAGACTGTGAATAACCAGCTAAGCCAGAGGTGTCAAACTCATTTAATATGGGGGGCAACACTGGAAGGCAGGACACCTGTCGCAGGCCATGTGCTTGCATAGGCTCCCCAAAACTTTCCCCCTCCAAGTTCAGAGCAGTGTGGGCTCCCGTTTCCTCTCCCCTACCCACAGGCTCTCTGATACCTTCCCTTTCCCCTTCCCTGTGGGTTTCCCTTCCCCTTGCTGGCTCCCAGACCCCTCTCCATCACCTTCTTTTTTCATGTCCCTTACCTTGGGGTATCAGGCAAAAGAATCAGTCTCAGTCACAGGCAACCAGGCTAGGTTCCTGGCTCTCCCCCTCCCAGCCCCCTCACTGTCAGTCATTCATGCGAATGAGTCAGAAGCATGCCTATCTCTGCTGTGCTCAGAGCCTGTCTTTAGAGCTTACTGCTGCAGACAGCTTCCAGACATGGCCTAGGCAGCAGATCCATGGGCTAGATCAGTGCCCTTAGTAGGCCACATCTGGCCCATGGGCTCTAAGTTTGACACCCCAGAGCTAAGGAGGGTGCTGACATCTAGATAAGCACAAACAAGTCACCCTCTTGCTGGAGGCCAGAGGTGACAAGGTGACTCACAGTTCTGGGTACCCCAACAACCATCACACACTGCCACAGAACTCCCCTGTGATGCCAGACAAGTCTCTTAAAACCAACTTTTCACAGGGAATCACAGCTGAGTTCCCTTCCAGGTTTGGTAATGACTTCCAAGGCCCACCCCCCCACTGTAGACATAGCCATGCAAGATGTAGAATGCTCTTCTCATGGTACTGAAGAAGTTATATATGTTTGTTGGCCATTTTAATGGAAAGTCCAGGGATTAGACTTAGGGCTTTCACAGGAGCCTAGAGAGTTAGAGATATAGCTTCCTCAGGTTCAAGTGGATGCCAGCGTTCCCTGTAGCCTGCACGGCAGGGCGGGTGTGCACCCCTCGTGTTCCCCTGTGCAAGGAAATGCTACCAGCTGCGCACAGCCTGCAGCCGCGGCTGGAAGAGACTCTTCCAGCCAATAGGTAACTGGCCCAGGCAGAGCAGGAACAACAGCCAGTAGCATGGCTGCTCTGCCGGCCAGGTAAGGAAACCCTGAGTGGGAGGAGACAGAGAGGGGACAGGCAACCAGAGGCAGCCAACTGTCACAGGGGGTCTGTGGGGGGGCCATGGACCATCGGGCTGGAGGCTGCACTCCCTGCAGCTAGTGCAGAGCAGCTGGCCCAGCCTACGCCCGGTCACACCTCCCCAGGGGACAGAGAGGGCTGGCACTGATCTGCAGTATGTGGAGGCGGGGCCCTGGAGCGGACCGCTGGGAAGAGTTCCGGCCACTTCATCCCAGGATGCCCAGGCCTTGCATCCAGGCCCATTCAGGCCTAGGAGGGGCCAGGGACAAAGTGGCCTGAACTCTTTCAAGCGGCTTCTCCAGGGCCCCACCCCCACTTGCTGCAGCTCAATGCCAGCCCTCTCTGCCCCCTGGGGGCGCGACGGGGGGTAGGCTCGGCTGGCTGCTCCGTTGTCACTGTGGAGGGAGCAGCCTCTGGCCCAGTGGTCCACGGCCCCCCGTACTACTCCCCCCGTGGGAGTTGGAAAGGAGGGGCAGTTAGGGCAGCAGGGGGGCCTGGGGCCCCAGTGAGGGCAGCAATGGGGGCCTATGGGGGCCCCATAAAGAGCCCCCACCTAGGGCCCCCAATTGCCAAAGACTGCCTCTGGCTGCCTGTCCCCTTCCCATCTCCTCCCACTCAGGGTTTCCTTACCTCACTGCTAGACCGACCATGTATTGGCTGCTGTTCCTGCTCTGCCCTCCTGACCCTGCCCACCAGTAAGGAGCCCTGTGCTGGGAAGGGTTTGGACCTTGGGAAGAGGCATTTAGGAGGGCAGTAGCTGTGGTGATGGGGGTGTGAGGCATTTGGGGGTGGTAGTTGTGATGGGGGGCAGGTGTTTGGGGGAACAGTAGCTGGGGTGGGTGAAGGGGTCCCGGGCGTTTATGTGTCCTCCAATGTCCTCCTTCTCGTACTTCCCTGTCCTCCTCCTATGCTTTGGTATCTGGTATCCCTATGCCTGGGGCAGTTCCCTATCTGCTGGAAGAGTCTCTTACAGCTGTGGCGGCAGGCTGTGCACAGGCAGTAGCAGTTCCCTGTGTGGTGGAGTGCCAGGGGCTGTGCGCGCAGCCTACAGTCAGTGACCCTCTAAGCTGATAATGCTGCTGAGCAAGTTATGAATGAACAGAGCCATAAGACAGAGGTTTGCTGCCCAGAGCTTGTTACAATTGGAACACGCCCCTTCCCATTAGCAGCGCTTGGGGCCGGTGCCGCAAAAGCCACCCTTCAATAGAGCAGCTCCATTGAAACACTCAGTGGCACCCAGGGCAAAGCCCCATTGGCCACGCCGCAGTTACAGCTCCGTGAATGAATTTGGAGAGCCAATGAGCAGGGGCCCAGCCCCGGGTCAGGGAACCCAGGAGGGAACTTGCTCAGCTGCATCCATAAGTTGCTGAGCTGCACACATAAATTGCTCAGCAGCAGCAGCAGCTTAGAAGGGAGCATTGGTGGGTATGCCAAATTAAATGTGTGTGGAAGCTAAACTATCTTCTTTTTTCCCCACAAGTGGCAAGTGGAGAAAATGAGTCGAGTATTCTGATGGGTCAGAATGACAGTGATTCAAGCTATTCCTATTTTCTGGATAATCAAAGGTTAAAAATTCAACATGTGCCAATAGTTACTACATGGAACATTGATAGACTCCTAGGGTATGTCCACATTTTGAAACAACACTGGTTGTTTCGAAATAAAAGTCCCTGTGTCCACATGACGTTTTCTTGTTTCGAAAGGAGGGAGCTCCTCATTTCAAAACAAGAGCCCTCCTTTTGAAACAGCTTAAACCACTTTCCTTTCAAACAGAGGGTTATTTTGAAACCAGTTGTTTTGCAATTAGCCATTTAGACATGTTATTTTGAAAGAATCCTTGCTTCAAACTAACAAGGACCCTCCTCCCAGGGTGCATAGCACCCTGGGGGGAAGGTCCCACCCCCCCTCCAGCACCCTGGCCAGGGATCAGCACCCTGGCCAGGGTGCTGAGGGGGGTGCAGGGGGTCGGAGGGTGCCCCAGCCAGCTTCGCCCCCCGCTTCCCCTTGCTGGGAGCAAGGAGGGATGGGTGCCTCAGCCCCCTTCGGCCCCCTTAGCTCCGGCAAGGGGAAGGGGGGGAAGCCAGCTGGGGCTTCCCCCAAGCCTGGGGTTCCCTGCCCCCGGGCTTCCCCTGCCCCTCCCTCAGCTCCGCGGGGGGTAGGAGAAGCCTGGGGGCGGGGCCTCCCTACCCCAGCACAGGGCCTCCCTCCTCCTCCCCTCTCCTATTTTGAAATAGCATGTCACAGTGGACATGCTATTTCGATTCCCTCCTTTTTCCTTATTTCGAAATAGCCTTTTGTTACTTCGAAATAAGGCGTTTTGAAATAAGGCCTTTATTTCGAAAAAGCTTGTTTCAAAACAAGGGCTTGTGTGTGGACATAGCCCTGGATTCCAATGCCAGAAAGCACTATTGTGCTACTCTAACTTGGCTATAGGTATGGCACAACTCTAACTGCCCCTTTAATTGCAGTTTCCCTGACACTAGTAGGAGCAAGAGTCCTGTGGCACCTTATAGAATAAGAGATTTCTTCGAGCATAAGCTTTTATGAGCTACAACCCACTTCATCAGATGCATCTGACAAAGTGGGTTGTAGCCCACGAAAGCTTATGCACGAAGAAATCTCTTAGTCTATAAGGTGCCACAGGACTCTCACTGCTTTTGCTATACACAGACTAATGCAGCTACCCCTCTGGAAAATTCTGATACCAATGTGTGTTAATCATTTGTGATTGTTAACTTTTAATTGCAACTTTTTAATGAAATCTATGAAACATTTTCCTCTTAAATTAATATCCTATGTAACAGACACATAAAAATTGTGTAGACATATCTATAAATGAAAGGAGATTCTGTGTCCACTTTCACTTTGGTTGGATGATGCATGTAAAAATGAACACAAAAGAGAATCAATACAGCCATTAACTGAATCACCATCTGGATACGGTAAATGATGGATCAGCTTAAATTCACCCAAATCTCCCTTTATATTGTGCTGAAAAACATTCATCATCTTAAAAGTTTGGAATCAAGTGGCCTTTCTCTTCTCCTTAATAATTCTTATTTTTCTAACTGAGTTCTGAACCTGTCTCAGATATGAAGAACAGCTTTTTGTCTTGAAAGCTTCTCTCTGTTTCACCAGCAGAAGTTAGTACCTCATCTACCTTGTCTCCCAGATCACCACTTGGGCATTTTTAATTGCTGAACTCAAGTCCTAGTCTCCAATTCTCATTCTGGAATTCATATGATGTCATATATTCTTTTTTGTGAAGTATGTTAATTCCTACTATCACACTGAAATTTTAATATAGTTTGTGAAATTCAACTTATCTTGATTTGTGTGAATTCTACTTGAACCACTGAAAATATCATTTTTGCCAGAAAATGGAAGTGAATTTGCTAATTCTAAAGGCGTTTCCTAATTATTTCCATTCAGCACATTGACAAAAAATTCTAACAGATTACAGGTTAAAATCCCAGGTGATGTTCAGTTTCAGCAAAAAACAACAAAATTCTTTTCTTTCGAGTGACAAGTGCTTTGCTTTGTCCCCCCAGCTCAGTCTTTGCAGTTACAGAAAGGATGTCAGAACCATCAAAAAGATGTGAACAGAAGGACTATGAAATCCACCTTGTAACATTCTAGAAGCTTTTGTTGGTGTGCTTTGGGCACCACATTTGAAACACTGTTGCTGCCTGATGTAGCCTTAACTCGTGCATCAAGCAAGTGAGGATAGTAGTTTTGGATGTCTGGGTGCTGTCGGTACACGGAGGGCCAGTATCACCACACTGATTCTGCATTTTTATGGCAGGGTAATTCTGTTGACTTAAGTGGAGTAACATCAGTCTAAAAGTGAGGTATTGTTTTAGTGAAGTGGGCCCTCCTTCTGTGATTTTAAAGCTTTCAGTTTCCTCTCGCCCTTTGGTTAGCTGTTTTATTACCTGAGCTGTAAAGTCCAGGTGACAAAATAATGCCAACTATTTGATGTTTTCATTTCTAACCAGTTATGAATGACTGCTGCCCAATCCCTTGTCCAAAAGTCTGATCAACATCGGTCTGAATATATTTGCATTGTTCCTAAGTATTCCAAAAATTTGTCAGTTGTGCTATAGGTCATCTATTTTATGAAAGTACAGAGATTCTCCACTTTGTTTTTGCAGCTACACTTACTGAATGAGTATATTACCACCTATCTTGATGCTCCTGGCCCTCTGTGGATGATTTTCTTCTTTTATGTTTCCTTTCTCCAGTATTCTTCAGCCTTATATTACATAATTTCATGATAGTGTTATTTGCAAACTAGAGTAAGCTTGGAGCAGCTTTGAGCTTTCAGTCCACCAGCTGAAAAAAAGTCATCTAGGTACAGAGATGATCTATTGAAGTGGTTTTTAAACTTAGGGTTGGGATTCAGTACTGCGTAGCAGACACTCAGTTGCTGGGTCAACAGCACCCCTGCTTACACTGCCAAAAGACTGAAATGCATTGCTGAAAGATGTAATGTTGGGTTGCAGGCATAAATGATTTTTTTCAAGAAGGTCCCGAGGCAAAAAGTTTGAAAACTTCTGATTTAGTGAAATTCAGAATTAATTAATGTTCTAGTTTAATATTATCCAAAGCCAACAGCCCTAGTACCTTTAGATATCGTTTTGGTCTTTTAATTTTAGGGATAGTAAGGATACATGATTTGATTTGTGGGAACATTTTAATATGATTTTTATATTTTATAGTTTCAATAGATAATATAAATGTTTATTTTTAAGGATTTATTTTTATTATGTACATTTTCATAGTTATGCAAAACTATGAGTTTTAAGCATTTGTTTGGATGTTTATCAATTTACAGTTGCTGGCAATTATTAGGGAATCAGACATATTGATAGTAGATATTAAACATTTAAAAAGCTAAAGTTTAATAGCTATTAAACACAATTTATCAATATTATCTGTCAAAATATACTAAGTAAATAGCTTTTATTAAATTCATGCAAGTTCTCAAGTGCATTTTTCTTACTTTATCTAGCTATACATTTCAGTTATTACCAATGAAAATATCTTTTTCTGTATCTATTGGCATTTACCAATAAAAATTCAATCATTCCAAGCATTGCTATTTTTAATAGTGACAATAAATAGCATCAGTGAATAGATCTGGTTTTGTTCTTTTATCACTGACTTTGTTCTCTGAGGTTTCTTTTTCACTTATATGTTTATTTAGTTTTTAAGCCAAGTGTGGAAACTACAGAGAACCAAATTTTCCCATTTAGGCACCCAAGTCTGATTACATGATCCCAAGTGAGAAGTTTGCTACCCTGAAGTGTTAATTAGTACCTAAGTATTCATTTGAGCAAGAAAAGCCAGATTTAGGTGCCTAACTATAGGTGTTTCAGATTCAAAACTGAGATTCACAAGCTAAGTGCAGTACTAATCCTTAATCTGATTGTTGCTAAATCAGTGGGAATGTTTCTGTAGTTTTATTATTTATACTGCAGTCAGGCCTAGATGCCAGTATTAGGTCAAGAGTAGCCATTGGGCTTGTGCTGCAGCCATAATATGTATGGATGTGACTTTTATTGTTTTTAAGTATAGAATTTATTTCTTATTCTTTGTTTTAAGGTGGTAGATTTTTGCCATGATTGATACAGTGACACAATTAACAAAAGTGAAAACAAACGAAAAAATGAGTCTTGCTAAAGAAATTCCTTTGATTTTGTTCAGGCTTGATCCCTTTACATTTCTTGTTCAAAGTTATGCTTGAATTCAAACAACATTGTATCTGCCACCATCACTGTATTTTCATGGTCTCTTCACAGAAATTGATCAGCTCTCTTTGATACCATGTATTATTAGGGAGCCTGTCCTGGGGAGTGTTGTGCCTTTGTTTTCAATTAAATGATGCGTTCTTTCATTTCTAATAAATTATTTCAGTATTCTTTATGGATTACAAGTCCCCATTGCAGGTCTCTAACTAATAACGTCTCTAATGCTACACCTAAAAAAACCAAAACAAACAAAAAACAGCACATATACCTCTTTCCATTCATTGTTCACCTTCCCTATATATAGCAGCATAAAAAATAAAGATATTTAATTACAAAACCTGACCATTTTATCAGACACCACATCTGAGAGGCTCTGATATCCTGTGGTGATATCCTAAGCCTTTTCTGTAAGGATAATACCTTTACGATGACCATTTCGTAGCTGCCCATTGCCCTCTGCAAGTTTGATTTGGATGTTGCTCTTCACCATGCCTAACATGCTTCATGCTGTTAGCCATCAATTTTTTGTGGCTGTTATGTATATTATATACACAGTTATATTGTTCTGTCAGTATACCTGTGTGGTTTAAACCATATCATTTTTCAAATGGTCACACTTTATTGTTTTGGGCCTTGTCTTTGATTGGTGCTCTAATTATTTCTGGGGTACCCATAGATCTACTGAGGAATTGATTTAGTTTTGAAATTACTGCCTCTGGCTAATAATTCCCATGCTCAGGTTACACAATATTACAAATTGACAAAACCCAGAGATATCTGTAGGCCCCTGTAAACCCTGAATGCATCTTGCTGTGTTGCATGATTGCCTAGCTGATATTAATTTTGCAGAGCTTGAATTCTGACAAGATAGAACAGTTATTGATTGTTGTTCTCCTTGGCTTTTTCATTTCATTGTGGCTTTATTCTTCCAGCTGTTTGAGTTCATAAACTTGGAGTAATTTTTGACCAGTACTTTCTTTTGAGGTTCACATTAATCACACTGAGAAATGAGATCTTCAAATGAAAGATGCTGTAGAACTGCTGTGAAGTATTATATTAACTTACTACCACTGTATGAAACATTACATGTTAAGGTTTGTGGGTTGGTTGAGACATATGTATAGGGTTTGCTGTGGCCTAGATGACTATTGCTAATTCTTTATTAGTGACTCTTCCTATCATTTCCCTGAAGCATTTGTAGCCTTACTGATAAAATTCTGAATAAGGACAATGTGAGCATTTGGACATATTATAGACAGAAGACTTCAGCCTCATATAGAATATTACAGACAAATGCTTATGTGTCCAATCATTTATTGTATTATTGAATCAGACTGAATTGCTAAAGGGGAGAGATCCAAAAGGGTAGCCATCTTAGTCTAGTTCAGTAAAACAAACAAACAAGGAGTCTTGTGGCACTTAAAGACGAACAAATTTATTTTTTGCATGAGCTTTTGTGAGGAAGATCCCACTTTGTTAGATGCAGTGTCTGATGAAGTGGGATTTTCTCCCATGAAAGCTCATGCAAAAAATAGATTTGTTTGTTCTTAAGTGCCACAGGATTCCTTGTTTATTTGTTTTACTAAAGGGGAGAGAGTAGTTAGAGGCTTATATTGAAGAGATGGCTTGAGTTTCTCATGATTGTAGAATTCCCAACAGCTATGAAGGCCAAATTTAAGAGTTATGTAAGAAATATAACTCCAGGACCTTTGTGGTAGAAATACTTCCAGTTCCATACACTGGGCCAGGAAAAATAGGCTAAACTGAAAGGTCTAAATGTACTGTATTTCGGTAATCTTCTGAAGATGTATTTGCCCATCTTCGAAGCATCTGAGGAAGTGGGATCTTCTCCCACGAAAGCTCATGCAAAAAATAAATCTGTTAGTCTTAAAGTGCCACACAACTCCTTGTTGTTTTTTTATTAACCATTGTTTATTCAATAGTTTAGTTTACGTATTGCTAAAATATAACATGCTAATCTGACCTAGATAAATGTAAACTTTGCCATGTGATAAGAAATATGTCATTACTTTCATTTGTAGTCCTGCTATAAATAGGGAAAAAGTAATATTTGACATGGTGGATAAAACTCTCTGGGTCCATTGAAGTCAAAGGAAGTTTTGCCATTGACTTAAGTGGAGCCATGGTACATTTGCTGCATTCTGTGATGTTATGGGGTTGTCTAGCTTTTGATGACTAATAGCCTAATGCAATATACTTTCAGTATATTACCTATAATGCCTTAAATATTTTGTTATAATATCTTAAGTGTTTTATTAATTGTTCTAAATACAGTTCGACTTCTTATTCAGATTAAGCTGAATATTATTCACATGAAATTAGGCATATACTAAAAGTAAGCATTTGTGAGCATTCTAGGCATAAATATTTTTATGAAAAGTAGTTTTGAAATCTGAGTTTACTTATCACCTCTTGTTCACATTTTAATTAGGGAAGATTCTGGTAGCAAAGCACTGTAGAAAAAATAGCAAAAGTCACTGCTTTCCTACCACTGGATGAGGAATGTTGTTTATCACAATGCACATTATTTCAAGACGAATGATTAAATTTACCAAACCAACTCAGCATCTGTCCACAACTCCCACCTCCCTATTCTAGCATGCATAGTAAAGAAAGAAAGAAAGAAAAAGAAAGAATTATATATCTAATGTTAAGTCCCCTGTAATGAAAACAGTATAGTATAATTTCACTAATCACATGGCATCGTTTTACTTCTTTATAAAGTTCTTGTTTCTTTAGTCTCTGTTCAGTACCTAAAATTTATTTATTGTAGATTTTTGTCATTATTATTAATCTTGTGCTACAAAATTTCTGGGCAACGGTGTTAATTGACATTTTGATGATGACCATTAATAAAAGATTAGGCAAAAGCAAATTAATATAAATTACCTTCAATATTAGAATTGTGTTCTACAAATTGAATCAATTCTCATTGATTTCTTCCTACTAATCTAGAGGAATCCATGGAAAGGAAATCAGAAAAAAAGGATACTGAGCTCAGTAAACTGAGACCTGGGTGAGACATTGCAGCAGTATCATATATTTATATTTCATTTTGTAACAGGGGGGTTATGGCAGCAAACAAAGAAATTAACATAAAACTTAAAGTTTTTTATATCCATTTTCACCTAAAATATTGGTCTAGTTCATCACACACTCACCATTTTAACTGTCCACCCTGACATAGTATTAAACATTGATTTACAATCAGTTGTTCCAAAAGATACTATTATGATTTGTCAGACCTTAAGAAAAAGAAAGCATCATTTTGGTTGAACATAACTGTATTCAGACCGATATTGAGCTAGTGTAAATTGTTATGCTCCATGGACTTAAATGAAGCTGACAGTTTCCACCAGCAAAGGATCTGCATCTATCTGGAAACTTCCTCCCTGCAAGTTTATGCTGTTTAGTTACCTCCTTTTCAAAACTGTGTCTAAAATGGTTTCTCTGGGGACAGGGACAGGAGTTTGGGGCAGTACTGAAATATAAATAAATCAAGCTTCAAATTCCTAGTGTGACCATTGCCTGTCAACTCAGCAGTACATTTCTCAGAATGATGTGAATGTGTTTGTATGTAAACACAGTTACAGAAAAGATATTGAACAGGCACAACAGTGAATTTTTAGATGAGAATTGATTGGTTTAATGCAGTAAAAAGCTTAGGACAAGATTCCTCAGCAGAGTGCCACTGAAGGCAACAGTACTGGGCTGATTTAAACTAGATGAGCATCCGGCCCTTTAAACTATACATGCCACAATAAATCTTTTTAGTAGTTTTAAATTTTAATATTTAAGAAAACAAGATTTTGATTGGAAATCCAGAAGGGTAAAAGACATCCTGCTAGATACAGAAGAGTGGGGCAATTTTGAATTAATTTCCCCTTTTATCTTTATTTCACCTTATAATACAAGCCAAAGGTTTTTAATTAATTAAAAATAAAGGGAAGCCTTCAGTCATACTAATTCATGTTTTCAACAAGCTGTCCTTTTGCATCCAATTTATAACAGCTAATGGTAGACAATAACAGCTTCATCATATACTCATTAGGTACTTATTTGTACAGCAATTCTGTTTCTGAAAATACCTTCATTGGCTACGTTCACACAGGGAGGGCTTGTTTCGAAACGATGTTTCGAAACAAGCTGTTTCGAAATAACTCTTTATTTCAAAACACCTTATTTTGAAGGACAAAAACAGTGTCCTCGAAATAAGGGAGTGAAATAGCACGTCCGCTATTTCGCTTGGGGAGGGGATTGCAGACACCCGCAGGGTGCAGCACAGAGGGACGCTGCACCCCATGGGTGCCTGCAGAGGGCTGCAGGCACCCGCGGGTTGAGGCGCGGGGCTGCGCCTCACCCCGCGGGTGTCTGCAGGGGACTGCAGGCACCCGGGGGGTGAGGCGCGGGGCTGCGCCTCACCTGGCGGGTGCCTGCACAGGACTGCAGGCATCCGTGGGGTGAGGCACAGCAGGGCGCCTCACCCCGGGGGCTTTAAAGCCCTGGCTGCCCCCAAACCTGGCAGCAGGGTCCCGGGCACATGACTGGAGCCCGTTGTTGCAGGGGCCGGAGTGAGCACCAGCCCCGGGATTCCCCGGCACAGCCGCTCCTGCAGACACCTGCGGGGTGAGGCGCAGCCCCGCGCCTCACCCCGCGGGTGCAGTGCAGCCAGGCACTGCACCCCGCGGGTGTTCGCTGTCCCCTGCAGACACCCCCTCTGCGGGTGCCTGCAGTCCCCTCCGCCAGCCAGCAGACACCCCTCAACACCCTGGCCAGGGTGCTGAGGGTTCCCTGGCCAGGGTGCTGAGGGGGCAGCCCTTCCTCCCAGGGTGCTTAGCACCCTGGGAGGGATGTCAAATGTTGTTTCAGAACACTTTGTTCCGAAACAACACGTCCGCATAGGGCTGTTTCAAAACCAAACGAGGTTTTAGCCGTTTCGAAAGAATGGCGGCCATTTCGAAACAAGAGGTTTGCTTGATTCAAAATGGCCGTGTGTCATGTGGCCATGGCAGTTCTTATTTTGAAACAACCTCTGTTGTTTCGAAATAAGAAGTGTGTGTGAACATACCCATTATTATGTAATTTCAAATTCTAAAAGTCCCACCTTTATTTGCAAGCAATTGGCATGGAGAGGAGCACCCATAAGCATTTATTCATTTATTCATTTATTCGGCTAGAAGGTTTTAAATGACGGCACTTGCCATTATACTGGGCACCAATTAAACATGAATTGCTGGAACACTCCATGGCTATGTCTGGACTAATTTAGCTCATGGCTACACTAGGCTTTCCCTAGTTTGACCTAAGAATTTTTAGTTCAAACTTGTAAGTACCAGGGGTTAGTCTGGACTTACATGCTTAGTTCAGACTTTAGTTTGAACTAGGCCTGGGCAAGACTTGGACTAATACGTAGTTCAAATTAAAGAAGTTCAAACTAAACTGGTTAGTTTAAACTAACCACATGTTCTAGTTAGTTCGGACTAAGCTCAAACTTCTTAGTTGGGACTAGCAAGTCTGAACTGATTTTGCCAGATGTAGACATAGTCCAAGGTATTTCCTAACTTATTCAATTGTCACATTTAATCTTCCTCGTCTCTTGATTTCTCTTAGCTGTTCTCCCCACTCCTTTACAGTGGCATTCACCAATCTTCGGTCTTTTCTGCTTTACATCTGCTACCAATTCTTTCTCTTCCTGATAAAACTGGAGGTATCAGTTATTCTAGCTAAGTGGTGCCTGAAGTTAGTTAACAGGTGGTGGCCCCTGCTGCATTAGTTGCATGGGTAGACAAGATCCCCTTCACTATGCTACATAAGGTATCATGTTTAATTAGGATAAGGAGTCATGTGCTGGTGATGGACAAACAATCTTACAACAGCATTGCCTTCTATAAGACAACAAACAAGAGTTCCTCAGAGGATACAAAATAAATAACCTACTTGGTGATGTGCAACATATTATATAGGTCAGTGGTTTTCAAACCGTGGGTCATGACCTAGAACTGGGTGGCAGATTCTCAAGTACTGGGTCGCGGAGTCCCCTGATGCTGCCACTGAAAGACTGAAATGCATTGTTCAAAGATATAATTGTTGGGTCACGGGAATAAATGATTTTTCAACAGGGTTCTGAAAAAAAAAGTATGAAAACCACAGATCTAGCTGATATGCATATTATGTCATATGCATAAGAAATAGTTCACTGGGTTTTTAGCTTTACTTTTTGGTCTGTTAATGTAAGAAAAAGAGCTTTTTGCCTTACCTCAGGATTCTTTTTAACAGTAACTAAAATTACTTTATATTAAATATACATCAAATGATTTTTCCTTCAGTAATCAAAACTATTAGTAATGGCATTTAAATAATATCAGGTGCAGCCTAGTGTACTCAGGAGATTGCTAGGCAAGCTTTCCCCCATTGCTCTTCAGATACAACCCAGTTCTGATCGGTCATACCGGTCTTGTTCTCGCAACTGTTACTCAACTCTATTGCCTTCAGTGGGGCTACAGGAGTGGGTCTATTCCTGTTTCTATAGCCATATGGTGGTGTTGCAAAATTGCATTGTGTGACTGTTCTGTTATATAGTTAAGTACCCACTGAATGCTAGGATGAAATCAAGTTCATTTTCTATTAACATAATGCAAGATTTGACCCAAAGTCTCAAGAGATGAACTAAAGCTGAATCTACTGTGCCACTTAACCATACTTCTCACAGTTTTTTATACATTTAAGCAAACTTCTTTTACATAATGTGTGTAATTAGAAAAGTTTACAGACTTGACCTGTTATATATGTTATTGCTTACAGATGCCTAATGAAAATATATGTCCTGATTCAACACTCCAAGGCACTGGGTTTGCACTAGAATGATTCCATAATAAAACAAATATAATATATAAAGTACATACATTGCAAAAGTTGTGAAAGTTTAGGATAGACAATGTCATACATTATATTGATGTAAGACAAATGGTTGGATGCTTCCAAAAAAATGAACCTAATCTTTTTAGTCTCTCCCCATATGGAAACTGCTACATACCCTTGATCATATTTGACCATACCCTTCTCTGAACCTTTTCTAGTTCACTATACTCTTTTTGAGCTAGGCAGACAAAAACTGGATACAGTATTGAAGGTCTGGGCACACTGTAGACTTAGATAGTGGCATTACAATAATTTCTCTTTTATTTTCTATTTCTTTTCCAATAATTCCTGACCTACTGTTAGCCTTTTTTGGCCACTGTTGCACTCTGAGCAGAAGTTTCCAGGGAACAATCCATGGTAACTCCAGATTTCTTCCTTAAGCAGTAATAGCTAATTTAGAACCCATTACTGTATTTATATGGTTGGGATTACTTTTTCCAATGAGCATTACATTGCACTTAGTAATGCTGAATTCCATCTTCCATTTTGTTGCCCAGTCACCCAGTTTTGTGAGATCTCTATAAATCTTTGCATATTGTTTTGAACTTCTCTATCTTGAATAATTTTATATCATCTGTAAATTTTGCCACTCTACTGTTCTAACCCCCTTTTCCAGATCATTAATGAATATACTGGACTGCACAGTATCTTAGTACAGATCCTTGGGAGCTATGTTTTCACTTCTCTCCATTATGAAAATGTACTTATTTCCTTTGTTTGTTATCTTTCAACCAGATACTAATCCATGAGAAACTTTCCCATCTTATCTTTGGCTGCATAATTTTCTTAATTCAGTTTCATTTGTGTGTCTGATAATTCTGCTCTTTGCCTGGTACTGAACTTAGACTCACCGGCCAGGAACTCTTCTGGAATCTCTCTCTCTCTCTTTTTTTTTTTTTTAATGGTGTTACATTAGCTATCTTGCAATCATTTGGTGCTGGGGCTGATTTCAGTGATAGGCCATATAAAAAGTTAGTAGTTCTACAATTTCATGTGTGAGTTCCTTCAGAACTCTTGGATGAATACTATCTGGTCCTGGTAAATTATTACTGCTTAATTTATCAAGTTGCCCTGAAACAAGTCAATTTATAACTTCAGGACTTGCTACCCCAAAAGAATAGCTCTAATATTAGTATCTCCTGCACTACTTCTGCACTGAAAGCCTACCCAGAGAATTCCCTTTGCTTCTCTGCAATGGCACTGTCTTCCTTGTGTGCACCTTTAGCACCTTCATAGTCCACTGTTCCTACTGCCTGTTTGCATGGCTTCTTGTTTCTGGTGTACTTAAAACAAAACAAAACAAAACAAACAAACAAAAACACTGTTAGTTTTCACATCATTAGCAAGTTGCTTCTCAGATTCATTCTTGTCCCACTTTATTATACTTCTACATTTTATTTTCAAGAGTTTTTGCTCTGTCCTATTTTCCACATATAAAAGGATGTCTATTCATCTAATGACCTCCATTGCTCTGCTGTTTAGCCAGGGTGGCATTCTTTTGTTATTCCTACTTTCTTTTTTATTTGGGGCATACATTTAGTCTGAGACTCTGTTATGGTGTTTTTAAGTAACTTCCATGATGCTTCCATGCGTATTACCCTTGTGACTGTTCCTTTTAATATCTATATAATTAGTGTCCTCATTCTTCTGTAGTTTCCCTTTTTAAAGTTAAATGTTAATGTGGTGGATTTTTTTCCCAATATTTTCCCCCTACAGGGACGCTAAATTTAATTGCACTATGCTCAGTGTTATCAGGCAGTTCAGCTATAGTTACCTCTTGGCCCAGATCCTGACAGCTACTTAGGACTGTTACTCTAGTTCAGTACAATAAACAAGGAGTCCTGTGGCACTTAAAGACTAACAAATTGTTTTATTCCATGAGCTTTCCTGGGAGAAAATGCCACTCCATCAGATGCTTTGAGGATGGGGGAACTTACAGACCTCCACAGCACATCAAGAATCTATAGCCTATTCTATATGATGATCCCTCACTCTTTCAAGCCTTGGGAGACGGACCTTTCCTTGCCTACAGACAGCCCCCCAACCTTAAGCATACACTCACCAGAAACTACAGACCTAACAACAGAACCATTAAAGCAGCCGTATATCCCCACAACAGACCATGCTGCCAGCTTTCCTCACATATCTGCATAAAAGACACCCGCATAGGACCTAATGAAACCAGCTATTCCATCAAAGGCTCATTTACCTGCTCATCCACCAATATGATTTATGCCATCATGTGCTAGAAATGCCCCTCAGCCTTATGTATTAGACAAATGGGACAGTCTCTGCACAAAAGAGTAAATGGGCACAAATCTGACATCAGAATTCACAATACTCTAAAACCAGTGGATCAGCATTTCAATCTTCCTGATCACTTCACTGATGATTTACTAATTGCTGTGCTCAAACAGATGAATACCAGATCAAGGCTTCAAAGAGAAGCTGTAGATCTCGAATTTATTTGCAAATTTGACTGTATTGCTTCAGGGCTTAATAGGGACTTCAGATTTTTTTTCTCATTACAGTAGGCGATTTGGCTTCATCTTCCTCTTTATGCTGTTCCCCAGTGTTTAAATCTTAACAAAGGCTTTGATTTGCTGTTACAGTGTCACCTGATGCCATAATTGACACTTCCCTGCATTTATTTCCTCTCCTTTTTCTTTTATAGGTCGTATTGATTATCCTCATTCCACCAAGTTTCCCTGGTGCCAGTTACATCAATACCCTCATTTAATGCCAGACACTTTAGTTTACTCTCATTAAGATTTAGACTTCTAGTGTTTGTGCACTTGTATGTTTTTCTTATTATGTAGTGACTTGCCTTCATGTCTTATGTTTAAATGGGAATTTTATGTTTGACTATTCCTCATTTGCTCCTACCTGTACCTTATCAATTTCTTTTATATCCTCTATTTTAAGGTAGAGTTTCCTCTTTAATAAATATATCCCTAAAGCAGTGGTTCCCAACCTTTTTGGCTCAAGGTCCAAATATAATTTTTACAACCCTGAAGGCTACCAGTATTTGCCAGGTCTGCCCTCTTCCCACCCCCACCAACTGTAGCCAGATGGAAGTAGTTCAGCAAGGCGGATGCTTCCTTGCTGATCTCCCAGTTCCCTGGCTGCAGCAGGGAAACCACATGTATCCTGTAGCCATGTGTGCTCCACCTGGGTCTCTAGGCAGTGGCTCCATTCTGCAGTGAAATCAGTGCTCCCCTTCCTTGGGCTGAAGCAGGGACCTCAGCACCTAGGGACCGAAGCAGAGTGCTTTGCTATCTGCTGGAGCTGGGGGAGGTAAGCACTGATTTCCCCTTCCTCTGGCTCCAAAAGGGATCCCAGACCCTCTGAACCTATGCGGAGCATTTTGTTGTACTCCCTTCTACAGCCAGAGGGAGGGAAAGGCTGATCTCTTATCCCCTTGGCTACTGCAAGGAGCCTGCAGTAATCTTTTAGCCATGCAAAAACCTGCTGCACCTGATTTCTTAGGCAGCAGTTTCCTTTTGCTGCCAACAGGAGTGGAATCAAAGGCCACTTGGAAGACCCCTTTGGTCTACTTTTGGGCCACCAGTTGGGAACAACTGCTGTGCAGTATGGTCCTTGATAACAATGGGGAATCTCATCTTCAGTGAATCGAAAAATGTAAAATTCAGCCACAGTTGTAAATGAACGTCACAGATCACCATCACTGAATGGCAATTCTTAAGCAAAGACCATGGAGTAATATTTCATTAGGTTGGTTAAAATACCATATTCTTTGCTGCTGAGTCAAAAACCTCATTTCCTCTAAGAATGGAATGATGAATAATGTCCATTCTTGGATTATGAATGGTGATGACCTTCTTATTAAAAGAAAATTATCTGCTAAATATCACATTGTTTTTTTTTTCTGGTATTACTAGAAGAAAGCCTAATCCATTGATGCAAACAGAAGACTGAGACCAACATTTTCAAACTTGTATGAATAAAGTAATGCCGTTAAATAATCACAGACTGATTTTTAGAAGGGTTAAATTCCCACTTCTCTCATTTCCTTCATTCTACACTCAGCCACTTTGAAGGTCAGGTTGCTTTTGTTTGGGCATCTAACTGAACTCACTTTAGTTTAAAAATGCTATTTTAAGCATTGGTGCATGACGTTTATTACTACCCATTTTAAAATAGTGTGACACAGTTTGTCATTCTAGAATGGGGAAAAAAGTGGTTTAGCTGTATTGTTTTCCCACAAAGAGATATGTTAAATTGAAACATACTTAATGTGTGGCTGAAGGGTACCTAATGGTAACAAGCAGTCTATCACTCGCTTCTTTAATATTGCAAATCGTAACCAAACTGTGTTGGATGTATCTCCAAGAACCCAATTACTAAAATATATCAGCTGTTTGATTGTTTCAAATCACAGTTGTGTTGGGTTTTTATTTTTGTTTAGCTGGATACAAATATTTGCCTGAGCATGAACAGCTTGCATGGGCTCTGACTCTTAATTCACCAAAACGTCTCATCTTAATGTCCTTTCCTGTAAAATGTAAAACTGTGGCATGATTAACTCCTACATACAAATAAGTGAACAATCTGGAGGAGCAGAACTTTGATGCAGTTCCTTTACCACCACTTTCTGAGCCAATTTTAAGTATGCACATGACATTGGCCACTAGTGAGCCAGCAAAGATGAATGAACCAATAAATGAATGTATTTTGCCTTTTTCATCTGTTCTTAGAACAAGTCCTTTCTTTCTTTCTTTCTTTCTTTCTTTCTTTCTTTCTTTCTTTCTTTCT
>ML682018.1:3881203-3906015 GCA_007922195.1 Podocnemis expansa | reverse complement strand
TCTTTCTTTCTTTCTTTCTTTCTTTCTTTCTTTCTTTCTTTCTTTCTACAACACCTATTTAAAGAAACACTGGCAATAATTTCAGCTGATTAATTTAATGATATCTGATGGAGTACCCTGAATGTTTGGTCTGAATTCATTTCAAAATTCTTCTTAAAAGATTTTATCCTTATCTGTTGTTTGTTAGGCTTTTAGCAAGAAATTGAGAATCTGATTTCCTTGCATAGCCAGAGACATGGATTTCCAAGAAGTGATATCAAATGAACAAAGCAAACAAACAAGGAGTCCTGTGGCACTTAAAGACTAACAAATTTAATTTTTGTGTGAAATTTAATAGGAGAAAATCCCACTTTGTCAATTTGTTTTACTGAACTAGAGTAACACAGCTACCCCTTTTCAAATGAACAAAGTAAATATACTACAAAAACAAAATTTGCTAACATCTTTGTGGTTTAGCAATCATAGGAGTTTCTTGTAACTTCACCATATTTTCAGATAGAAATATAATTTTAAGTTAACCATTTCAGTCATATTTATATGACATTATTTTTTAAAAAATGTTATCTGCGAAATGTAATAGTCCAGGAAGTGTGTGTTTATGGTAAGAAATGTCTTTCTCTCTTGTTCAAGGACTTTAAAATATTTAGTAAATTATCATATACCTGTCAACAAGTACTTATGGTAGAAAATAGAAGAGAACAGTAAGTCAAACATATTTTCTAGTTTACTAGTGATATTCCAAATACAGTATTAACTGATTGTATTCCATACTTGGCCCCACTTATAAACAGTAATATAGTCTATATCCTTACTTTTAGTCATTCCCAATGCTTTTCAGTTAGCTATTTGGATAGAAAGAAGCCTGAATGCAGTTTAACATTATGTCTCATAGAGTTGTACATAATGATATGATATAATGATACCAGTGATAAAGTAGAGAATTGCTTTGTGCACTGCCAAACCTCTGTGTTGTGTGATTTTGTTTTCAGAGATTATGTGATTCTTTTTGTCCCTTTCTGTTTTGATTTGTTATTATTTCACCTTCTGTAGTGAAATTTCAAACCAGTGATTTATCTTATGAAGTATAAAAACAAGATTTCTCTGGGTTGGGATTTTTTTAAAAAAACATGTCATTGAATTTGAGTGTTTCTTTGCAAGTGCCTTTCAGTTGAGGAAATGTATCTCTTTCTTATGATGATAAATTGTTGCCTTTTAACAGATGAGATCTGGCCCCTCTTCCCTCCTCCAGTGGTACTTATGGTACTTATATCAGCCCTCCCCCCTGTTTGAGAAGACACTTCCCCCCCCTCCCCACAAAGAGGTAAAGTCCCCTGAGTCTGTAATTTCCAGGAGATGAAGCGATGATGGGGAGTGATCACAGTCAATAGCTTTGATTAACAATAAGGTAGAAAATTAGCAATGCTAGCATTCAACTACCCTGCCTGGTCTTCCCCATATGCTCACCACAGTCTGTGCAAGCTGTTTCTCAGAGTGTGGACAGAGCATTTCACAAGCTGTAAAGTAAGAGCAAAGGGTGCAGTGAAAGGATTACATGTAAGGAATAAGGAAAGGGAGTTTGGTAACTAAAGCCAATGTTACTGAAGATGTTACAGTGGTTAACACAACACAAGCTGTGGAAGGATAAAGTATGCTCTGTGTTGTCACTGTGTGTCTTTCTGTCATATGTGGATTTATTTGTGTCCGGACATGTTTTGATGAAAATGGCAACTACTGTTACTACTGTGACCCCATCAGCAGCTCTGGTATTGTTTCCGACAGACTCTGATGACCTAGAGAGGGGGAACGACAACGGGACACCACTTCCCACCTCTGATAATGATGACAATTCGCTGGGCTATACAGGTAGAGTGTATCTTTCTAAAAATAATAATAGTTCCATACTGCTTACACTTTCCCACTTGCATCTTCCATTGCCACCTGTATGCAATTCTTTAGCCATCTCTGCTACATGTCGTCGCCATAGAACTTCATCATTCATATCCTCTACGAATCATGTTTGGATGCAACTGTGCTGTTTAAATACACAAGACAACTCTCTTCACTACTTTTCTTTTTTCAGCAGGTTCAAATGTGTAATACATTTATAATCTTTTGTATTACTGAGAAGGGATAAAGGTGAATGTAGTGGAAATCTTACAAATTGTGTGAACTATTGCATGACAAAAGGAGTTCATCCCATAATAATTTGGTTTTCAGACCAAAGCTTTTTCCATGTGTTTATAAACAGCAACAACGGATACTTAAAGGAAAAGAAAAAAGACTGGTAATCAGAGAAGTTTCTCTGACTCGTATTTGGCATTAATTCTCATTATTTAACGAAATGTGTCTGTAGGTCATGTCAGAAAGGCAAAAAAATAAGCAGCACCTCTCAGTGAAATGCAACAGAAATCACTGAATGATCAAATTCTGCCATTCTTATGTCTCAATGCACACAGAATGGTGTCTTACTCCAATGTATTTCTTTTGAATCAGAATTTCAGATCAATTACAGTGATGTGAATGCAGAGCTACTCTAAATCTGGCCTTTTTGGATTGCTCTTGGATTACTCAGTATTAGTCAGGATGACAGAATCTAATCCCAAATTATTATCTGAAAAATGTGAAAATCAGAGAAGTACTCACTATTTGCATTTCTGCTGAGAGTCACTCTTGGGTTGAGAAGTGGAGAGGAGAGAGAGAGAAAGAAATGAGAGTAAGTTATACATTTACGGTAATTATGTTTAAGGATGGAATAATAGTGAAATGCCTTATCTTATACACCTGACATATAGTTACATAACTACAAAAAAAGTGATCAGATATTTTAAAATAAACCTTAATCTGCGCAGGGCATACAGTAGGCAAGGTGGAAGGAAAGAGAATAATTTACTATCATTAAAACAACTTCCAATCTGTTCATACAACACTTACAATCATTATGGCTTACAATACTCATCTTAGCAATTACCTGTGCATGGTAATGTTAGGTATAAAGCTCGCTTTGTAAAAACTTCTGTTCCTTTCCAAAATATTTCCTTCTGAAAAAGGGAGAGAAGCAAAGCAACATAATTAATCACCAATCCCCTCAAGGTACAGGAAGTAAACTAAATAAAAGAATGCACAATGGCTTTAAGATCCTTACAGGTTTTCCATTATACTATACCTTGCAGGATATTATGTTTTCACCACTTCTGACTGGTAGATGTGTGTATTTAGAGGCATATTTCCACCCTCCTGAGTAGACAAAATTCTGCTAAATTTCTTTGTAGCAATATAGTATGAAAATTCAAAGCATAATGGGTAGCAGTATAAAGTACTTAGGCATAATGAATTAAGATATTTTAAATAATATTTTGCCCTAATTGTAAGTTCTCACTTCTTCAGGGAAACAATGCTGTTTAGTGGTTAGAGCACAAGACTTGGAATTGTCATGCTAGGTTCTATTTCTGGGCCTGTCACTTCATTGTTCTGGGTCATGGATTAGTCACTTGCAGTGCTTAAAGTGTAATTAGATGGACACCAGAAAGGCCCCTTTCCCGTATCATACAGGCCCCCTTCATGCATGCATGGGCCCAGCCAAGGGACTTGTAACCACTTCTCAGTACCATATGCATCAGTTATCACTCCATAAAAATACTCATAATTTCATATGGTGTTTTTGACTATATGAATTTTTGTCACAAACTAGCAAACTGCATATCACAATAACTATTACAATTAACAATGTGATAATTAAATAAAATGTGACATGGATTTGACTGAACACAATGCAAGGCATAAGCAGAAACAATTGAGACAAACAAAAACACAAAACTGTATTTATTGCTTGCAGTAAAACACAGATACACAAACTCTCATTAATATCACCACACCTCCATTTTTGATTGAAGCTAACTTCAACCAAAATAGTTTATAAAATCAATTAATATTTTTCTGTTGGCTGCCACATTGATTCATTGCTGCACCTTTATCTTGAAGCCCAGTTTTTCTTGCGAGACCCTGAGTGCTAGTTGCTGCTCTTTAGCTTAAAAGTAACCATGATTTGTAATACTTTAAGGGTTCCCACAAAGCAAATGGAGACAGGTCAGATTTGTGGGGCCCAAGAGTGGTGTTCCTAGGTATTGCCATGTACTTTAATCCCTGCTTGGAGCGCTCCTGCATGCTGGCTGGTCTGCTGAGGTCTTTCCTGGAATGGGGAAGGAACATATGTTCAAGGGGACTGGAGGCTTCTGGGAATGGGGTAGGAAAAGGGGGCTGGAGGCTCCTGGTGCAAGGGTTGGATGGCTGGAGATTTCTGGGGGTTAATGGGGGCTGAAGTCTCTTGGGGGTGTGAGGGGACCTGGGGGCCTTGTGGGATGTGTGGGGTCAGTGACCTCTGGGTATTAGTGGGGGTGCAGGTTCCTAGGCTAGAAGTATGGTGGGGGGGAGCAGTTTGGAGGCTCAGGTCCATGGAGGGCGATGGGTTGGCAGCCCCAGAGGTGACCCCTAGCGAGTGATTGGGGAATGCAGGACTGGAGGTGAGACGGTTGAGGCTGGGGGAAGACAAAGGTGCCTACAAGGGGATGGGTGGAGTGTGAAGGCTCCAGTCATGTTCCAAGGGGACAAGAGCAGGCAAGTCCCTTCAGTTTCCTCACCCCAGGAGGAGGTGCAACTCCCATCTCATCCAGTCTCACAGCTGGTAAAACACCCTGGAGCCAGAATCTAGTTGCGGGATCTCCATCAGTCCCTGACCCCATCATTGGCTGGTTTACCCAGCCAGCCCCAATCCCAGCTGACAACTGTAGCCCCCTGGAACCAAATCCTCCCAGGCCAATTCTGGGACACTCTCCCAAATTGGTTTCTGATCCCCAGGGCCTGCCCCTAGCCCAATTCCTCCCTGCCATGGGGGACCGCTTCCAGTGCTCCCTGTTGCACACACCATGTGGCTGCTTCCAAGTCTCACTGCCCCTGGGGGGGGTAAAGCCCCAGCACTTTCCGCAGTGTCTGTGCTTGGCCCCCAGAATCACAGCAGTAGCAGGAAGCAGGCAGCTGCCAGGCTTAAGAGTCTCCCGGCTGTCAAGTGTAGGCAAGCTGGGTTTGGGTGCCGTAGGTGCCTGAGTCCTATGTCACGAGGTCCGCCCACAGGGGGAGGCAGAGTGGATGATCAGCGGGCTCTGCATGCGTCACCTCATGCTCCACATTGCCAGGCCAGCCATGCGGAGCTGACATAACCTGCCCACAGGCCAGGCAGGGCTGAGCGTGCAGTGCAAGCCCCTTCCTGCAGTAAGCTGCTCCTGTGCCTACCCACATCCCTTGCCTCTATCTGCCACGTGTGATCTCCTGCTTGCTCTGCTCCCAGCTAACCCGGCAGCCATGTACTCTCCGCCTATCAACACCCAGCAGTTGCTGCTCCTGACTGCGCTGCTGCTGCTGCTTGCCCCACCACTCAGGGAATCTGAGAGCCCGAAGGGGAAGCACAAGGCAGCAGGGGTAAAAGTAAGGGGGAACTCACCAGAACACTGTGATCCTCCCCATTATTCTATTTTTAGAGGCCTCAGAATGCTGGCCCCTAAAATTTATGGGCCGCAGAACAGTGTTCCAGGGCGTTCCCCCTTACTTTAACCTTGGTCACTTGGAGACAGACTTTTAAAGTGCCTAACTCCCCTTGTTACTAATAGGAGTTGGAGGCCTATGCGTTACTTTAAAAATATGGCCTTTAATATGGCCCTCTCTGACTATGTCCACACATAGGCTGTGTTCACACACAGGGGGTTATTTCGATATAAGTTGTTTCTTATAACAACTTATATCGAAATAACACCTTATTTCAAAATAACTTAAGCTGAATTAGCAAAAAGTTACTTTGAAATAAGGAAAAAGGCAGGAAACGAAATAGCATGTTCACAGTGTGAACATGCTATTTCGCTTGGGGAGGGGGCTGCAGGCACCAGGGGGGTTCAGTGCAGCCCAGCGCTGATCCCCGCCGGCGCCTGCAGAGGGGGGCTGCAGGCACCCGCTGGGTTCCGTGCAGCCCAGCACAGATCCCCGCCGGCGCAGCCCCCCGGATGTTGTTTCGGAACACCTTGTTCCGAAACAACATGTTCACACACGTTGTTTCAAAACAAGGGTTTCAAAACAAGGTTGTTTCGCCCCCAAATGGGATTTAACTTATTTCGAAACAACACAGTTGTTTCAAAACAATGGGTTCCCGTTGTTTCAAAACAACTGTGTGTCATGTGAACATGCTTTTTTTTGTTTCGAAACAATTTTGTTTCGAAACAAAAATGCTGTGTGAACACAGCCATAGATGCTTATTTTGAAATAAGTTAATTTGAAATAAAATCATTATTTTGAATTAATTTAAATCGAAATAATCAAAAACCTCAAATCAAAATAGCAAGTCTGGACACGGGACTTGCTATTTTGAATCAGGAGAGGGGCAGCATGGGATGTGTGGCAACATGGCCCCCTGGCAGGGCTATGTTGCCAGCAAATATATAGAAAAAGGAAGGCAGCCTGGGAAGGAGAAGGGCAAAAGTGTTAAATCAAAATAATGGTTATTTCAAAATAACTCATCTGAATGGTGTTATTTTGAAACAACTGTTTTGAAATAATGGCTATTTTGATTTCAGGCTAGGTTTTATTATTTTGAAATAAGGTTTGTTATTTTGAAATGATGGGGCTCGTCATTTCAAAATAACAAAACATTGTTTGGACAAGACAACTTTTCAATCGAAATAATGGTCGTTGTTTCAATTTAAAAGCCTTGGGTGGACATAGCCTCTATTCCTGTTTCCCGATCTGCAAAACAAGGGAAATAATCTGCCTCCACAGAGATATTTATATTTATGTATAAAACACTGAGCTCCTATAATGAAGGGGGATGAAATAATAGCAAATTATTGCTGATTATTATGCCTTTCTTCTTTAGTTGATATTATATACGTCATTTATCCACTTCATAGATGGGACCCTCCGCACACAGAGATTAAATGAGTTCTCCAAAGTCATACTGGAACACTGACACTGCCAAGAACTGAAACACAGATCTCTAGATTCCCAGTCCTGCACCTTAATCACAGACATAGGGATTACAGAGAGAAAGATATGACCATGCTAGAAGAGCATGCAACAAAAGAGCACACAAGGAGGAATTTTTTGGCAAGTAGAAGGGCAAAGATTATCAAATTGAAGGATGTTGTAATAACTGACTGCAGATCCAACCGTATACCACATTAAATTCTATTGTATCTGCCCACCTCTCTTCATGGAAAACCCCTGTTATATGTATTAGGGTAAAATCTGATAGATATAGAAATTTAACAATGTTCTGTAAAAGTTATACTCAAGGCCTTGTTACATAATAGAAAAAAGATGCCTCTTCTTTAGATTTTTTGGGCCCATCCCATAGAATTCAGCAGAAAAAGTAGTTGTATGTTAAATTCTACACAAGTTTGAAATGTCCATCCCTTCCATCTTATTTTGGTAAAACAGTGGTTTCTCTATTATTTATTTTTTTAATTGTTTGTTCATCTTCAAGTAGAGTGTTTATGCAAACAAAACAAAGCAAAACTGATATTGTTAACCACAAAGCATGACCAAAAATCTACACCTCTCCCTGCCCCATTGATAATTAAATTTCATCTAATTAACTGGCCAATAACTTACACTATTTACTGGGCCACTATTTTACACAATCTGCAAGCAGCTAAAATGCCAAATTTACCAGATGTATCTTGCAGCAGATCTTTAATGTTGCCACAGTCAGATTTTGATTCTGCTACTGACAGTGTTTCACATCTAGGTCCCTAGGAGTTCAAGTTGGGGGGATAAACAGGAAATCATTCTTGCTGTGTGCAACAGATACAACGAGAGGTTGAGGGTAAGGCATTCTCAGAGATGCGCATTGTCCTTGTCCAATGTTTCTCTTTGCATAATACAGAATTTCAAGGTAAATATATACAGCTTTCACATATTAGACATAAGGGCTGTTTATATATATGTTTGTATTAAAATTCATTGGAGTTGTGTCATTAACTTCAATTGCAGTTGGACAGGTTAATTACACCTGTGAATATCTTGTTCAAACAGAGTAATTATTTTCAGAAATGGAGAGAGACAACTCTTGTAGGGGAATCCAGGAATATCTACTCCTAGACGTATTTTTTGAAAACGCATTTTGGCAAACATTAGTAAAGTATTTCTGAATGTTTTGTTGTTATTTGAAGTCAGATGGTTAAGTAAGATCCATGATGGTTGGGGGACGGACTTCACCAAGACAACAGAATCCAGTCTGCATGCTGAAGAGAAATCAGTAAAAGAATCTTTTGTCAGGTCAACAAGTCTCCCTTGACATCTGCTCTTTATATTCAAAACATTAATTAGGCCAAGCATTGTGCCATAAGAGAGCCACTGTAGTGTAAGTAGCTAGCTCATAGGATAAGAGGAAAGTTGACATATGCTGACATAGTTGTATTTTGAATAAAGTTCAAACTGATTTTTTTAGTTCTCTGGAAATTCTGAGAAATAAGTAAGTAGTTTCAATTTACACCAAAGGCCCCCCCCCCGAATTTTTAGTGAAGTGAAAGTCTGGGAAAAATTGTATTGGATTGACCAAAAAGCTTCATTTTCATTTTGGCATTTGTAACTATTTAAAAAAAAAATAAAAGCAAAGGAAGATTGGAAATGAAGGATTGAACTCACAAAGGTTCTAAAGATATGTCTACATGGGGTGGAATGCCCCAGAACTCACAATAGCAACACTGCAATTTTTAGCCACGAGAACCTCTGTGCTAGTCACACGTGATCAGCAATATCCATGCCCCAGGATTTTTATCCCAATGTACACATACCTTCAGTCATCATTCAGAAAACTGAGGAGGAAGTGGTGCTGCCCCCCTTACGCTCAGTGGCCTAGTGGCTACAGAACTCACTAAGAGATGGTAGATGCAGAATTGAATCTTTTCCTATTCAGGAGGAGGAATTTAAACCAGCAGTCCCCACTCTTACATGAGTGCCCTAATCACTGGACCATTGACTATACTGTGATGTGCTTCGCTCAGTGTCTCCTGTTGCAGCTGTTTCACTTTGTATAAATAATTAAACATTTCGGAAGAGACAGAAAAAAAGGAATGACTTTATCTTGATGGCTAACACACTCTCCTGGGAGGAGGAACATCCGGGCTGCAGTCCTTTGCAACAATAAATATCTATTTATATAAAGTGAAATCATTTCATCAAAACAGATTAAGAGCATCCCACTCTAAAATAAGCCTTAGCTCAGTGATTTCAATGCTCACCTGCAAAGTATGAGACCTGGGTTCAGGAAGAGACTCTGCAACAGACAGATAAGGAGGGTCTTCATGAACATTTTAGCTGTGTGAATATAAAAGAGACTAGATCTCAGAGATGTGGTGCAAGAAACAGTACAAGACCCAGACATAGCCTGATTGTGTGGGTTTAGAAAGACAGTCAGAGCTGATGCCAGTTTTTGGACTTGAATGACTGGTAGACTAGTGGAATTGTCCTCAGTGACCACAAAAAATGTAAGACCTCAGTTTTGCCATGCTGAGCTTATGGTAATAGCTGGTCACCCATAAAGAGATGGCAAATTGAGAGGATAGATTTGAGCCCAAGCTTGGATGGGATGACCTGCTGAACTCCCTTCCAAACCTAATATTCTATGATAGTATTTTGGTTTGGAAAGGGAGGCTACATCGGCACTTCAGAAAGTTAGTTCTAATCTGTTATTTCAAACTAACAATGTGAACTAGTTTGAACTAACAGTTTGAATTAGTCCGCTTCATTATTTCAAACTAACTACCCTTAACTTAAGTTCAAACTAAGGGTTAGTCCTGCTGTACTTAGTTCAAACTAAGTAGTGGTAGTTACTAATTCAAACTGGTGGTAGTTGCTAATTCGAACAAAGCATTCATTAGTTCAAATTAAGGAATTTCTTAGTTTGAGCTAATGGAAAGCTAGTGTAGACACGGACTAAATTAGTGCAAATTAAGCCTCCTTATTTCGAACTGACTTGCCACTGTAGACATAGCTGCAGTGTCTACAGTGAAGAGGTAATTCCCTGCATCAGCACAAAACCATGTTCCTGAATAACACCACAGAAAGGGCACCTGAAGTCAAGAAAGGGAACAAGGATGATACTCTCCTCTGAAAAGCAGCAAAGGCTTGAGGAAAATCCACTAAATAAGATGTTAAAAGAACATCAGTGATATAAAATTAAATTGATGAGAGGTCAGCCATGAGTGAGGACAAGGTTACAAGAAGAAAAGCATATGATTAGTGATTGGTGTCAAAAGAAGCAGAAATGGATATTGATGACACCCTCTAACTCATTAGTGATTAGTAAAGTACTTATTGCCTATTTGCTTATAACTGGGAGGGGCCATATTAGGAATAGTAAGTGCCTTGGTTATTTTCCATCTAATAAATGGCTGCAAAGCAATTTCTAGGATTGCAATGGCCTGTGTTACTGAAATATGCCCGTGCCTTAATTACCGGGAGGTAGCTCATATACTGTTAAATCAGCTGTGACATAAATATTGGGGATCATTTAGTCGTTCACTGAACATAGCTTGTGTTCCAGTGACTGGTATGGTGGCTTGTTAAATTAACACTACCTGCAGTCATCAGTTTTCAGATAAGGTTCACTAGTCTTCATTAAAGTGAGGCTTTAAAAAAAAACAAAAAAAAACACAACTTATTTGAAGAACTTACTTAACCTTGATTTCACAGGTTCTCTATGTTGTTACAAAGCAAATTCAGCTACTTGTTTTTCTTTCATTAGTGACATATCCGAGGATCCTTTGTGCTATTGTTCTTCAATGTTTCAAAGGATTATTGCCAGTCTCTTCCTTTTTTCTACCCCTTTGCCTCATCTCCTTGCTATTGGAAGAGGCTGCGCTACATTCTCTCTCTATTACTGCCCACTCAGAGGATAGGAGGCTTGTTTTTAATTCATTGCCAACAGCTTGATATCAAGATTAGAAAACAGGGCAGGGCTCCATTGTCACTTTTTTAGCAAGAGCGTTTCATGAAAAATATCTGCTCCCTTCTTAGTCATTCGTTGTTCATGAGACCTCTCTTCCCTCACCCCTGCACGCCAGTGATTTTACTTCAGGCAGGCTGCCTGTTCTATTGTTCACCTGTTTTGAAAAGTGGCATATTTTGAACACATTGTATCAGTCAAGAAGATCTTAATCACTGTCTGGTAAGGTCATATATGGAGTACTCTGTCCAGTTTTGGCCCCCTGCTACAGGAAGAATGTGGACAAGTTGGAGAGACTCCAGCAGAGGAAAACAAAAATGATCAGGGGGCTGGAGCAAATGACTTAGGAGGAAAGGCTGAGGCTTGTTTAGTCTATAGACGAGAAGGGGAAGAAGGGGGGGGGGGGGGATTTGATAATAGCCTTCAACTACCTGCAAGAGAGTTTCAGGGATGATGGAGTTAGACTGTTCTGAGTGGTGGGAGCTGACTGAACAAGGAGCAATGGTCTCAAGTCACCATATGGGAGATATAGGTTGCATATTAGGAAAAACTTTTTCACTTAGTGAGTGGTGAAGCACTGGAATGAGTTACCTAGGGAGACTGTGGAATCTCTGTCCTTAGAGGTTTTCAAGGCTCATCATGACAAAGTTCAATAATTATATATAACTATAGTGGTGGGTAGGGTCTGCACAGCTATTCTTCTGTTGGTGGAGTGAACCGTCACTAGAACCACTTTCATCAACAAAAGAGGCAGTGTGGGGAGCTAGAGAGGTCAAACTCTTAGCTCCCACAGAGATCCCACAGGCTCCCAGCTGTCCCCAACTTTTGCCAAGAACCCAGGCACTGTGCCTAGGGCAGGCGTGGCCAAACTGTGGCTTGGGAGCCACATGTGGCTCTTGAATGAAAAATTGTGGCTCCTAGAAGAATGTCAGCAAATCAGTTTAGGAAAGCAGCCCCAGCCTAGGAGTTCAGGCAGGGGTCGGGATGGCGGGGAGAAGTGTGGCATGGTCAGGATTTTAAAAAACTCACCACTAGCCTGCAGTCTTCTACATCAAGCAGCAGCTAAGTTTTTACTGTATAGGTCTAATTTTCATGGTAACCTTAAGTAATTATTAGAATCTGACATTAGTAGGAACAATATTTGTTCCCTTTTTTTGGTAAAATTAAAGCATGCAATAAATTTTAAACTTAGTAATTTTGGAGTGGGTAAAAGTATATGGCTATATGCCTCAGTGTGGCTCTCGAAGATTTAATAATCAACTTCTGTGGTTCTTGAGTTCCATAAGTTTGGCCACTGCTGGCCTAGGGCCTCCAGCAGTCCTGATGCCCTCAGGACTAGAAGCCCTGATGCTCTCAAGACTGGAAGCCCCAGCAAGTGCGCTCTATGCTTCCAGGACCTGGGAGCCCCAGCAGCTGTACCTGCACTCTGTCCTGTTGGCTACTGCCCTGCTGCCATCAGGGACCTGAGAGCCCTGGAGGCTGCAGCCGGAGATCTCTGGTGGCTTAAGCCATACTGCTGTTGGAGCCCCAGGAGCCCCAGCAGCTGCCTCCAGTCCCCTGTGGTGGGGGGGGGGAGAAGCTGCTGTGATCCAAGGTCCCTAGTAGAGGGGGCTGAATCCTCTGGGGATGGAGGAGTCCGGAGGGTGGGGGAGCTGAAGCCATTGCGGACAGAGGAGTTCCTGCTGTGGGGGGAGCTGAAGCTGCCAGGGCTCCTCTGTCCCTGGCAGCAGGGGGCTGCAGCTGGGGGTTTGCCAGTTGGTGGGGTGGGCATACTCCAGAGCTCACAACCCTGGCAGCTCCCACCCAGGACACTAGCAAGCCCCAGGCAGCTGAAGCCCAGTGATATTAAAGAGCAGAGATTTTGACAAGTACCTTTATTTGTCAATGTCACTACTGGGTTAGAGCAGTGAAATTGACAAGTATGACAAGTATTGACATCTGTGACAGCTCCCTACCGGTATAATGAAGCAGAATGTCCATACTGGCACTCTGCCACGTTAACTTAGCTAACAAAAGCACTATGCTTCTCATTTTGGTGATATTTGGTCAGCAAAACAAGGCAGTTTCGTTGGCAAAAAGGGGGAGTGTAATATTTACACTAGGACTGTTTTGCTGACAAAAGCTGACTTCTATTGACAAAACTTCCTAGTGTAGACAAGGCCTTAGTTGAGCTGGTTCTGCTTTGAGCAGGGGGTTTGACTAATGGACCTCCTGGGTCCCTTCCAATGCTAATGTTCTATTATTCTGTGATTTTGACTGAGACCTTTAGCCTCGGGATAGGGATTTACTGTAATCCTTATCCTCCAAAACAGGGAGTTTCTCCATACTCTTTTCTCCTTTTGCATTTTTCAGGTCAGAGTAGGAGTAGTTAATCCATAGAGGTCCCTTCTTCCCCTCTAAAGGGTGAGAAAAAAAAGGGGCTCACATTCTGCTGCATCTCTAAGAACTCGAAAAGAGTTATCATCTTAAAATCATGAACAAGATCCCAGACAGACACAGAGAGGCTGGGGAAGAGAAGAGGACATGGGAATGGCACTGGAATCAGCAAGGAAAAAGGAAAGGATAACTGTTTTGCAAGGTTGATTAGAATATTGAAAAAAGAGAGGATGAATGGAAAGCTAGCATGGTCCCTGGATTTCCTGAGAAGCAGGAACTGGGAAAAGATATGAGGATTTGGTTGTATGAATTTTGTGGAAGAAGTGATGGGTAAAGAAGTCAATGAATAAAGGACTGTATGCATTTAGATATTCTGTCCTTGAGTTTGGAAGAATAGAGAGAAGGGGCAGAGAACTGGGGGAAATCTTTAGAAAAGATAACAAGAATAAAAGACTTAAGGGTATGTGCATACTATACTGATCGAGATCCAAGAAGGAATCAGTGAAAGAGAGCTCAGTGTGGAAACAAGGTTACATGAAGACAAGGTCCAATAAGTGGCCATTTTTGTGCACAAAAAGTGTTTCTTTTTGGTTCATTATCTTAGTCCACACCTGAGGTCAAAATCTTATGTTGTGTTAATATTTGATTTGGTGGATGTTTTTCTGATGTCATTGAGAAGTTTTGGTATGGAGCAACCAGGTAACAGAACAAAGATCTTTGTTCCATATAATTAGTTCTAGTAATCTATCATCATGTTTGGAAACTGTATCTTGTATGCCATATCTAAAAGGGTAAAGAAATGTTAATATTTTGTACACCTTTTAACACTGCATGGCCAATATAGATTTGGGGAAGTGAACTGGATTTGCCCCTGGCCTGCATATCAAAATTGTTACCAGGGTTAAATTACAGACTTTCTATTATTTTAGTAATGCATGAGTAAGAAAGAACATGATTTGACTTCTAGATCACAGGCTAGGTTTGTCAGGCTGGCAGAACATTTTTTTTTCTCTCTTTTCTTAAAATTGTCAACATAACAAATGTGATCTGGGGTCACTCACTTAGCAGAGGATAAACAGGAGTGAATGGAATTTTTGTATCTATAGAACAATTTCTCAGTGTTAAATATCTTCTTCCTCCATGACACACAGCACTACAACATTTGTATGTGCACTCTTTAGTTCATTTAAGGCCTGATCCAAACCCCACTGAAGTCAATGAGAGTTTTTCTCTTTGCTTGAGAGGGCTTTAGTGGAGAATCCCTAGTGCCACAAGTGATGCACAGTTCCAGGCTCCGAGATATCGAGGGATACACCTAGGCAGCTGCAAGAATAAAATATTCAGATATTTGTTGTCTATCCATTGGGGTGCCCTTTTTCTGAATGTAGCATGAACATCAAAAGGAACCTGAATGAGGCTTAAAAACATTTTTCAATAACTAAGTTGTTTATGTACAAAAACACATTTTAGACTCACTGGCTGTGTTCACACACGGGGTTATTTCGATACAGTTGTTTCGAAACAACTTGTATTGAAATAACACCTTATTTCAAAATAACTTAATTTGAATTAACAGTTTGTTAATTTGAATTAAGAAAAAAAGCTCAAAGTGAAATAGCAGGTTCAGGCAACAGTTATTTCAAAACAAGTCACTGTTGTTTCGAAACAACATGTTCGCACGGCGTTGTTTCGAAACAATCATTTTGAAACAACATTGTTTCGTCCCCGCATGGGGGTTAACTTGTTTCGAAACAACGGTTCCTGTTGTTTTGAAACAACCGTGCGTCGTGTGAACAGAGTATTTCTTATTTCAAAACAACCTCTGTTGTTTCGAAATAAGAGTGCTATGTGAGCACAGCCACTGTTATTTAAATGGAGGGGGGCAAGATGGGTGATGTAATGTCTTTTATTGGACAAAGATCTATTGTTACCTCCTCACCCACTTTGTCTTTCTCATATCCTGGGACCAACATAGCTACCACCACACTATATACATATATTGAATGGACAAAGTAGATGCCAAATGTTCTTTGACTGAGTACTGCAGGAATTCCTGTGAATAATGAGAATTCTGTCTTCAATACAGAAAAAGAACACCTTCAATGTAAACATAATTCTCAGTTGGTGAACATGTGAAATCTCTCATGGGATGACTACACTTTTATGCAAAATTTGCTATTTATATTTGGATAAGAAGTTCAGATATGCATGAATAATGAAATTGGTTCTACTACTTTAATTATTTTTCTGGTTTCAGTACGAATTACTTAACATCCTTAATATGGTCAGAAAGGGCCAGACGGTATGCACAGAAGCAGCAAAACACAAATTTCCAATTAGAACAGCATATTTTAAAGGTGCAATTAATGTAGCTACCACAAGTATCATTTCAACCATTCTTACTTTTTTTTTTACTAATTGGGGAGGAGAAGAAATTATTTGAAAATGAGGTGCATAAAATTAATTTTGTTTTTTTTTTCACATTCACAATTTTCACTTAGAATAGCCACATGATGGAAATATTTCAATCTCAGGTATGTGTCCTCAGGATGTACAAAACAAAACAAAACAAAAGTGCAGTCAGCCCAAAGGAAAGGTTTGTTGTTCTAGTGAAGAGGTCTCTGTGCTCATAAGGGAGCATTTGAAAAAATACAGGTGTGCATTCTTCTTCTTTAAGCAAGATTAACTTCCACATATTCTTAACAGCTGCTCAGTCATAATGATTGCTTCACTTCAGTACTTTATCTTAGTGAGCTAGTCTTCTAGCTTAACAAGAGCAGATAAGGTCAGTTTAAAAGTTCAGCATATCTTCGATAAGAAAGTTCTACAAGCTGGGACACATTAATGAGGTCAGACAAAACTAAGACCATGCTCCAAAGCTTTGCTCATCTCTAGAACCAATTTCAAATGAAACATTTTGTGGTTCAAAAATGTTTGTTCCCAGAAACACACAAGGAAGGTCCAACTAATCCATGACTTCATGCAGTTATGGTTTTCAGCTCTGTCAATTTGGGAGTGAACAAAAATCTCAGAAGGGTAAATGAAAGGATAAAGGATCAAAGGGAGCTGCTATTTCTCCCTCTCTGAGCCTGTTCTCTCATTCTGTCTGGCCTTGAGTCCTTGCCAGCAGTTACCTCCTCCTCCCCCTGCAACTCCAGTTTGCTTGGACTCCAGCAAGGAAGGACTGAGCAGAGAAGATAGAGTTCTTCCATCACTGCTGGCTGTAAGGGGTCTCAGAAGGGAAATGCAGCTCCACAGAACATTCAGTACAAGTGAGTGAGTGACAGAGACTAGTCAGATTTGAAACAAGAACATGGGGAATCTGATGGAATTTTCAGGCATTCGTTTGCATTATCTTAATTTCAATATTGTGTGTAAAGAAGTTGTGTGCCCTATGGTGTATCTGTGTCTGAGACAGAGTTGCAGGGAATACTATGAAAGAAAGAGATAGCATCCTTCATAAGACTGGGACACTTGTAAGGACCAAACCCAGTTTTAATCCAAATTCTGAATGGTTGAAGTTGACATACATACACCTATAAAGTAAGATTATAAGGAAAAATGTTTTGATTAGGTTGCAGATTAGTACTGATGGTGTGCATAGGATGGGAAAAAAAATCATTCATGAGAGTATGCAAATTTGCAGGGCCAGTCCTACTATAGAGGTGGCCTAGATGGTCACCTAGGGCACCAGACGTTAAGGGGTGCCAGGGGCTGTCAGGCTGAGGCCAGCGAGGCTATTTTAAATTTTCCACTCTGCTGCACACAGTCACATAGCTGAGGGCAAAGCAAGGCGGGAAATTGATGAAACTAATTGTTTTCCCTGGCTCCGCTACCCACTCTAGCAAAAGTAAGTGCTGGGGGGCGTGGATTTGGGGATAGTAGGGGCAGGCTTGTGGGGAGCTAGAGGAGTGGGAGGGAGGATGGACATGGGTCCTTTGGTTGGCTTGCAGCTCAGCCGGCCCGTGGTACACCTGGCTCAGGAATGGCCCACAGCTTGGCCTAGCCCGCCACTCAGCAAGCACAGCCCACCACTCAGCCTGCGCTCATCAGCCAGCCATGGCTCAGCCAGCTGCTCGGCCCAGTTCAGCTCAGCCTGCTGCTCAGCCAGCGTGGCCTGCCATTCAGCCTGCACCCCTCAGATGAATTTTTCTATATATTGAATTGGGGAGGGGGGGGCAAAAAACCTTGGGCGGGCCTTGCAAATTTGAAATCTTCATTAGTACACCACTAACACCCGTTAAAACCAATGAAAGCAGGCAAATCACTGTACAATTTATCAATATTAGCTTCAGTATGGTTCAGTTACAGTTTTAAAACATGAATTATTAGATTTCATTTTTACACACTCTTCTTCCATATTGCAAGCCAGTTATTGCAGAATAAAAAAACAAAAAACAAAACTTTGTGTTAAGATTAAGGTATTTTAGCTAAAAAATAATCTGCCAAACATGACTTAATTTGAGCTCCCTAGGCCTGCTGTAACTCCCTTTTTGGACACCTGCCATGTCATTGAGGGGAAAATCCTTGTGGGGAAACAAAAATATGTTTGGTTTTGGTGTTTTTTTTTTTTTTTTGAGCAATGTGATTATAGGAATAATTAATACATTTAGGCTAACAAGTTTTATCAAACTGATGCCTTTGGAACGGCAGTGATAGCACTTCTTGAACTGTATTTTCAAATGCTGAGACTCTTCTGTGAGTCTGATGGACAAGTATAATGCTAAAAAGTGCTGTGTCAGTAAACATACAGCTTGAACTGAATATAGCAGGAATTTGTCATTTTGCTATCCATGTTAACTTCCCTTTAGCTATCACACATCTGTTTATATACAGACTGAGCTAAAGCCCAGGCAAGTCAATTCCACTGATTTCATTAGGAAGTTAATCCAGTTTGTAGTATTTGTGGGGGTGCTTTTCAAAGTGCCTAGGCAATTTAGGAGCATGAATCCAACTGAAAGTCAGTGGAACCCAATTATATCCTTGTTTCTTTGATATGTAATAGTGTTTTTTGGAGTCTGGCAGTTTCTCTGTTCAGACCATGCACTGGTAGTGCAGTTTGTTTGTTACACATTTATGAAATGCACAGAAGTGCTGGTTCATGATACATCCTGTGAACAGTCATTAAGCCTGGGAAGGAGAGTAAATAACACCTACTTCCTACCTCTTTATAATTGCCTGAAAAATCTGTTTAGGGTTGAACAAAACATCATTTCTTTGCTCCAAAACAGATCTTTTTCCTCATTATTGAACATTTTTGAGATTCAATTCAACCTGAACTGATTAAAAAAAAAAAAAAAAGAACTTTTAGTGAATCTGTGAATCAATTATGCACCCAGTTTTGCTTATAAGTGAGAGGGAGACCTTTCCTATACCTTTCACTTAGAGAAAATGAAGTCCAGTTAGCATGTTCACAGAAGTTCCCTAATTAAGATGATACAGAATAATTGCTTTAAAGAATAAATCTGGTTTCTTCCAAGAACTTTTGTGATTCAACTCCTGTATGTAAAAGAGATTACTTTGTGGCACGGCCTATGCTCCCATGTGGGAAAATAAAGGTGTGTAATTCATCCTCTTATTACCATGTCAGCTAGCTACATGGTGTGTGACGGAGAGCAACGCTATTGCTACATTACCTCTCCATGCTCCTGTGTGAGTAATAGATGTGGGAAGGAGTGAGGAATGGTGAGAGACCTTACCCCACCTTCCCTCTCCGCAAGTACCACATAGAAAGCAGCACCAGCATGTGAGGGAATGCATGCTGCACTAGGAGTGGGTCTGGGGTGGAGTATGCAAAGCCAGCTCAACTCATAAGCAAATAAGAAAGTGGCTGGCGGTGCCACTGCCTTGGGGGCACCAGGCAGGCTAGCTCAGAAGCTGGACCTGCACTCCTGCCCCTTGCTGAACCTGCCACTCCATCCAGGGACAGAGCAGGCCAGCCCATGGGGTGGGCTCTGCTTTCTCACCCCACCTCTGGGCTGGCCCTCCTTGCCCCTAGGGAGAAACAGCAGGCCCAGGGGAAGGGGAGGGAGAGGGAAGCCCTGTCTCTGGGCTGGCCTGCTCCATGCCTGGGCTGGGTGTTCCCCACCCTGGGGACAGGGTGAGCTGGCTAGAGCAGAGGCTGCGTTCTGCACCCCCCCAACCTTCCACGGGTGGGGGGCGGGTGAAAAAGCAAAAGCTGGCTCAGGGTCCTACAGCCCCTTGCGCTGGCTCTGAGAGTACAGGCAGGTCTTCACTGACAGCTGCAACTTTGCATTGTCTATTTGAACTTCCTGATTGACTGATTGGGTCTGTGAAGACCCGCTCAGCCAGTCAGAAAGACAATCCTGCAACACCATCCCAGCACTGAGTAATGCTTGTTTGAAGCAAGGCCCCTCCCGTTGAACCGGCACAGTGTGTGTGCAGGGAGCAGAGAAGTCAAACATAGGTAACTTGTATACCTACATTCAACTGATACCAACAAGGGGCAGGCTGCTTACTTGCAGCTGTCTAGCAGCAGAGTCACAATTTGTTTACTGGCTCTTCCGTCAATGCAAAGAAAGCCACAGCAATACATGAGACTCATGATAAGGCCACAGCTGAAACAAATAGATTACTCAGGCTCTGCAATTAATAGTGAAGATTTAAAATGGATCAGAAACCCTTTTTAAAGAAAAATGTCTTGCATTTAGGCAAACAGAACCCCATGTTCACAACCCATTTAAAAATATATAGTGTTAAGTGGCATGTGACCATGTACTAATTCTCACTGAAGTAACTAGGCAACATTTCAAATGTGAAAAAGAAAAGCACTGACAGTTATATTTTGTGTCTTGTTTGACATCTATGAAAAATATCCAACTTAGTTCTCATCTATCCCTTGGCAAAAGACTTATTAAGGAGACTAAACCTACAAGCTGCTCATTAAAAAAAAAAAAAGGCAAGGAGTCCTGTGGCACTTAAAGACTAACAAATGTATTTATCACATGAGTTTCTGTGAGAGAAAAATCCCATTTCATCAGATGCTTTGAGGATGGAGGAACTCAAAGCATCTGATGAAGTGGTATCTTCTTCCATGAAAGCTCATGTGATAAATATATTTGTTAGTCTTTTAGTGCCACAGGACTCTTTGCTTGTTTTGCTGAACTAGACTAACATGGCTACCCGTTTGGAACTTCATTCAGAAAAGTAATCTCATGAGGCTTTTTGAAGATCCCAGAAACCAAAACGGTGCCAGTTTCTCCACTAACACACACTGTTTTGCAAGCTGCCATGTTACAAACTGGTGTGATTTCAAGCACTGAAAAAGCCAATGCATATTAATAAAACTATTTAGTAGACCACTTTAATTAGAGAATGCATCAGGCTGTAATTTATATGGTTACCATAGAAGAAATAGGTTTGCAGGCCACTGGGATTTGATCAGGAGTGTGGCAGATAAACCTCACCTATATTCAGTATTAAATATGCTAATTTGACCTAATTTAAGTATTTCTTCAGAGAACATTGCTTTCTTCTGGTGATAACATGATCTTTTGCTAACGCTTTCTGGGCTTTATCACATATGTATTAAGGCAGGGTTTTTTTTATCCCTCCCCCTCCCCCCGAAGTTTTCTTTTGCATTCTTGCAGAGAAACTAGATTAACAGATTTGTTTAAAACAGAATGCTGCTAAGACAGTTCTTTTTACCCTACTGTTTTTAATATAGTCAAAAGAATCCAAATCTATGTGGACATTTATCAAAATAAAGGTTCTTTCATTTTCTATAAAAGTGAGTCTTTTCATTTTAGGACTAAGTAAATGAAATGATTGAGTCATTAAATAATACATTTGAATTAAGCTTTCTTTGCTTGTATAATATGCACTTTTCTTTCCTAAAAGAATAAATTATTTGAGAACACTGAAATTACAATTTAAGTAATTATTGAAATGTATAAGCTATGACTATGAAACTACATTTCATCTTTTGTAAATTTATACTATCAGTAGGTTACTCATATGTTTAAAGATAATGTGATATAGCATATTGTGGTGTATATATATTTTTTTATTTTTCTTCAGAATGGCTACTTAAAGTTCACACACTATTCATCTTTTATCTAAGTTAAACCCACTAACACAAGGAAGTTAAAAACAATGTAAAATATATCCCCTCATTACACAGGTTACCTGAGAAAGATTCTTAACCATGAAAGGACACAAGAGTCCACTTAGGAAGTGCTTTAAATTTTCTTCTATTCATAGGTTCATCTTGACACTTGATCTTCCTTTTACAGAGACTTGTATGACTTAAGAAAGAGACATCAGACACAATGAGCAGCTAACTAAACGATATTCATCAGAATGACATCAAAGTGCTAAGGAAAATTCTGGTTTTGATATAGAGTGAGACATGGTAGCCTTCTTTCTCGACACCATTTATATCAATCTTCAGAGTGTTACTGTAGTTTAAGTGAGGCCTTTCTTTTTTTGGATAGAAATGAAAAGGGATTTGAAATAATTAAGTTTCCTTAAAAGCACGTTAATCTAATGAAACTCTAGAAATACAACATTAAAATAGAAAAAAAATTATCTGTACCAATAGACTATAACAATGTCACAGCTTTCCAGGTGGACCTGAAACTTGTTGTATGCCTTCTGCATCTGCACAGTTAAGTACCCCTTAACTAATAAATCAAGCAGAATATCCTGTCATTCTGCAAAGTATGTGCTTCATCTCAGTGCAATATGATGGAAAATTCTAATTTACAGAGGAGGTGGTACTGAGACTCCTGATATATATTCAAAAGCTCTTTAAAAATCATTCAGAATATTCTGAAATATACATGTGCTATATCATTCATTTTTTAAATGATCCCTGCAAATGTTTTCATTGCATTTTAAGTAGCACAGTTAAACGCTTTATTATTTGCAGCCACAACGTGTTACTCTTAATCACAAGATGTGATGTTCCCCTCTGCAGTCTGGACTGGTGAATTGCTTTGTCACAATCTCCCAGACTCAGAGCTCCTGTTACTCTTTGTTGTGTGAACTCTCACTCTTGGGCAGACTACACACTGCCTGTAGCTAGCAGGTTTCTCCCAGCTAACTGAGTGAGTGCCCCTGGCAAGGCACTCTTAGTCTAGGTCATTTAACAAAACAACCCCAGCGAGGGCCGGCTCAAGGGGTTGTGGTGTCCCAAGCTGGCTTTTGCACCCCCCTCGGGGGTGGAGTGCGGAACTCAGCCTCTGCTATGGGTCGACTCACCCTGCCCGCAGGACGGAAAACAGCCAGCCCAGGGACAGAGTGGGACAACCTAGAGGGTGGGCTCTGCTCTCGCACCCCTCTCTTAGGCCACCTGTTCCTCTGCAGGGGCAGGGAGGGCCAGCCCAGAAGCTGGGCGTCAGTCTCCCACTCCACCCCTGGGACAGCTGTTCCACCCTAGGAGCGGAGACCCAGTCCAGAGGTAGGGTGAAAGAGCAGAGTGTGCCTCATGGGTTGGCCCGCTCTGCCCATGGGTGGCTGGCTTAAGGCAAAGGAGGGAGTGCAGGGTTTGGCTTCTGGGCCTGCCAGCTGCACCACCCCTAAGCTGCAGCGCCCTGAGCCAGTGTCTCATTGGCTCATTGGCTAGAGCCAGCCCTGATGTCAGTTAACATTCCCCAGTCTCAGATGCAACCCTAAGAACTTCTATTGTACAGTATTCAGTGCTGGCCATTGGATATTGCAACCTTATAATCAGTTCACCAATTTAACAAAGAAATTGACATGCACCAGCTTTGTCACTTCAAATGAATCTAACACACCTGAAGTCAAATTCACTGTTTTAGATAAAACAGACAGATTTTAAGTGCTTAATCAGAGGAAAACTAGTCAGATCTGATCAAGAGAAAACAATAGGCAAATCACATTCTAAACCAAGCTTAACACTTTCAGCAACTTACAAACTCAAACAAGGAATCTTGTGGCCCTTTTAAAGATAAAGAGTTTATTTACTACATGAGCTTTCATGGGAGAAAATCCTATGTTGTCAGATGTTAGAAAATGGAAATCTAGCATCTGACAAAATTGGATTTCTCCCATGAAAGCTCATGTAATAAATAAATTCTTTATTTTTAAAAGGGCCACAAGACTCCCTGTTTGTTTTGCTGAACTAGTCTAACACAGTTACCCCTTTGAAACTTACCAGTTCAGATGATTCTCACCACAAGTTGGTTGGTCGGCCTTCAGTCAGCAAGCCCCTGCTTCCTCGCCCACCCCCCAATCAGCATTTTGTTTGCTTGATGGTATTCATAGATGGAGGTAAGAGAGGAGAGAACAGCAACATATCTCTTTTTTTCAAAGTGTTCCTTCTTCTCTCTGGGGTTTCACTTCCCCCCTTCAGGGTCAGGTGACAAACAATGTCTATATATGGTTCCCTCCATGCACTGAGGTCCTTTATAGATTCATTTGTTGACATCTAGGCCAGTCCTTTGTTCCTGGAATGTTGAACTGGGTTGCTCTATACAAGCCCCCCTAAGGTGGGAACTGCACCTCTGCTCACAGAGTCTTGCTTGGATATATTTTAAACTGCAAGAAACATCTTTGGGCATATCACGTAGCAAAGGTTCATAATCACACATGACATTGCAACAAACATTACTATAATACCAGTTTTCACTATATCACGAGCATTCCAGAAACATCTTAAATGGCATACTTTGTATTAAACAATATACAAGTATGGTACAAGAGTGATTTTTCAAGGGTTTTACAAATTGGGTGTTGCAATTCTTAGCACTGTAACAGCTACATCCTTTTGTGAATGTCTTATTATTGTTTAAAGTCTATTGACATTTTTAACTTGGAATTTTTAAGATCAGTTTGATGATCTGACAACCTGTACATTAAAGCCTTTAAATCATGATTTGAAGATTTTAATAACTCAACCATAGGTTAGAGATTTCTTATATGAGTAGATAGGTGAGGTTCTGTGGCCTGCATGGAGATGGAGCAGGACGTCTAACTAGATGATCATATTGGGCCCTTCTGACCTTAGAGTCTATGGCTATGTCTGCACTAGCAAATTAGTTCAACTTAAGGAGCCTCAGTTTGAACTAATTTGAAGCCTGTCTATACTAGGCTTTGCCTAGTTCCAACTAAAAAGATTTTTAGTTCAAGCTAAACAAACCTGAGCTCAAACTAGTTACAGCATGGATAGGTTTACCTGTGATCAGTTTATCCGCAAATTTGGTTAATGCACGCTAGCATCATGTCCCCCAAAGCTACCTAATTAACATGTGGAACTCGCTAATGCAAGGTATCTAAAACCGGAAGTTGGCCTAAGCACGGAAACACATGGAGTAAATCTTATTAGCCCTGCCTTTTTCTTTTCATTGTCATTTTGGAAAGACATATTGCATTTAATCACATTGTCACAGAACATACAGTATATATTTTTATTAGCTGTAATTAAGTGCAATAGATATTTTAGTATAGGCTTTGGTTCATTAAGTGC
>ML682018.1:3641700-3876600 GCA_007922195.1 Podocnemis expansa | reverse complement strand
TGGCCCTTCCTCCCAGGGTGCTTAGCACCCTGGGAGGAAGGTCAAATTTTGTTTCGGAACAAAGTGTTCCAAAACAACATGTCCGCACAGGGCTGTTTCAAAACCACTGGTTTCAAAATAAAAAGTGGTTTAAGCCGTTCCAAAAGAATGGCGGCTATTTCGAAACAAGCAGTTTGCTTGTTTCGAAATGGCCATGCGTCATGTGGCTATGGCAATTCTTATTTCGAAACAACCTCTGTTGTTTCGAAATAAGAAGTGTGTGTGAACATACCCTTGAAGATCAACAGCTTTGTTGTTATGACCGCAGTTACAGTATGTATCAAATGAACAGAACAAAGAATAAATCTTTCAAGTGAAACAAACACCAAAGATCACTTCCTGTTCCACTGACTTCAGTGGGAACCAGATTAGGTTTCGTAATCTGTGTTGGCACATGAGAAAAAACTATATATATTTTTGCTGCGTTTATGTACAAAATGAGATAGATGAGTGACTAGCTATTTGATTCACATATGTAAATACCAATTCATATTTGCTTAGATGGTGATTGCATGGTGCAGCAAAGAACCCCCTGGGATCTGGCCAAACAGTCGCAATGTCTACCATGGTGGTAGAGGCCTGAGGCCAATTTGTCCCAGCCTCGACAAGTCTCCAGGGTTTTTTACATTCAGCGTTTCTCTTTCTTCTTGGGGCTCCCAGGGCAGGCCTTGGTTTGAGGCCTGTGAGACACCCTTGCACCTTTTAGGGAGGGTGAGTAGTTCCAACCTACTAGCTAAACTAGCATCCAGGCAAGTACCTTATGGTTTCTTCACAGGGCTGTTGTGGTGATAGCACTGTCCTGAGCAATCAGGGTTGCATCAGAAGTTCTTGTAGGCTGTGGTCTGTGTCCCCCCCCTGACAGTGGAGAACTGCTACCTCCTAAGCCTGGGGAAGTCTCAAGCCTACTTACTAGCAATCTCAGTCTTTCCCCCTGCCCTCTGGCAGAGGCAGGCTTTTTGTAGGCCTGGAGCAGTCCTTAACTGGGTTCAGGTGCCTCTAATTGGCCTGTAGTAACCTTTCCCCGGCCTGCAGGGAAAACAACCTTTAACAGCCTAGGGCTCACATATCTGCCCAGGCATACCCTTCTGTAGTCCTTTGGCCTGACTTTATCACAATGGTTAAAATAAGATGTCTCTTCATGACAATGTAATATTATGTATGATTCAGTACATAATTATATTTCAAGTAATGTGTTTAAGTATATAGATGTGAAACAAAATACTCCTGTTTAGTGAATTCATGAGCTTTCACAGGGTGTTAGTAATTATTCTAGGGAAGGCTAAAAATATGTTTGTTCTACGCCTTTGTTGATAGATTGAATCTATAGTATTTGGGCTAGCGTGATCAAAAGCAATAGTACTTTTAGGTCTTTTCAGTGACTTATTTGTTGACTATGAAGGTGTGACACTTTCTAGTGAAGTCCATGAGATATGCTTATGATTAGTTTAAGGTAATGTAAATCAAGGCTTCTTTAATTCGCTAAAATTGAGAACCATTCTAGAGTATGAAAATTAAGGTCAAGTGATAAAACTTTAAAAAAGTGATCAGTTGTTATCACATAGAAAATCTAGAAAACTTATCTCTAGAAAAGTATTATGTGAGAGTTCAATACATTAATAGTCAATAACTACTGGTCTACCTAATCTAAAAAAGCCATCCGTGTTCAGTTTAGATTGAGTACTAGTGAGGTAGCCGGTAAAAGTGCTCTTTGTTTAGTGTCTGGCACATAGTACTTTGAGTTCTGATTAAGTATGATGCAGCTCTGCGCAGTGAACTGCCTTGGTTTGAGAAGAGGTTTTTATTATTGTTATTATTATTTTTTTAATTCTGTCATAGCTACTTTCATTTTTTCTTAATTAATAAGATAGATACATTCACTTAAATAAAATAGGACGTCCCTAATTCACAATAAAAAAAGAAAGCCCATTATGAAGTATTAAGTATTGTGTATTGGTGAATAAATGCAATCAAAATTCAAAGATAATACATTAACAAATCTAATTCATATATTTTGATAATTATAGCTAGTTTCAATTACTTATCATGCTGCAAGAGGTGCTACTAAAGTTCAGTAGCATTCTCTGTGAAAATAATGGAACCTTAATAACATAAGAGACTTTAGACTGCTGTTAAATCTTTATTAAGAGGTGAGTGAAGAGATCCAGAGATGTGTATTTTGTGTTTGTTTCATTTTGGAGTTATGAAAATAATAGTGTGTGAATCAGAGAATTTCCAGAGTGTATAGGATAAAATATTAACAGAAACATGTCAACTATCTTAAGCAACTGAGTTAAAAACAAAACGAAACAAAACCAGCCTTAATTCATTGGCATACTACCTGTGAAGGATGTGAGATAACATAGTAGGTTTTAGGAGTCCAGATAAACACAATGGAATAAAAAATGTAAGCTTCTAGGGACAAGGGATGTCTTTAGTTTTGTTCACTGTACAAGACCAAACACAGTGACAGAACTAAATAAACAAGGTGATTAGCTCATATGACAGTACGGTATTTACAAGACATCTAAAATTGCCATCATCAGAAGGAAGAGTAAGTTACTGGACACTCACTCCTAGAGCCTTTAAAGTCTCCTGTCCTGTGAGAAGACCATGTCTTTTCACAGAAACTCAGGGTAAGCCTGTATGGAAGCTGGCAAAATTGCTGCCATCAGTATGATCTTCCAGGTGCGATTGAGCAGACTATGTAAAACCACTCAATCGCTCTGGAAATCACCATATCAACTCCAACCCCAGAGTGGAGTTGCTATAAGCTGAGCAGAAGGCATTTCTGGTTGGCTTACTAATCCATCACTACACGGTAAGGTAAGTTGTCAAGTGAGACAGAGTATTTTACATACCTTGTGTATCTCCCTTTGATTTTCGCTGAAAAGTGTGGCAAGTATAGACTAGGGCTCAGTGTTACCCAGTGGAATTTACCCTGCCAAGCAGAGAATTTTCTGAAAGGTAAGAGAAATGTCACAGCTTCAGAACTGCTTGCCTTTTTTTATTTTTTTTTTTTTAAATCTAAGATCAGGAAAACATATTTTCTCCTCTTAAAATAAATAAACTCATTTTAAATAATAATTTGTAAATGATAAATAATTTATCACAATACAACAGCAGTGAAGTAGAAAGCAGTTAACTTGACAGAACTTGAGATTTAATTGCCTCCATGTGATCTATAACTCAAGCACAGATCTCTTCATTTTGTTAATATATTTACAAAATGTGGCTTGCCTACTGAAGGTGAGTGGAGTTTTGTTGTTATTGCTTTGTTGTTATTTTCCCCCATCATTCCCCAAGAGTCCTCCCAATAGAGGAGAGGTAATAGTCTTATTGTCATCACTCTCACCATTCTCAGTTAGTTATACCCCAGATTTAGGGCATAGAAAAAACATTATATAGATAAAGAAGACATTAATTTTCAAGTTTCAAAATTAATGGAGTTCAGAGCTCAATTAGTAATGCCAAAGGTATAGAAAGTCAAGGCAGGCTGAGTCGTCCTAAGTGGGAATCGTTACCTTAACAAACATACTCATTACAACACACATGGTCTGCCCACAGCTAGAGCCATCTGTCAGGATGGCTTAGTGCCTGCTTTCAAACTGATAAGACCCCTGTCCCTGCAGCGTGGGTGCCAATAACAATGAGCTCACTCAGCTAACCTACTGAATCATGCAAATGAAATCTCATCCTAAGGAAAGTCCCTGCTCTCTGCCAGTAGTGAAGACTGGGTGTATCATGATTCCTTTAAACGGATCACAGTCATTTATCAACAAGAGCCCTATCCTGATTCACACTCTTCATTCTGCCCCTTTATTGGACATTCAGCTTAAAGAGAAATACAATTTATAATGATAAAATAAAATGTCAGTGTAGCTCTATGGGGCCCTCATTTTGATTCGGTCTTTTGGGTGATATTTCAATACCACAGTAATAATCATGTCCTGTTCTCAGTATTAGGGAATTGTCTGAACAAATGTTTGAAAGTAATCCAGACATATATATTTCAGGGTAGCAGTGAAAAATATGGTGCTATTTTACCATTGGCCAAATTTGACTAGATCTGAATAGGCAGATGCAAAGTATGGCAAAGGCAGCTGGATGTCTATTCTGTCTCTTTAAATTGTGTTATCTGTGGCTGTCTTTATACAATGTATTTTACACCAGCTGGGTCTTGGTAAGAGTTAGCAGTCTAGCATGAGAAGTTGTGAAACACTACTTACAGCAATCACTTAAGTAGCTTCCAATCCATGGAAAAACATGGAAGTGGAAAATAACAGGTTAAACCTGAAAGCTGGCTTTGGTCAGGGGATATGCCATAACTGATTGGTATCATTGTGAAAATGTCAGACCCATTAAGCAGAAGGAATAGATCCTGTTCTAGGCACCTGGGATCACCAAAAACTAGGTCATGAAAAGTAAAATTTAATTATACCCAATAAACAGGTTGGTGGTCTGCCCCAAGACTTCCTGGGTGCATTAACTGACTATCTTCATGGGTGATACAAGGCAGAACAATAAAACTGGACTTCAATACTGTTCTGTAAGGAACACAAAACCCTCACCATGCACAGCCGTTATTCATTCCCTATTTGCAGTCCTATATGCACATTGTTCCTGGCTTCCCATTTCATACAGTGAATCGTCATCAGAGAGCATGGAATATTACAAACAGATGAGCAGGATGAGAGGGAATGCAGGGGGAGAGGAGACTGCAGGCAGACGGCAGCTTGACTGGAAATAACTCACAAAGCACATTTTTCCATCTTACCTCCACCTTGGCATAGATCCAGGATGCATGGTCCCCACAGATTGCTGAGCTTTTGCCATCTCTTCCCTAATGCCTGCTCTCTGGACTGAGGCTCTTCTATGCAACATATCTCATAATTATCCTAGTTAAAGCTGATAATCTGAGAGCATATGATCCCTCGTTATGCTTCTTTCTTTCTATCCTCCTGGTAATGTGTGTGTTCTCACTTTCTGTTATTCATGTAGTAGGGAAATTCTTTCCATTAGTGCCTGCCTCTAAAATTGATGACATGGTAATTTCTAAAGTGGTTAAATAAACCTTCTGACCCACTAAGCTTCCAAAATGAAAGCAATAGTGCTAGGGTTGGAATTACTATTTATTTATTAAGATTAAAAAATTCCATACTAAAGAATGCCCATTCACCAAAGCTCAGAGTACCTTTACATAACTCTAAAAACACATGCTCTGTGTTGGTACAGTGCTAGCACAATAGGGTCCTGGATCATGACTGTGGTCATAGGCACTAGTACAATTAAAATAATAAACCAGTAGAAGAGTTAGATATTCAGTATTTGCTCAACCTTATCCGAAAAGATAGCAGTAGTAGGAAATCAAAACAACACACCTCCCAAAACTGAGGCAGTCATAGTTTCTTGTCAGACTACCAAATGAGAAATCAAGGCTGTCCTTGGATGAGTTATTTTCTTCCCTCCCTCTTTTTCCTGCCCTCCACTTTTGAGCAACAGTGCAAAAGAACTGGAATGAAAAGCAGCAGATGCTAAAGAGACAGTGAGCAAGATTATACTAGCATGAAGATCTTGAACTAGTTCTTCCACATGCTGCCATCTGGCAGCTCTGTTACCAGCTGAGATATCCAGCATGTTTTCAGCTGGGACAATTTTATAGTGAATATCCAACACACACAATTAGGAGGCAAAGAATATCAGTATGTCGCACCATGATCATTTTGTGCCAGTCTGAAGCCTCATTAGATGATGAAATTAGCTCTTTAAGACTGAGCTCCTCTGGTATAAGAAAACAAAATCTGGTTCCTACACATTGCATATATTGAAGAACATTACACAGAATGGAGTGCAACATTCCCTATCCAGACCTTATAAATGACAGGGAGGTGTGTATCAGAGCCATATTTTGATTCTCATTACAATTACTAAGTTTCAGTTAAGTGGTTAGTCAGCCTCTGATAAATACACCTACAATCGTCCCTCACTCCCCCCCCCCATTTTGAATATTTTATTAAGCCTGATTAGTAGCCTCAAAGTCCCCATGAATAGTCTTTCATTCTTGCAGTTAACATGAGCTGAGTATTAATCGTTCCCTTTCACTATGATAGAGAGAGCTGTCTGAATTCTACATTTTTGTAGCACTTATACTTCTGTGTGTTCAGTATATAGATATCAGATTCCAGTAGAATATCTGCTCCTGTTCATGTGATATACAAAATGTTTAGAGATTCAAAGTGGCAGAATGAAGAACTTTGTTTAAGACAGTTTGAATAGAAGGAAGGAAGTCAGACCCCCACAAAACAGTACAGTCTCCCAAGAGCTATGAGTTGTATTCCATTTCTCATTCACAAAAGCAATGGAAATATTAATTGACCCCTTGATTAATATTTAAATAATAGATATCTTAGAGGATTAATGCATTGGCCTTTTAGCTCAAAGATGTAGTTTAAAACTTACTTAAAATATCAATATAATTATGGCACTTAACTTACAAGTGCTAATAGATTAAACTTATATACAAAGGGCTGTACGTCACATAATTATACCAAATTCATATTCATTCTGTGCCTTCTATTTTTTTTTAACGCATTCGTGTTTAAAGAAAACAGGCTGCCAGCTGCCACTGAAATACCCCACACAGCAGCACCTGTCCTTGAGAACTAAAATATTTGGTTTTGAATGTAAGCAATCTGAAAACCAACATAGTTCCAGTATCACTTTCAACTAGTTAATACTCACAAATTCAGGGGGAAAAAAAATCTTTGGAACTGACTCTTTTCTGTAAAGACAGAAAATCAATATTCAAAATTATTTATCATTTGGTATTGTGGGAACCAATTTTAGGCTTTTATTATTTTTTATGGTTGTAGGGATGGGGAGATCCCCTTCTGTATGAACTAGAAAATGACTGGATGTATATCATTTATAATAAGACTTGGCTTGGAAGATTAATTAAGGCTAAAGTGTTTTTATGACTTCAACAGCAGAAAAAAATTCATGAGCAGTTATCAGGAGATTTCTTTCCAAAATCTGTTGAGATTAACCTGTTCTGAGTTTTCACTGATCATAGTCTGAAATTTTAGGAGGACAGCTTGTCAAGCCAGATCAGTAAAATAGGCCACATCCAGTTTTTTATATGACCGAAAAGCAAAATCATAAGGTCCTTCTTTCATCTGATTACCTGGGTACTCTCTGTGATATCAAAATATCAGAACTAAATCACTCACTGTGATTTGAAGGGGTTTGTCACTCCAACTTTGCCCTAAAGAGTAGATTCCCAGCTTTAATTTACTAGATACATATATACTTACTCCTTTTGACGTGAGCAGCTAGCTAAAACGCACAGTCTTGTGGGTTCTTTCTATTAGGAGAAGAAATTGTTGAAAGTCAGGTATTTCACTGATGTAATTTTGTTTATTTTCAAAGAATTTACCAAATCCCATTTCCCTGAAACACAGGAAGAATCAAATAACAGGAGACAGTGTCCTTGCTCACAGCTCAGATTTCTTTTAGCCCACACTGACGGAAACCTGTCCCTAATTTTCTTCAGTGGTCCTTCACTGTACTCCCAGTCTGTCTCTGAAGCTTCCATTTGGATAAAATTCTGAGGTCAATGAGAGTTTTACCTTTTATTTCCATTCAGCTAAGATTTCACCCTTTGAATTTTGCATATGGAATAACCAAGTAAGCAAGCAACCAAGTATTATTTACAGAACTTATTTGGTAGATAATCTTGAATAATGAATAAAGTTGATGATTTTACAAACTGATTGTTAGCAATTCACAAAAGAAAAAGTGGCAAAATTAATCCTATAAATTTCTTATTGTGGATATAGTTGCTTATTTGCTTCCATATGTGACCAACAGTAAACTAATACTGTCTACAAACCTGATTCAAAAATCAGAAGAACTTAGACAATGAAAAAAAAAAGGTAGAATTGTTATTGTAGCATTTAATTCAACCCATATGAAATTCCTAACACACTTCTTTGAGGCTGAATGGCTGTGTCAGATGTTCCTTGAGATAGGTGTGTTCTATAATTGCTTTTCTTTTACACTGTCTTAAACAGATAAACCACCCTTGTTTTAGAAAATGGTCCTAAACCAATTGGAATTCAAAGATAATGTCAGGCTATTGGAAAATACATTGCATCAAGAAGTTCAAAAGGAAAAGACAAAAAATCACTTTCCCCTTATACTTGTTCCAATAACCGTGGGGCTTGACCCTGCCCCATTTGATGCCAGTGGCAATATTTCTATTGATACCCATGTGTGCTGCACTAAGCTTGTACTATTAATATAACCCAGAAGGAACACAGGCTAGCTTCTAATAGATGGAATTGTGCAAAACTCCATAGTTATGGTTTGCAGGAGTTTTTATGGCCTTTAACATTGTATGCCTTTGGCCCACTCTGAATATTGCATTCAGATTAAAAAAGTCAGAAGAATAGTATTTCACTTGGTTTTGCACTGAAGTCAGATAATGCACACTCCTGCACATATGTATTTCAAATAACTGATTGAAAAACCATGAATCAGTTCAGAATCACTCATAACTGGGCCTATGGCTGCCCAAAGGGTTTATGAATCATAGCCACGTTCATTTGCATGTATTCAGTACCTCTCTGATTTGGCCTCTATTGAGAATGTTTCTTTTGTGGAGTTACTTATGCTACCACATTTCAGCATGTTGAAAAATGTGATGAAATTTTCACAAATTAAATGTTACAGGTTGCTCAAAACAGTAAGTAAAATATTTTAAGGCAAAGTAAGTGCATGGCATTGTTTTACAATGCTTATTGCCCCTTTCTGTTTTTCTCCTCCTCTCTTCTACTGCTGTTTGACTCACTTGTTCAGTCTCATGTCTAAGATTAGATAATAAAATCGTGATTGCAAGGATCATAATTTTGCTTATTTCATAAAACATTTAGTGTATTTTAGATTTTATATATTATAATGTTCATTTGAAACTTTCAAACCCTTGCAAAGAATCCTGGATAATACTGGTTTACGATACAATTAGCTCGCATATGCAATACAAGAGACATCTGTATATAAAATACATTGTAAAATCTCATATTTTAATTTCATTTAGTTGAAAATTGGCAATTTTAACATAATAGATGAAAACAGGTTCAATAATTTGAAAAATGAAACTTTGATTCTGTGGTCCAAAGAGCCCTTTAAAGTTGTAGACATGTCCAAAGTTTTCAAAACTATATACAAGTTGGAAACTGTGCACACCTAAGCTTGTGGAAATACTAAATTCTGTGCACACATGTAGCCCTTGCCCAAGTTGAATTTTTTTAAATTTGACCATTATTTTCAGCTGATTATGTAGGCCCCAGTTCAGTAACCTGTTCAAACAACACATGAAACTTTAAACACAGAAACAGTAATTGGACTACTCATACTTAAAAATATGCATACTTAAGTATGTTAAATTATTCATGGTACACTGTATCAATTTTTAAATGATTCTGGGCTTCATTGAAGATGCATCTGACATCAGTAGGAATTTTTCTATTGATTTCAGTGGTTTTTGCATCAGGCCCATAAGCCCTAATAAATCAGTGCAATATAGAGTAGAACACTCCGTCAACACTTCAAAGAGAAACTGCAGAATTTGAACAGCGTGAAAAGAGGATTAAATCTTGATTTATGGATCCTTTTCCCATACAACAGGTGACTTGACCTCACCTTCCTCTATGTGCTGTTTCCCAGTGTTTGAATCTTAACAACTACTTTGATTTGCTGTTTCAGTATTACCTGATCCCATGACTTACACTTCCCTGCATTTATTTTGCTTTCATTCTGTAAATTCCCTCATCTTCAAGGTGCCTGACAAAGTGGGATTTTCTCCTGCACAAGCTCATGTGATAAATAAATTTGTTAGCCTTTACGTACCACAGTAAAATGAATAAGGAGTTCTGTGGCACTTAAAGACTAACAAATTTAAATTCAAGAACCAACAGTGATGGCTCCTAAATAACATTATTTAATCAGTGTGTGTGTGTGTGTGTGTGTGCGCGTGCGCGCGCTTTTTTTTTTTTTTTTTTGCACGTCATAAACTGTTCAGTGTTTTCTGGTAATATGTATGTCATAACAACTGAAAGTGTTAATTTCTTAACAGAGACTATAAAGCACCACATTTCATTGGTGGAAATTCAGTCCTCTTTGGAAATGATAATCAACATGATATACTCTAAAAAAGATAGTGTAAATGTTTTGGCAGTGCGTAATCCAAATAGAAATCCAAAATAGTACCATCCTTTTTCATCTCTTGCCAAATTGACTCTGTGTTGTGGTTTAAAAATCATACAGGTGTTAGCTCTCTCTGTTGTAGGAACAAAGAGGACATCACCTTATTACTTGCGGTTTAGAATGTTTTCATCTTCAGTTGTTACACTCTGTATAGTTAGAAAGATTAAAATAGGATTAAATCTTTAATAAGCAAAAATATTAATACATTAAGGGCTAAGTAGGTTATTGGATAAAAACACTGTCATACTTCTGGAACTCAAGGTCAGATTCAAATGCCAACTTTATTATGAAAAGGGTTTTGTGTCTTGGTTAATTCATTTTGGAAATCAGTTCATAGTATCAAATCACTTTATATGAAATAATCTGGCAGGAATGACAGTCTCTATTAAAGAGAAGCCAAGAAGCACGATGGTATGCTGAATTAATTTTGTTGTACATCCATGTTGGGGTCATTCATATGGCAAAGTATGTAAGAAGCTCCCAATACTGCTGCCTGCACTGTACCTTCGTGGCAAAAATAAGAGACCTCTATAAACTATATTGTTAATTTCTGTCATTTCAAGTCATATATAACAGATTTGCAGGTCAAAGGAAAACATTTTGTGACTGCATGATGTTAGACAAACACCATCAGGGATGGCTTAAGAGAGTACTTGGTCCTGCCAGGAATGCAGGGGACATGACTCAGTGACCTCTCATGATTCTTTCTAGTTTCTATGATTCTATGTACTTGCCTTTCAAAACACACTGTGAGTGGTAAAGCTATTCCAGGGGTCAGCAACTTTTGCCAACCCCTGTGCCAGTCCTTCCTCCCCAACCCTCAGCTGATGCTGATGGCCCCCTCTGCTGAAAAAATCTGGCAGCTGCCTGAAAATTCGACAGCAGTCAGAGCTGGAGTGGGAGCACTTCCAAGGCATGCCACAGAAAGAAGTCACTTAGAATGGCTCATCTCGGTGGTGTGCCTGGGTCCAGGGGTCTCCAAACATGGCATGAAAAGAGGCAACTCCTTTCAGGGGTTCCCAGCATGTTGCAGAAAGAAGCTCCCTGGAATAGCTTCTTTGGGGAGCATCACACTACAGAGAGGATCCACTCTGGGCAGCTTTTCTCTGTGTCACGTGGAGGCATAGGCACGGGAGAGCCCCAGCTGCGCCCGAAGGAGGCCACCCAGAGTAGCTTTTGGTGGCAGAAGTGGCAATTTCTGTGGTACTGCATAGGCTGCTGCATGCCGCTCTGAATGGGCTCAGGTGCCACTGTTGGCACATGTGCCAATGGTTGCCTATCCCAGAGCTAGTCTCATTATCCTGTAACACTGCAACAGGAAAAGATGACTTTCCCACAATTAGTTTAATATTTATTTATTTACTTATTTATTTACTATCAATATTTAGAACAAAGCTTGCCCATGACTTGCTGCAGATAGAAATGGCCCAGTGTGAAGATCAGTCCAATCAGAATATTCTCTACTGGTTTGAAGAAGGACTAGGAACAAAACTGATAGGTTAGTGGAGGACTATACATATTCTATTGTGCCTAATATATTCTAAATTTCAAACAAGGTGAATATTATCTATGTTGTTTAGCTATTAGAATATTTATTTGAATCTGAAATATATTTATTCTTATTCAGATATCTCAGTTCTGATATATTAGCTGAGATCAGTAGCAGAGAGGCCAAAATCAAGTGAGAATTGGTCACATTAAACAGCAGGAGAATCAAAGTGAGAAAATCCATAGTAAAACAGTCCAAGCCAGAATGAGCAGAAGACAGAGAAATTCCTTAACATACCCAGAACACTAACAATGTGGAAATGATACCACAGCCACAATACTGGGATGATCACATTTTCTTATATGACAACTGATACAACGCTTTATCGTATAACGTCATTGAATTCTGGAAATCATTACCAAAGGATGTCAAGGAAGCCAAAATGTTAATGATATTTAAAAACTGATTGGACATTTATATAGATTGTAAGAAAGTCCAGTGTTGTTATAGTTAATGCTAACAAATTCCAGGAGAGACTGTAAGCTGCATGTTTCACAGCTTAAACAAAGCCTTACTTATTAGGGATTTGGGAATACTTAGTGTGGGGAGTAGATTTTTCCTAATGCAAAATTTCATCAATCTTCCTCTGAAGCATCTGGTATTGGCCACTATCTGAGAAAGGGTATTAGACTTGACTGATTTATCTGTTATAGAAGCTCTTATGTTTTTTAACCATATTTTGAAATCTTAGCTGCCTGTAAAGCGACTTGAGAATTTCCCCCTGCTTGAGAAAGGCTTCTTCCTTTCACCTAAAATGCAATTTCCTCCTACAATTATACCCGATTTAAACATAAGAGGAGCAAGATCCTATCTTAGAACAGTGACAGGCTCTCTATGTGAAGCAACTGGATTTATACAGGAGAATATGGAAAAATAATTTTTTTGCATTCAGAGATTCCTAAAATAGTCCTTTTTTGTTTGTTTGTTTGTTTGTTTGTTTTTAAACAACATATGTACAATAGACAGAAATTTGCTGGTATAATGTAATATAAAGGTTGTATCAGCTCTTGTTTAGATGGTCAGTTTAGTGCGTTTGTGAGTAACGTGAATTTCCCAAATTCCATGACAATAGCCTTCTTTGTACTACACTCTCGTTGTGTATATCTGATTTTTGTATGCACAGATGATATAAAGGAATGTGTTTATATATAAACATATTTAAATTTTCATAGTGGTCTTGCCCTTGTTGTAGTCACTTACCCACTTTGCCCAGTTGTATAGAATGCTGCCAGTTTGATTAGGTAATATTGGCTGTGTTCACACAGCACTCTTATTTCAAAACAACAGAGGTTGTTTCGAAATAAGAAATACCCTGTTCACACGACACACGCTTGTTTCGAAACAACAGGAACCGTTGTTTCAAAACAACGGCATTGTTTCGAAACAAGTTAAACCCCATGTGGGGGCAAAACAACGTTGTTTCAAAACGATTGCTTCGAAACAACGCTGTGCGAATATGTTGTTTCGAAACAATGGTGACTTGTTTCAAAATAACTGTTGCCTGAACCTGCTATTTCGCTTTGAGCTTTTTTCCTTAATTCGAATTAACAAACTGTTAATTCGAATTAAGTTATTTCGAAATAAGGTGTTATTTCGATACGGTTGTTTTGAAACAACCGTATCGAAATAACCCCCTCTGTGTGAACACAGCCATTTACTCTCAGTCTGCACAGGCATAAATGACTTCTCATTGGGCAAAACTGCAGAATGAAGCTCATTGTGTATATAATATATTACTATGAAAGAAATAATTATACCGATCTCCTTGAGTAGTTAGATTGACTTAATTTAGACTACTTGGGTGAGTAAAGATATGAGATTGTCAGAGATTTAGAACAACAATGAAGTACAGGGATTTAGTCTCCTCTTAACAGGAGACATGCAGGCAGATGGATAGAAGAATATACCCCTATGTAAATATTTAAAATACATTTATTACTGGGAAGAATGAGTGCTCAGACATGGCATACTCCCTGAGTTGTTTCACTGTCTCTTCTCTTTATTAACTATACAGACTGAAGAGAGTAATTTTGCATTCTCACACCTAATTCTGTGTTTTAAAACTTATGTGTATAAAATAGTTTCTCCCTGTTTATGTGATTAGTTGCCCTCTCCCTCTAGCAGTGGTAATCTAAACAGGATGAAACTAATAAAATGTAGAGCACTTGACAGTTTAAATATTTCCTTGTGATGCCTGATTTAGAATAGATGCAGTGTAACTAAAATATTAAGACAAGGGCAAAATATCAACAGGGTTATTCGTATTTATTACATTGTTTAATGCAAATAAACTGAAGTTTTATTATTTTTCATCCAAATAGAGGCTATAAAAAAAACCAAGGAATTACAAGTCCAAAAAGTCTTAATGAGCAAAGCAGTTCCAAAAATGAGAGAACTGCTTACAGGTTCAAATATGAAAAAATTCCTTAGTGTACAAAAAATAATAATTTACAGGAGTTTATTTTGCATGAATATGCTGTTGTGAGCTATTTGTAAAACATGCATAGATAGCTTTCTGTTTGATTAAGATTTCTTATACTCATCATTCAAAGACGCCTGCTTAAACAAAAATGTGATCATTTTCCTATCTTGCTTTTTAGACTGAAAAACCGTTTATTCTGCTTTCTAGTGATCTCCCTCTAGTGGAGACCTATAAAACATCATACAACATAGCACGATCACTTTTTCCTCATAATCTTCTGTGTAGGCATAGTCATAATACCTGGTGCACATAGGATATTAACATCTGTTTTCATTAATCCAAACAAATGTTAGCAGTTCTTTCATTGTCAGGGAAAGGCCAAGTATGTAGCGTTTAAAAAACACTATAGCTGGTCATTTAAAGAATCACAAATCTTCAGATTCTATGACCTATCCATGAATGATTACAAATATGATTTTGTTTATTTGCTAAATGCAGCTATCACTGATTGCAATGGCAAATGTGTCAGAATTTTCACTATTTAAGGAAAATGGACTTACACATACAGGACGGATTCTCTCTGGTGGTGACATCAGTGCATAGGAACAGGAGGAAGGATCTGAACAAATGTGTCCCCCTCAGTGCTCTAAAGTAGGCTGGGAGGATATGGAACCATGGTCTCACCTCTCCACATTCCACACCAGCCCATGATAAGGAAAGCACCCAGTTCAGGGGTCTTATAGCAACTATTCCTGCCTCCTTGTTTGTGGGGACTTAGAGCAGTGTCCTGCCACCCTGAAGACAATTAGCTTCTAGTGCAATGTGATGACACTGTCACACGAGCCATAACCTTGTGTTGTGTCCAAATGGTACGATCAACGCCTAAAATATGCAGGGGCATTGGAATGCCATTCTGGGACCCACAATTTTTAGGGGCCGGCATTCCAGGGCTGCTGAAATAACAAAGGGGGGGGGGGGGCAGAATGCAGCATTCTGGTCCATTCCCCCTTACTAGGGCCCAGGGCTTTGCTCTCCTGCCCTGCCTCTGTGCCAGCCTGCCCCACCCATCGGGCAGAACAGCCAGCCCAGGGGAGGGCTGAGAGAGTGGAGCCCAGCTTCTGGGCTGGCCCACTTCACTCCTGAGCTGTTCCTCGTCCTAGGGTAGGGCGAGCCGGTCCAGAAGCCAGGCTTCACTCTCCCACCCCTCCCCTGGCCTGGCTGTTCCACCCTAGGGGCAGAGAGGGACCAGAGGGGAGCATGCCCTTGCAGCTGTCTGCAGCAGTGCCACAAGTTCCACTGAGCAACTGGAGCTGGCAGAGTAATTTTAAATTTCCTACCCTGCTCTACTCCCAGGCATATAGCCTAGGGTGGAATAGGGCGGGAAATGGAAATAACTGCCCCCCCCCCGTGCATTTCTGGAGCCTCCAGTCCCCATCCACAGACAGCAGGTAAGTGCTGCTGCTGGCAGGGAGCCTCTGGAGTTGGGCAGGGGTGGGGGCATCCAGTGGTGCTGTCCCAGCTCAGGCCCCAGCCTGGCACAGCTTTGGGCTCAGGGCTCTGCGCAGCTCAGTCCCAGTGCGGCACCATCTTGTGCCCAGCCCGGTGGCACGGCTTGGGGCTGGCCCACCCCAAGAGCAGTGTGGCCTGCTGCCTGGCCCAGCAGTCCCTGCGCAGCCCATGGTCTGGCTCTGGGGCCCTGGCAGAGCAGCTGAAGCGGGCTGGGGGGGGTTGAGACAGGGTGCCCGGGGCCTGTGTGACCCAAATGTTTTTTAAGATCAGCAATGCCCCTAGGCCCAGCAGCTTCCCCAGGACTTGAAATTGGGGGGGGGGGTAAGGTGTGTTCACTAAAATTGGTATGACACTGTTACTAGCTGACAACTGGGGGAAACTAGGAAATTCGGGGTGGTGGGGGTGTTAGGGAAATCCCTTCCTAGGCCCCATCCCAGCTTGTCTCACAGACTCCCACCTCACCCCAAGGGCCACCCCATCAGCATCCCTACTGTCCTGCCTCATAAACCCCTACCATCCTCCCACTATTCCCCATAGACCTCTCCACCTCACCCTAGGGGCCACCCCACCAGCACCCCTCCTCACTCCAAGGGCCACCTGCCAACTGCCCTGCCTCATAGACATCCCCCCAACTTGCCCCAAGGGACTTGGGGAAGCTGGCTGTGGGGAGCAAAGAGTCCTGTGGCACTGTTAAGACTAATAAATTTATTTATTGCCTGAGTTTTCATGGGAGAAAATCTCACTTCCTCAGATGCTTTAATTTTCTGTTACAGTGTGGCCTAATCCTATGATTTACACTTCCTTGCATTTATTTCAGTCCATTCTGAAAGTTCCCCCATCAGTTTAAAGCATTGGACAAAGTGAGATTTTCTCCCAGAAAACCAAATGTGATAAATAAATTTGTTAGTCTTTAAAAGTGCCACACGAGTTCTTGGGGACAGGGAGACTGGGTAGCAGCTGGTGGGGGCTGGGTAGTGGTGGAGGGGACTGTGAAAGGCTGGAGTGAGGGCTAGGGACAGAGGAGGCTGGGGAGGTTGGGGGCTAAAGTCGGGGCTAGGGACGGAGGGGGCTGAAGAGATATGGAGGGGGTTAGGGGGCTGAAGGGGGTGGAGTGAAGATCGGGGAGCTGAGGCAGGAAGCTTAGGGAATGAGGATGGGGGCTGAGGAGGACATGGGGAAAGAGAGGTCTGATGTGGGCACTAGTAAACAAGATTGGGGTGATGTTATGGATTTGAGGCTCTGCTTCATTTGTGAGGAAAGAACTGGTGGGGCCCAGACAATACAGAAAGGGGACCCAGAGTTTAGGAGGGTTCCAGGGCCTGCCAAATTATACTTCAACCCCTGCAAATATGTTTATCAAAATTCTGGCCATGTCTACACTGACAATGGCAAATTCTCTGCCATCTGATCTGTCTTTCTGGATTGACCTGCTAAGTCAATCCAAAAATCAATTTTAATAAAGCCACCCCCTCAGGTGGCATACCACTGAGTTGTTGGGAATGCATGTCCCACTGGCGCAATGTAGTGAAGATGCCATGCTGAATAGGACTTACGAAATTGATGGGACTCTATGTAGCCTGCATAACTCCTGTCTACTGCCACTGAATTTTGCCACCATTATAGATCTGGCACAAATAAATAAACTTAAGTGTACGTATTATACAATGCGTCCTTCTTATAGATGCCAGATATATGTGAATCTAATGAGCAAATGGGACATCTAAACACACATGCATGCTCACAAATTACATTTGCCGTCATATTAAAGAAAACCACGACAATGTGAGACAGGCCAGATATTAAGAGTAACCATTTAGTTCACTGAGAGTATGTTAGTAGAACATTAAATGATTAAACTTGATATTATTAGGCTTCAACCAAATAAACCAATACGGCATGGGACTTTAGCCCAAAAAGCATTTCATGATTGTTACATTTGGGGGGGGGGCTGATTTTTCTCTCACTGATGTCTGTGTAAATCAAGAGTAGCTCAGTTGAGATCTACAGGGGTTACACTCACATGAAACTGCTGTAAGAGGAGAACCAGACCCATGGGTTTACTTTAAAAAAAAAAATCCTTTGGCCTAAGTAATTTGTTCAAGGTCATAAAGGAAGAGCTGTGACACAGCCTGTAATCCTATGGCAATACCTTAATTACTAATTATTATTACCGGTATTATAAAAAAAGTGCATAGAGGCCATAACTGAAATCAGGACCCCATTATGTTACACAGCTTACAAACATACAGTGAGAGGCAGTCTCTGCCTGGCCCAAAGAGCTCACAAACTAAATCATGAGTTGGCAACCCCCAGCATGTGTGCCAAAGACATCACACGCACTGTGACTGCCCCCCTGCTGGCCCCCCTCCAGTTGGAGCTGTCACACATCTCCCCTGCTGGCCCCACCTCAGCACTTGTCAAGCTGGGGGTGGGGGGCTGGTACAGGAGCTGGTAAAGGTTGCTGACCTCCTGAACTAAATAGACAAAGGATGGAAGGAGAAATAGAGGTTCCAAGTGGTGAAATGATTTGCCCAAGTTTTCATGGCAGGGCAGTGGCAGAACTGTGCTTACAACCCAGTGGTCTGACTTCCAAGACAGTTGCATTGTCATTAAACCTGTATGGTTAGTCTACACTTTTACGTTTAGAAGGGAGGTGGCCTCTCTTTCATAAAGATGGGACTGAGTAGAAGGAAGGATAAATCTTAGCTATCTCTGACATATTTAGAGGCCCCTCATAATATGAGTCTCTAAGCCATGGCTTCTTGGCTTGTGCCTAATTCCTGCACTGTTGGACAATGGGAAACAAGTGTGGGAATCAAATTCATCCTTTCTTCTCCTAGTGATTTATCCTCACTGTGTGACTTTCAGCTATTTAGGGAAGTACTGTCAGCTAAATATTGGTAGCTGGAAGCATTTTGCCTGGCTCTGAAAGAGATTGATAAATTGTCTTCAGGTGCACGAGATCAAAAATACTAAGGGCTTGTCTACCCTTAAAAGACTGCAGTGGTGCTTCTTTAGCACTTACTTCACTGAAGACAATGCCTATGCCAACAGGAGGGCATCAGTGTAGGTGCGCCGCTTCCCAAGAGGAAGCGGTGAAGTTCTCAGGAGAATGCTCTATCAACCTAGCAATCTACCCCGGAAGATTGGTCAGCTTCACTGCATCAGCTGGGGACACAGTTGCCACCTCTTCAGGTCTGACCCTGTGACTTATATGTTTAAATTACTTATTTCTGTCTACAGGATTAATATTCAAATCTCAAGGTGATTGATGTGTATATGCATATGCATAGCAAATGTGCATTAATTGCCCAAGGATTTGAATATCAAACCTGTAGCCTGGTAATAAGTGATTAAACCCTGTAATCTCAGGGTCAGACTTGGAGATGTGGCAACCCTGGCTGGGGATATGGGCTTTTCATACCTCTAAGCAAAGTAGTTATACCAGCCAAATTACCTAATGTGGTCCAGGACCCAGAAACAGCACTTTGACTACATCTTTTTCCTAGGCAGCTAGTAGGACCTCATAGGAACAAAAAGAAGCATATGTGGGTTTTTGGTTCAGAATTTTGAGTTGTGGCTAAGACAAAAAGTGCCCCTTAGCTGCCAATTAATTTCCATACTCTCCAGTAACTCAGGAATGCTGAACAGATTGAATATCTGGAGAGGAAAAGTCACCACACCAGTGATGGGAAAGGCTTTGCCAAATGACGTGCTTCAGAAAGCTACAACCAAATGAAGACAGAGGGTTATGAGGAGTTATTGCATAGCTTTAGCTACTGTGCAACCTTCTTTCTAAAAAGGCAATAGTAATAATCAAATTGATTCCATTAAGGACCATAAATTCAGCCAGTAGAAATGAGTATTTACCGAACTGAGTATATTGAACCCTTGAAGGCTATGTCCACACACAGGAGGTTGTTTCGAAATAGGTTATTTTGAAACAAGTCATTTTGAAATAACTCCCTTATTTTGAAACAACTTAATTCAAAATAACAAAAAGCCATATTGAAATAAGGGAAAAGCAGGAATCGAAATAGCATGTCCACACTGTGGACTTGCTATTTCACTTCAGGGGGAGGGCACCATGGGAGGTGTGACAACATGGCAGCCTCGCTGGGCCATGTCGGCGGCCATGTTGGCAGCCAATCCTATAAAAGCTGGCCCCGACCTCACTTCCCTGTCCACTCTGGCTAGCAGGACTCTGCAAGCGATGGACACTGCCCGGCTGCCTAGCCAGCGCTGTGCGACACAGAGACCCTCTGCTCGCCTGCAGAGTGGCCTGCTGATGTAGGACACTCTGCTCGCAGACCCAGATGGTGTCCAGCCTCTGCCTGAGGCTGTCAGCCAGCTGGGCCGCAGAGCAGAGCTACTGGCCCTGCCCCCTTCTGTGCCTCGCCAGATCTGGGCCTGGGAGACCAGCCCAGACTGGTGGGAGCGGGTAGTGCTGTGGACTTGGGGGGACGACCAGTGGAGGAGGAACTTCCGGATGACCAGGACCAGCTTCAACCTCCTGGTCGCAGAACTCACCCCACTGCTGCGCCGAAGGGACACCACCATGAAGCTTGCCATCCCTGTGGACAAAAGAGTGGCCATCGCCCTGTGGAAGATGGCCACTCTGGAGTCGCACAGGTCTGTGGTGCATCTCTTTGGCATCGGGAGGTCCGCCACCAGCAACATTCTTGTGGAGGTCACCAGAGCCAGCAACTGGGTCCTGCTGCAATGCCTGGTCACCCAAAGGGAGCTGCAGGACACCATTCCCAGCATGGCCACACTTGGCTTTTCCAATTGTGCGGGGATCCTGGATGCGACGCACATCCCCGTGTGAGCCCCAGAACACAGAGCCACGGAGTACCGCAACCGCAAGGGGTACCATTCTATTATCTCGCAGGCCCTTGTGGACCACTGCGGCCTGTTCCAAACCTGTTATGTGGGATGACCAGGGAGGGCCCATGATGCCAGGGTCCTCCATAACTCTGCCCTGTACCAGGGCATGGAGGTGGGCACCTTCTTCCCCCTGCATAACATCAATGTTGGGGGAGTAGAGGTGTCCGTCCTCATTGTGGCAGACACGGCCTATCCCCTGTGCCCATGGCTCATGCAGCCATACGCTGGGCCCAGTGATGCCCCCAGGCAGATCTTCAACCAGTGCCTGACCCGCTGCCGCCAGGTGGTTGAGTGGGCATTTGGCCGCTTCAAGGCTCGCTGGAGGTGCCTCCTTACCCGCCTCCACCTCACGGAGAGGACAATGCCGCAGGTGATCGTGCGTGCGTGGCCCTGCACAACTACTGCGAGCAGCGGGGTGAGCCCATCGCACCTGCGTGGGAAGCTGAGGCACAACTCCTCGCTGGGGACTACGAGGAACCCAGACCTGTGCCCGCACAGGAGCAGCCATCCCAGAGAACCTTGACAGTGCGCGATGCACTGATGACCACCTTCGCCCTGGAGGAACTCTGAGGGCCAGGCCTGCCCTGCCCCACACCACCCTCTCCCCCGTTCGACCACAGCCAGCCCCCACCCATCCACCCGCACTGTGAATGACCCTGAAATAAAACCACTCAACACCAAGAATGCATTTCTAACTATTTATTCAACAAAACAGGGGTTGGGGCAGGGAAGGGCTGGGGGTGGGGGTACAGGATGGGGAAATGTGAGGGCAGGCTGGGGGAGGGGCCAGTAACTTGGAAGGGGGAGTTTGGGGAGTGGGCCAGCAACTTGGAAGGGGGAGTTTGGGGAGTTTGGGGAGGGGGCCAGCAACTTGGAAGGGGGAAGGGGGTGGGAGAGTCCGGGTGGCAGGGGAGAAGTTAGGCAGGGCCTGTGGGGGGGTCCGGGGGTGGTGTCATACCCCGCTCTTGCCCACGGCCGCCCTGAGTCCGGGGTCGCCTCTGGGGAGGGCCAGGCGGCGGACCCCCTGCAGCTCGTGGAGGGGCCATCTGCTCCACAAGCTAGCGGAGACTGGTGGCAATGGCCTCGACTGCGGGTGGGAGGCATTCACTCAGGCGCTCAATGGCCTGCGCCTGGCACTCCAAGGTGGTGACCACCCGGTTGTCTGCTGCTGCCACCTGCTGCAGCAGATGGAGGGCTGCATCCTGCCGCTGGGCTTGCTCCTGCTGCCAGCCCAGGGTGGATACCTCTGTCCTCTCGCCAAGCTCCTCCAGGTTCTCAAGCAGTTCTGCCCATGACCAGGGGGCCCTCCTCCTCCTTCTCAGTGCCCATGGGCTGAGGCGTCGGGTGGGTGGTGGTGGCTGGTGAGTGGTTGGGCGACCTGCTGGAAGGAAGCAGAAAACACAGTTGGCCCCTGCCACCTGCTGGCCTTGTCTGTTTGCAGCCTGTCTGCAGCACACATCTCTGCCCTGACTGTCAGCAGGACCCAGGATCCTGTGGGACATTGCCCTGGGGTAGGGCTACCGGCTCCCAAAGCCTTGAAAGGAGGCCAGGAAAGTACTAAACAGAGAACATTGGAGGACACATGGGAGAAAACGTAGTATGGCTGTGATATTCTTCGGGGTTTAAGAGGCCCTGGAACACTTGCCTGTAGAAATCAGTATTCTATGGCATTCCAGGATACTTCAACCCCTACAGTAAAAAGCCTGACAAACTCCTGTATTTTAAACTGCCTGCCAGACAGAGAATGTGAGGATAAAAAGAAGAACAGTACAGTAAAAAAGGGACCATGTTCTCCTTTTGCCCGACATCTGGTAACCATATCCTGGAGGCACACATGCTAGTGGTGCCCACGAGGGTGAGCTGGACTCACCCACACCTTGCTCTAGGGGGTCTCCCAAGGCTACCTGCGAGTGGTGATGCCTGCAGGGTCTCCACCCTGCCCAAGATGCAGCTGTATCTTTGACACCCAGCCCCTGTTAACCACCCCCAGGCACACAGGGGCCTGTGACCCTGGTGCCACCTGTCTCTCTGGGACCCGTGGCCATGGGGGAGCCTCTGCATCCGCCGACCCTGTGCCCTACCTGCCCTGGTGCCCGGCCCTGTACCCCCTTGCTGCCCATGACCTGCTGGACAGGCCCAGCCCTGTGTGCCTCTGTGGGAGGGGAATACTTACCCACGGGGGTTCCAGAGGTCCGGCGAGATGTCCCTGAGTAAGTGTCAGAGTCCTCAGGAGCCGGGACGGTGTCAGGTCCCTGGTCCTCCATGCTGCTCTCCGCTGCAGGGCTGGGGAACAGCTCTGGGGTGCTGGGGGTAGCCTCTGCAGCCAGTGGTGCTGCAGCAGGAGGCCCCCTGATGGAGACGTCAGAGTCTGTCCCCGCTGCCTCCAGGCCAGAGGATGGGCTCTGGTGCACCTCTGTGTCCACAGCCTCAGCGGGGAGACCGCTGGGCTCTGGACCCAGGAATGCATGGAGCTCCTCAAAATAGGGGCAGGTGGCAGTGCTCCCTGCCCCCTGGAGCTCCGGGGCCTCTCAGGTCCGAGCATGGTCCTGGCGTAGGGCCTTGACCTTGCTCCGGACCTGCTTGGTCATCCGAGCATGGCCCTGTTCGGACATTGCAGCTGCAGTGTCCAAATAGATGTCCCAGTTCCGGTGACTGGCCTGGAACCAGGACATGATGTCTGGACACTGCCAGATGGTGAGGAGGCAGCGCACCTCCTCAGGGGTCCAGACAGGGGCCCTGCATCGACCCCCTGCAGCAGTGCTCCCCTGGGAGGCCATGCTGCCAGAAGCCTCTGGGCATACTGCCTGACAGGCACGCCCAGGCAGGAGCTTCCTGTTTCCCCAGGGCGCTGTGCACCCTGGGAGGAAGGTCAGACTGTTATTTCGAAACAATGCGTGTCTTCTGTTGTACTGCAAAGCAAGTAAATATAGGCAGCCATAATACAAGCTTCCTTTACACCTACCCTACACAATTGCTTGTTTAATGGTTCAGAGAAAACAGCTATGGAGCTACAATCTGTACTGTAGGGGTGCCATGCACTGTTCAGCTGCATCAGTTCCATTGCCAGAGGGCTGCCCATACCTACTGATGAGGAGGCATCATTTGCTCATCATAAAATAATATAAAATCAAGGTTTTGTGATAAAAAAGGATTATTGTCTTCAAGTACTTGCTCATGTCAACTCCAGGTAGGTGTGTGCATGCCATGTGCACAGTTCACCAGAAGGTTTCTCCCCCAGTGGTACCTGTAGGGTCAGCTCTAATGGCCCCTGGAGTCATGGCTTCATGGTGACCCTCTGCAGACCATTATACTCCTAGGAGCAGCTGTTGTGAATTAGTTAGTATAGTCTTAGATATGATCGTTACAACTTATCAGTTTTGTTTCCACCTCCTCACAAGAGGTGCAAGCTCTTCTAAGAGTATGAGTTGTGAAAGAGGTCCTTGCAAACTAAAGGGAAAGGAATTGAACTCCCATTATTTCCTAATTCTGAAAGTCAGAAGTGGACTTTGTCCCAGTATTGGCCTGCAAAACCTCAACGGATTCTTAAAGAAGCTGAGATTCAGTATAGCCTCTTTGGCTTCCATCATTCTCTCTCTGGATCTGGGTGATTAGGATGCCAACTGCAACTTGAAAATTCAATACTTCCATGTAGCCATCTCGCTGGTCCACAGGAGGTTTCTCAGATTTTTAGTCAATGAAGCCCATTATCAGTTTATAGTCTTGCCCTTTGGTCTGTCTATGATCTTTTGGATATTCACCAAATGCATGGCAGTATTTGCAGCATTTTTTTTTAAAGAATACATGTACATCCTTGCCTTGATGACAGGTTAGTCACATTACTCCTCAGAGCACAGGTACAGGTAGATGTAAATCTGATAAGTTCTATTTTCAACAAGCTGGGCCTTATGAACAATGAACAGAAGTCATTACTCAAGCCTGACCAGAGGATAGAATTCACCAGGGTAGTGGTGGACTCTCTGGCCAGGCCACAGTGCCCCTCTCAGATGCTTGTTTTCTAGCTCTTCAAGTCATCATCGGGGACTTAAAATATTATCCCCATACCACATCTCAGAACTGCCGGGGCACATGTCAACATAAACATATATCATTCAACATGCAATGCTTCACCACAGGCCGTTACAAATGTGGATAATCTTAGTTTATCATCTATTTTAGAAAGATATAGACAAGACAGTCTTGCTTCCCATTTGGTGTTAGACACTCTAGACTGCTAGTGCAGTCCTCACACTGTTTGTGCAGGAGTCCTTTTTTGTACTCTGCACCTCACTATGCCTGGTGACAGACACCTCAGCACTGGGTTGGGAAGCTCACCTATGGTAACTCAGGACCCTAAATCCTTGACCTCAGGCAAAGCTCTTACTTCATATCATTGTAGGGAGTTGAGGGCAGTGTGCCTGACTTGCCAAGCCTTCCAAGGTCGCTTAAGGAGAAAGGTAGTTTTGATTGTGACTGACAATAAAACAGCAATGTTTTATATAAACAGGTAGCGTGGAGGTCACTCCTCTCTTCTTTGTTAGGAAGCCCTCAGACTATGGGATTTCTGCAGTGCCTGATTGATACACCAGGAAGCATTCTACCAGCCCAGAGCTCAGAACACATTGACAGATAACCTCAGCCGGTCTTCCTTCAGTCCTGAGTGATTGATCCACCAAGATGTGTTCTGTTGGTGGGGTTGGTCACCATAGCGACATATTTGCCACAAGACAATTGTTAATAACCTTCCCATCTACCCCACCCATCCAGAGTCCTGCTGAAGAGCAGACGGGAAAAAATTGGCTGTGATTCTGATGGCCCCACTTGACCTTGTCAGTATTGATATACCACCTTCTTTCATCTCTTGCTGGATACTCCAATAACTCTTCCTCTACAGCTCGACCTGATTACTCAGGAGCATGGCAACTTCCAACATCCCAACCACAAGTCACTACACCTTACAATAACAAAGCTCCATTGCTGAATTCTCTGGAGCTAGCATGCTCAGAATCAGTTAAGGAGGGCCTCCTTGACAGTAGGAAACCCTCCACTAGGGCGACTTTATCTAACTAAGTAGAAGAGGTTTTCTGTCTGGTTGCTCAGAAGCATACCCAACCCAACACTGGCATCAGTTCCAACAATTCTGAACTATTCACTAGGTTTCAAGCAAAAAGGTTCACCTGGCAGTCATTTCAGCAATCCACTGCAGGATAGCAAGTCACGGAGTCTTCACTAACCTGTTGTTGGAGAGTTTCCTAAAGGATTTGGACAAACTATACTCATCTATATGCTCTCCAGCTCCCCAGTAGGATCTCAACCTTGTTCTCTTATAGCTGACTAGACCACCACTTGAACCCCTAGCAACATCCTCGCTTTTCTATCTACTCTGGAAAGTGGCCTTCCTAGCAGCCATAACTTCTACTAGTAGAGAACTGGAGCTCAAGATGCTCTTGTCAGCATTGCCCTATATACAATTTTCTTCAGGGTTAAGGTTCAACTTCACCCTCAACCAGTTTTCCTTCCAAGTTCCCCACTGGAACATATTCCTTCCAATTTTCTATACAAAGTGACATGCTCGCAGTCTGGAACATATACTGCATTTGCTGGATGTGAGCCTTCTTGGCCATTCACATTGAAAGAAATAAACCTTTCTGGAAAAAAAAAAAGCCCAACTCTTTGTAGTATGAGCAGATAGGACAAAGGGGCTGCCTGCTTCAAGATTTTGTCAAGAGTCACTTCATATACCAAGACTTGTTATAACTAGGTGAATATACCTGCCCCAGCAGCAAGCATCCTTGGCAGAATTTCTGGGTCAGATTCGGATCCAGGACATTTGTAAAGTGATGACATCCTTGTCATTCATTCACAGTTTCACCACTCATTATGATATTAACCGGCATGCCAGAGATGATGCTACTTTTGGTAGAGCCGTGCTTCAATCTGTGAGTCTTTGAACTCCAATCTATTCTCCTACCGGTTAGGTCAAGATTCATCTGTTGGAATGCAACAGAGGAGCAATATTGATCAAGCACCTGAAAAAGAAAAAATGGTTACTAAGCTTCTCTAACTGTTGTTCTTCGAGATGTGTTGTTCATGTCCATTTCAAGACCCTCTCACCTGGCAAGGAAGAACTGATGAGGCGTAGGGTTGGCAGGTCCCAATATAGGGTGCCATGAACATATGACTCCAGGGGACACTAGAGAAGACTCTATGGGTACACCTAAGGAAAAAACTTCCAGCAAACTATACACATGGCATGTACACATGCATGCATGGAATAGACATCTTGAAGAACAACAGTTACGAAGGATAGTAATCATTTTTTTCATTTCAGTTGATATATGTAGCTTAGTTTCAATTCACTCTGATAATACTTCATAGGGCTCTTGGACATATACTGCATTATAGTATGATTTATATATCTCCTGGAAGACATGCTGCCAGAGGGCTACTTCTCCCATGAAAGTAGGTAGGGTAGAAGGGGTATGGGTGACAACTACTGTTTCATGGCTTTATTAATGTCTGTGAAGTAGTTCCACCACTGCTTCACAGCTTATACAGGAGGAAGGGCAAGGTTGGGGGAGAAAGCAAATAGATTTCTTCCCCATCCATAAAGATAAAGAGTGGAAGTCTTTGCAGCTAACTCCCTAATTCACAAAACTGAGTACTTCACAATGGAGCTGTCACTCACTAGTTGGAATTGGTGGGGTGCTACTGTAGCTATAGAGTTTCCTGAAATGACATATATTGCATTACAGAAAAAGATCACATTGCCCACAGGATTGGATCCCTACCATTATCTGTGGAGGCAGGGTTAACAATGTCATTAAAACCAAGTTGGCTTGTGAGTAGCCCTAAGAATATTATTTATTTATTGGTAGAAATGATACTTACTTGGCAGCCACTGTTCATTTAATAAAAGTAAGATGTGTGACTGTAGCTGTGTTTACATTAATCCAGGGATCTCTCTGATTTATATCTACCATGGGGCTTCTCCATCTACAGTGATCCACAGAAGTCAAAGTAGGTTGCAGGTTTTGACGTCACATGTAGCCAAGCCATGGAAGACTTTCTGTTCTGATACTTGAGGGCGACCCCCCCCCAACCTGGGCCCTGATCCTGCCAGGGGCCCAATCTATTTTTGGTGGTGGGGAGTCGGATCTGGCATCAGACGCTGCCAGTAGGTGGCAGGGAGCCAGATCCAGCCCGAGCTGCCTTCCAGTGGTGGCTGGGGATGGATACAGGTCCCTACCACCACTGGGGCTGTGGGGAACTGGATCTATTGGCAGCTGCTGCCAGAAGGCAATGGCAAGCCCCAGGTGGCACTGGAAGCTGGAAGTCCCAGGCGCTGAATTTTAGAGGGTGCAGGGGACAGGTCCATCTTCCCACAGTATCTGGGGATGGATCCAGCTCTTTGGGGACTATGAGGAGCCAGATCCATCCCCAGCTACCATGGGGAGCTGGATCTGTCCCCTGAGCCCTCTAAAATTTGGCGCCTGGGGCTTTGCCCCACTTGCCCCAGCCTAGTTATGGTCCTGGCTAGAGAGGCCTCTAAAGTACTATAAGCAGATTTAATTTAATCTTCCAGATTAACTACCAGATATGTTTTTCATGGCTGTAATCTGATCGGCTTGTTTTTGTTTTGATTACATAAGTAAATATGAGTTCTCATGAGACTGAGTTGGAGGACATTCACAAAGAGAGAATGAAAACTAGTGTATTTTGAGACTTGTGATAGTGCTAGGGTTTAGAGTGTTTGATAGTCTGTTATTTATGACTCATTTAATAAGAAGTGCTAATCTGAAGTTAGAAATCTCCTGCTTATCCAAAGTTACAGCAAAAAGCATGGGAACTGCAGCTCTTCAACGTGTCATTGCCCTGGCTCTCATTAGCATTTCAGCTTCAAATGCAGTACATTAATATTCTAATTTTTAATGCAAAAATGAAGGAAAACAGGAAGGAAGAGATAGGTTTGGGAGAAGAAGTGACAAGGAGAAAAGAAAGAATGGGAACAAACACACACAGATTGTATGCACAGTTTTTATTTCCATCACTATAGAAGGAATACCATGTGACTTAACAGTAGCAGAAAATATGATTTATGCTTAAAATGGTCAAAGTATGCTACAGAATGCATGACCAGTAAGTCTACAGTAAAATACTTTGTTAGATAATGGAAAGTCTAGTTCTTTTAGTATGTACTTCCACAGGTTAATTTATATCTTGTTGAGCAAGACCCTAACTTAACTTCTCTGAAAAGTTTCTTGAATAGAGTTTTGTTGTCCTATTTAAATGTTCCCATTAACTGTAACACAACAATCAAACTACACATTTTCTGTTTTTATATTGGGCTTATTTATATAATTACACGTTTTTAATAGCGCTGTTCCCACAATTTACAATTTTGCATTTTTCATATTTTCTAAAGTCTTTGTTACATATAACACAGAAGATGCCAGATTACTGAAAATATTTATTCTTTAGTGGAAACACAGAAAGCAGCAAACCTCACTTATTCTGCAAATAAGCATTAAGAGTCTTTTCTCTTATTTCTATCAGTTTTTTAATGAAATAATTCAGCTACACCTTAATTTACTCCTTAATATTAAAATATATACTGACCAGTTTAACATACTTTCACCAGTAGTAGTTCATAATTAAATAGCCTACAGTGTAATATATTTTTAAAGTCACAAAGAATATACAGGTTGCTGTCTCTGCTATATATTAAGAGGAGAAAACCCAGAAATCCCACAGTTCATTAAAGATGCATCAGGCTTTATTATTATTCAAAAAATGGGTGAAGAGGCCATCCTCTGCACTGTGACAGAAGCTAGGCTCTTATAAAACAAGCCAAAGAATTAGTTCCTTCACCAAAGAATGACATGAAACCCTAGCCATGGTATCTGTAAAAACAGTTAAAGGTCTTCTTTGTGCTCATTAACACCACTATGCTAGCATTCTATTTTGGCAGCTTTTGGTTTTGCCGATGCAGTGCTAAAGAAAGTTGTTACCAGCCTATATTCTACAGTTCACAGGCTCTCAAAAAGGACACATTAAAACAGTTAGAATCCCCTGGGCAAATGAGGAGATTAAGTAGCCTTCTCCTTCAACAGTAGCCCCAAGCAGACAAAGCTTGGTATTGTGTATTCAGTACACTATCTCTTTCTGGGACTGAAATTTACTATTGTCCTCCCAGCTTCTAGTTTACAAAGTGTTTGGGGGGCTTTGAGTAACGGTTCACTGGCACCACCATTGACAGCCATCTGAGTGTGGGAACTTTTAAAAAGAACATGATGCCCCCAAAATGATTGGCCTATTATATCAGACCTTAAGCAGACGCCAGTGGCAATATTTTAGTGTGGGGGTTACGTCTGAGGGTTTTTTGGATTTTTTTGAGTCTCATCTTTCACAAGAAAACAAATTCAGGGAGAAAAAGCAAACATGCATTACTTGTTTCCTAACAGATCTGTTGTTTTAGTTTTTTAACCATGGCACTGTACCAGAGAAGATAACATCATACAAAAAACACCGCTCACCTTTGAACTTTAGAGGGCTTGAGGAGCTTTCATTACCCAGTATTTGTGCTAGTCTGTTTTGAAGAATGTAGGTTGTCCACAGATTTCACACATTTTCCTTCATTTATGAGGTAGATATAAAGCTAACTATTGCAATCCTTCATTTAAGAATCTATTGTATTGTTCTGTGAATGAGCACCAATCTCCCCTCCCTCCTAAAACAAGAGATTTTCAGTCAGTAGTTTAAAAAAAGCCAGTTTACCAATATAGACATACACAAGCTTAGTATGAACTACAAGTCCTAAGGCAGAATGTTAGTTAGAGTGTTTTTGTCAGGTATAGCAGCAAAACATGCCCATTATCTGGTAAAAAATGAAGTGTGCATGGACACACATCTGGCTAAATGCATACATTGGTAAACCAGCAAGAAGGTGGCAGTCAATTTTATTTAACCTGCTGACCGTCCCACCACTTTATGCAGAAGTATATTGCAACTGGCTGTTGGTGTTTGCCTGAGAGCTCTCCCGTTAGCCAGTAATGGTCCTGCTGGCAAATGTTGAGGGCTTTGTTGACTCATTAACTTACCTGCATCAGAGAGAGGTAGGAATGAATGTGGAGCCTGATCCTGATCAATATGCCAGTAAACGTAATATATTTGGATTTCAGTAAAGCATTTGACAGCATACAACATGGAAAATTATTAGTTAAATTAGCGAATATGAGGATTGGTACAAGAATGGTAAACCGGATAAGGAACTTGGCAAAGAGGAGACTATGGGACTGGAGAGAGGTTAATGGAGTTCAGACTTGGAGCCAATCTTACTCATATTTTCATTAATGACTTTGGCACAAAAGAATAGGAGGATGCTAAAGAAATTTGCTCTTGATGTGAAGTTGGGAGGAATTATTAATAAAGAGGAAATACGAATATTAGAAGGTCTGGCTGACTTAGAACAGTTGCAACAGAAATGCAGTGAAATTCAATAATACAAAGAGTATGGTCATGCTTTCAGATACAATAATAAGAATGTCTGCTACAACATGGGAGCTCAGCTGAAAATGACAGGAAGAGAGAGATCTGGATCAATCATAGGATGATCATAAGCCACCAATGTGATGTATGTGCAAAAAAGACTAATATGATCCTAGGCTGTATCAAGTCCTTGAGACATTTCCAGTACAGATAGCACCATTGGACAAGGCACTGGTGAGACCTTATATAGAATACTACATACAATTCTGATCATCCATGTGCAAGACTGATGAATTCAAATTGGAACAGCTTCAGAGAAGAGCTACTAGGAAAATCAGGGGAATGGAAGAACTATTTTGCAAGAGGAGACTGGAAGAGCTAGCTTAGCCCCCCCCCCCAACAAAAAGAAAAAAGAAAAAACTGAGAAGGAATACCATTACTCTCAGTAAATATATCTAGGAGGGGAGGGGAAATACTGGGGACAAGGAAGATCTATTTAAGCTAAAGTAAAGTGATACAAGTTGGCCATGAACAAATACACACAGGAAAACTGAGAAGGTTCCCAACCATTAGAGGGGTGAGATTCTGGAACAGCCTCCTGCCAGAAGTGGTGGGGCAAACAACTTAATTAGTTTTAGGAAAGAGGTGGACAAATTTCTGAGTTGATAGGTTTGTTTTTATTAGTGGGGGGCAGGGATAGGAAGTCCAAGGGATTCCTTCTATTTTTTTTAATGTTCCTTATGCTTATGTTTCAGGGCTTCAGTGCGTCACCTGTAAGGATCAGGAAGGGATTCTCCCCCCACAATGTATTATGATTTTTTTTAATGTTTTGTTTTCTTCCTCTGAAGCATCAGAAATGGCGACAGGTGAAGATGGGACCCTGGATGAGCTGAGACCAGTGCTCTGAGGTGTCACCAAGCATCCTCTCTCTCATACGCTTAGCTGACTGGTTCTAGCTAAAAAAAACAACAAGGAGTCATGTGGCACTTTGAGACTAACAGATTTATTTTTCGCATGAGCTTTTGTGGGAGAAAATCCCACTTCCTCAGATGCTTCAAAGATGGGTAAACTTACAGAAAGGAATGAAAATAAAGGCAAGGGGGTGTAAAACATAGGATCAGGTCATATAGTAACACCAAATCAGAGCAGTTGTTAGGTTCAAACCATGGGAAGCCTAACTGATTCCCATGTGTGGGGTCAGGGAGAAATTCCCCCCTGGGCCTTATTGGCAGTGATCTGTGGGGTTGGTGAGGAGCCACTTTTTCCTATGCAGCATTGTGTACAGGACACTTGCTAAGATTATTTGGGTATATCAGATCCCTGCCATTGTGGGGGCCTCAGGCACTGGCACATCTCAGTCCCATTTATTTTCTGCTTGTTGTCCAAACTAATTTAGTCTCCTGTAGCCTATAATATTTTGGTCTAATTTTGATTGTTGGGTTTAGTATTTGGATGCTGTGTGGGAGGTCAGACTAGAAGATATGGTGGTCCTTTCTAGCCTTAAACTCTCATTGACTTCACTAGACTTTGTTTGCATCGGGGTCCAGAGAGGGCCTACAATGTGAACTGGGTATTTGTGCCACAGAGAGAAAGAGAGAGCCAAGGAGTAGCCAAGTTTGGGACAAGTGCTACTACTGGACTTTCATGTTTGATTCTGAGCGCTTTTCCAGACTCCAGAAAAAGGTGATAAATTGCATAGACTGTGTTTCAGGCAGCATGGAGAAAGCAGACATATATATGCATGTTAAAATTAAATAAGCAGACATGTAAACTAAAGTTCTGTGAACTACTGTGATCTCCAGTTAGGCTCATATATCTACTACAGAGGAAGGGAAGAGAGGAGTGATTTGATAGGAGGAGCCTTACAATCTTAGTACTTCAGAATGATTTTGTGTATTACTGTCAACACAGATTGTTTTGGGAGATACCAAAGCTGATGACTGCTGCTGAAGGGAGGGAGTGTGTCTAATGCTTAGAGCTGGCTGTCTCGTAGGTCTGCTTTCCAGTTGTGCCACAGACTTGTGTGTGCTCCTCAGTGTGTGATTCTCTTCTCCAGACCTGTTTTTCCACAAGAAAATAATACTTAGCCATACAGGAGGGTTGTTGTGAGGCTTAAAATAATTTTTGTAAAGTGCTCAGCATGGCCTGAAAACATGTTATTCTGGCAAACAATGAGAAATGGAATCTCTATCCTTGCAGAAAGACAGCATTTCTCTCTTACTGCCTCCCTCATCCTAGCCATCATGATGCCAATGGAGATGGAGTTAATACTACTACCACAACTGGTGGTATTCTTGGCAGGAACATGCTATGTAAAGTCACCATTCCTTGGCTTCTCACCAGTTTGCCACAGGTTCTCAAATTCCCAGATGCTGGGGTTTTGGGGAGGAAAGTAGTACCTTACATTTGAGAGCACTAAGTGGCTTTATTCTTTGAGGGGAGAACTAACGGAAAGTAGTCTTTTTAAGGCAGATGGTGGTATCGTGGACAAAAGGAAAATCATCAAATGAATACATATTCTACTGTGTTTTGAATGATTTAACCTGTTATAAAAATTCCCAGGCATCCAGTCATTCTATCCCCAGCCTTTACAGATATGTAGACTGTAAAATCTGCATGTTCTTGTGACCATCACCCATTTTAAGCAAGCTAAGTGTTTCACTCTCCCGTGGGTTATTTATCTGTAAATCTGTTAGGGGAGACTGTCTTGGCTCTATCTGCTTATGACCCTCTTCTTTTGTACATGTTTCTTTGAAGAAATATATATTAATAGGTTTATGAATAAAAACTTAAAGTAGCATTAGTTAAGGGGGAAAAAGTCACCTCAGATCATGAAACTAATTGCTTTGTATGGACCTTGCTTAATTTGCATAAATTTCCTCAGCATGATGTCATGTTTCATGTTAAAGAAAAATAAAAAATCCTTTCAATATCAAAAAGAATTTAAAATAAAGTTACAAGTGATTAGAGGAGTGGTAAAGCGAAAAACAGATATTTTTATGCAATGCACTAGGAGGAGTTGCATTCAGAAAGATGCTCAGAACATTTTTCTGGGGATTGTGCCTTGGTTAACTGAGCACAGTCTCAGTCTTATCTCATTCACCTTAGCAAAACTGTATGTTGAGGGATCTCACCTTCCCTAAGCAATAACTAGAGAAAATAATCTGAGTGGAGAACCTGCATTACAGACTGCTCTTCTTACACTGTATTTATCTCATCCATATAAGCCTCTCTCATTACAGCTGCAATCTCTATACCCATCCTAGAGCTAAGAAAGTAACTTTCATCAAGTCTGCAACAAAATAAGACATTTATGCTAGATTTATTTTGCCTTGAACATATTTCCCACTATTCAATGGAAGATACCAAAACTTATTTGCATATGGACCAATCTGTGACCGTGCCATCTAGACGTGCTTGACTGTTGCCTACCAATAATGCCTAGGAATGTCATAGCACTTTTCATCTTAAAATCACTTGTATCACAATTAAATTACAAATATTATCTCACTAATATCTAACTGTATATGTATGGGATAAAGAACAAAATGTACAACTTTCAGCTTAAAAAATCCCTCATAGATCTGTCTCAGTTCACTTGAAAACAGATTGGTATTTGCACCCACAAGCAATGAGATTCTCTTTCTAGAAAATCTATTAGTGGATGATATACTCAAGCTCCCTTAAGAGTTGAGTGCACTCCACAGAAAGTGGGGATAGTCAATGGATGCATCTGCCCTGGCAAGTTACTTTGAGTTAAGGAGCCTTAATTCAAACTAACTTAGTCCCCACCCTCCATAGACTTTCACTAGTTCAAATTAAGAAATTCCTTAATTTGAACTAATGAAAACCTAGTTCGAATTAGTAACACCGGCATTTCGTTTGAACTAAGTGCTTAGTTCGATTCTTAGTTCAAACTAAGGGCAGCATAGACCAGGATTAAGCCTTAATTCAAACTAAATAATTTGAATTAGGGTAGTTAGTTTGAATTAACAAAGTGCACTAATTCGACTTAACGTTTAAGTTAAATTAGTGTACTTTGTTAGTTTGACTTACTAAGGTTGGTTCTAATTAAGGTCGAACTTATTAGTTCAATTTTGTTAATTCAAATTAATTTTTGTAGTGTAGACATAGCCAATTACACACAGCAGCTCTCTTTACTGTCAAGTGAAGATGCCCTTTTAATTAGAAAAGAGGCCTTTTTTGGCATTGAGTTCTGTTCCCAGTGTTTCATATTTGTAATTAGATGATGAACATACTGGTTTTTTTGATTACTACAATGTCCAGGTACCCATCCATTTAAAAGGGCCCAGTGTCTTCACCCACATCGATCCCTACTCTACCCAGCTCTGTCGCTCACCAGGTTGCTGCCTGCCTTCACCCACTTGGCCTCCCCACCATCACTCACATTTTCCCCTCCCTACATTCCCCCTGACTTTCACTTGCCACATGGGGGAAGAGAGAAAGGGTACTCAGTGGGGGGGAAGGGAGCAGGGCTGGGGGCGAAGTGGGCGCAGAGCTTGGGGCACAGTGGAATGTGAATGGGATTGCAGGTGGAAGAAGCAGGAGTCTTCTGTCCTGCAGCTTGGAATTGTTGTCAGTGAGCCAGTTGTTCATACAAATTTCATGCAATCTGATTGGTACATGAGACAACCAGCATCTCTCAGCATGAAGAAACTCAAACTTGTGTGTGTGCGTGTGTGTGTGTGCATGCCGAGGTGGCCTTTGGCTATTGGGGCCCTAGGTGAAGGCCCATTGTGGGGGGGTTCCTATAGGCCCATGGGCCCTCTCCCGTGGTCCTGGCTCCCCCACCATGGACCCAGCTCCTCCACCACCAGCTCTGGCGTTGCCCCCCTGCCTCCCCCTCTACTTCAGCTCCCAGCTGCTGGCCATAGCCCCAGGGGTGAGCTCCTCCTGCTGCCAGCTGAAGCAGATGGAGCTTTCGGGGAGGCAAAGCAGGTGATGGGGCCCCTTTCTGCTTGGGGCCCTAGATGTGTGCCTGCTTTGCCTACTCCCAAAGCTGCCTCTGTGTGTGCGTGCGTGTGTGTGTGTAATATATATTTATTGGCATCAGCTTTTCAAATTGCATACTAAAGAATACAGGCTCTTTATGCTATTTTGAAGACTACACATGAGCAAACAACAGAAAAGGCAATCAGTTATCCATTGAACGAGTAAAAAAGGGTTTCTTCAATAATGTCTAGCTTTTTACACTATATGCATGTTGGTGAAACCACAAGCAGGCAGCCATACTTCATACTTTTTGTTTTTCTGTTGCACGATACCTACTATATGCCGTACATTCAACCAGAATTAATATTAGTGTAACCCTTCTGCCAGGGTGGGCTGGCAGGAGAAGGGCCAGGTTCTATACCTAGGGGTTTCCAAATAATGTTACAGCGCCAGCTGGCTTGAGCCTCCACACAGATTTCTGGGGAATCCTGCCCTGTTCCCTGGGCACCCCAAAGGGGTAAGGCTTCCCCACTCCCAAGCACTAGTCTGAGTGTAACAAACAGAACTTTTAATAGCAGTAAAATGTAATGTAAAAGACCAAATAACAGAGATCAGTGCTGATCTAGAAAATCAATACAGAGCAAAGTTCCCAGCAACCCACACTGCATAACAGAACATACATGACTTAATGGCAAAAATCAGCACTGATCTGGAGACTTAGTGGTAACTAGGCTCCCAACCAACCCCAGGGTAGATAGGGAGTGTCTTTCATACCAGCTATCCTCTGGCACCACCCGCTGGTCACTCACTCCATCTACTAGCGCCATCCCTTGGCTTCGCCCGCTATACACTGGCTCCGTAAACCAGTCGCTCACACTGCCCAGCTCGCCACTGGCCACTCTCACCATCTGCCAGCTCCGCCCACCAGTCACTCGTGCCAGCCATCTCGCCGCTGGCCGCTCTCACCATCCGCTGGCTCCACCCATTGTCCACCAGCTCTGCCCTCCAGTCACTCCATCTGCTGCTCCTCTTCAATGATTTCAGCTCAGAGAGAGAGTTCCCTCTCCTCTAGTGATCCCAGCTCAGAAAGGGAGTTGGCTCTCCTCTAGTAATTTCAGCTCTTAAACCTTAAGCAGCTGTGAATAGCTATTTCCCTTAACATGACAAAGGGGGCCTCAGAGAAGCCCAGCCAGATCTATCATTTGACAGTGGGGCTAGATGGATGAGGCAAATTGCCTCAGGCATCGCTCCAGAAGGACACATGCCAACTCCCACCCCTCTCTTAAAACTCTTCCAGGCTGAAATAGCCAGTGGCCTCTCTTACAGGTCTCTTTTTATCTAAGGGTAGTTTTTACCCCTTAACTAACCCAAACAGATTTGGAACAAGCAGAGAATAGCACATCACCAAAGACAGTATTTCATATTTCCCTTCAGTAGAATTACATATATTGATGGATTGGTGATCAGATTAACCCCAAATACGATTACCCACTATGTCCTGCACCTAGTATGCTAATACCTAATTGTGCTCTTTGTGTTCATACTAATACAGGACCCATGCAGATTAGTTGCCCCCCTTCAGAAGCTGTTAGGCACAGCTTTAAGCCTGCCTTATATCAGTATTTACATAACCTAACTAATATTCTTCAGCTGAAAGCAACTGTGTGACATGTTTGTCACTATGCTAGGCCACATGCATGACGGAGTCAGAAGCATACTGCAAGTCATTTTGTTAAGCCAGTCCCTAACCCCAAGAAATTTACAGTCTAAATGACAAAGATGCACTGGATGACCAAGAATTGCTGGTAATTTAGAACAAACAATTTTTCTTTGCATTCACTCTTCTGACCTTATCTTTCACTCCCCCTTTCAGAATGAGCAGTATTGGTTGATGGGGAATTGAGTCTTTAGGAGCAATTTCATTGAAGAGAAAAGTAGTGGATTCTTTCACAATATGGGAAGCACAGAAGAAAGCATAATGACAGTGATGAGAAGAGATAATGTTGGTATTTCTCTTGTTAAAGGCCCAGTCCTTGTGAAGTACTGAACACCATTCACTCTCATTTAAATAAATGAGGCAGACTTGCTCATGAAGTACTCTGCGCCTTCCATAATATGGCCTAATTACTGAACTCGGGAAGAATATTGTTGACTGCTAAGAGCTTTAATGCATCTGCAATGGTGCAGATTTCTGATAAGAGGAAACTAACATTTCTGTCATAATATGGGGATAAGAACTCAGACCAAGCTGTTGCTAAAGATTTTTTCCTTACTCTCCCCATTTCTTAAAATCCTTATGAGATTCTATTGAGAGGATCAGTTAGTTAGCTTGAAGGCATCCAATCTTGATGTGAAGTCTTATTTAAAGTCTCTCAGGGTATCAGATTTCTCTTTGTTAACACTATACTACTAAGATTGTCTCACTTACTATAAGAACAAGGAGTTTAGTGGCACTTTTAAAGACTAACAATTTATTTATTTCATGAACTTCCATGGGAGAAGATCTCCCTTCATCGGATACTTCTCCCTCAAAAGCTCATGCGAATAATAAATTTGTTAGTCTTTAAAAGTCACATAGGGTTTCTGGCATCCCCCTGCACCTCAGCAGATTGATTACAGCCAGGCAGACAAGTGACATCAGCAGTGCAGCACATTTTGGCACACCTCAGATATCAGCGCCCCACCCCTGCAATGCTTCCCATGTTTACAGCGTTGTGCCTGCCTGACATGGGACTCCATATTTGTTTGCTGAACTACCCAAGGGGGTAGCCATGTTAGTGTAGTGTTAGTCTAGTTCAGTCACGTTAGTCTAGTTCAGCAAAACAAACAAATCCATTTGTTTGAGCATAGCTATTAACAAATCATCAGTGGAATGAGCACGGAGATTAAAATGTTCTCCTATTGGTTCTGGCATGTTGTTATTTCTGATGTCAAATTTGTGTCCATTTATTATTTTGCACAGAGACTGTGCTGTTTGTTCAACACATAAGGGAGGGGGGGTATTGCTAGCTCATGATGGCATAAATCATATTGCTGGATGAGTAGTTGAATGAGTCCTGGATGGAGTAGCTGGTTTGATTAGATCCTGTGATGGTCTCTTTTATGCAGATATGTGGGCAAAGTTGGCAACGTGGATTTTTGCAGGATATCTGCTTGCTTTAATGTTTCTGTTGTTGGGTCTGTAGTTGCTGGTGAGTATCTAAGGCTGGTGAATTGTCTATAAGCAAGAAGTGTTCTGTCTCCCAAGGCTTGAGAAAGTGAGGAATCGTCTTGTAGAACAGGCTGTAGATTCTTGATGTGCTGTAGAGGTTTGACTTGGGGATGGCAGGTTATGACCATTGGTGTTCTGTTTTGTTTGTTTGTTCGTTTGTCCGTCCGTCCGTCTGTTCTTTCGTTCGTTCCCTTGGGCTTCTCCTGTGGTAGCTGACTTGTGGTTACCTGTCTGGCTCTGTTAATCATTATAGACTCCAAAGGGGTAGCCATGTCAGTCTTGTTCAGTGAAACAAACAAAGAGTCTGGTGGCACTTTTAAAGACTAATACATTTATTTACTGCAAAAGATTTTGTGGGAAAAAATCCCGCTTCACCAGATGCTTAAAGATGGGGAGCTCAAGGAAGAGGAGGGAAATAAATGCAGGGAAGTGTAAGGTCAGACTGTTACAGCAAATCAAAGTAGTTGTTTAGATTGAAACACTGGAGAACTGTTTTTTAGAGGGAGGTGAGCTAAAATTACTTGTAGTAAGAAAAGAACCCAAAATCCCTATTTAACCCGAAGGCAATAGTGTCAAATCTGCATATGAATTCCAATTCTAATTCATTCATTTTAGCTATTCTAATACTCTTCAGTTCTCATTACTGCATCCTTGTTACCTTTAACCAGCCTCTACTTATTGTCCCCTCCAACATATTCTATCCTAGCTGTCTGCTGCACAGCGTCAATTTACCTTAGTGATTAACCACCCCCGCCACTCCACCCCGCAACTTCATCCCTGGAGGAAGTTGTGCTTTATGGAAAACTATTAAGATATCTATTTCTGTTTTGCTTTTCTTGTCTCTTGATACATCAACTGAGGCACCATTTTCCTCCTCCAAAATCTCCTTGCCAATAGTGTTTGCTAGAGAACACGGCAGTGTATGAATGGGAGACACTTACTGCAGTTCTTATACTCAATAGAAGTATAGTGCCTTTCTCTTACCTGGAAATTCTTTTTAAACGATCAAAATAGGGTTTGTTAGTATATATTATTATTATACTGTACACACTGGAGTCCATGATTTTTGACTTCCTACTTACAAACAGGGAAAAGTCGGTGAAGGAATTAGAAGTGGATGGCAATCTGGGCACTGGTGACCATGAGATGGTTTAGTTCAAAAAAAAGACAAAAGTAAAGCAGTATAATATGGACCCTCGAATTAAGAAAAGCAGATTTTGAGTCCCTTCGGGAAGTGATTTTTGAAGAAACCTGATTGAGGGTGCAGGCACACTACATTCCAATGTGGGAAAAGAGTAACAAATATGGCAAGCAATCAGCTTGGTTTATTTCACATGCTGCACAATGGACTATAATCTGTGCGATTTTTCTAGTCATTTTTGCAATGTAATTGTGTGGTTGGATGAAAAATGTGCCATGCAAAATTCCCTTTTGAATGCCCTGCTGCATTGTTATGGTGTCAGGTTACGTGCAGCATCATGTATGAGCACAGATGTGAAGCATGTTTTAAATGGCTCAAAGGGCAAGGAGACAATCAGAGTTGTTTTCCAGCAGCATCCAGAGAGCCAGAGCTATTTCCCAATCAGTGCCGTAAGTACCTGCTCAGAGACGATAACCAACACAATAAGGCTAGCTAACTGCCTCTTTGGCCGAGGAAGGTGTGTGGAGGGGGCAGAGGGTGAAAACAAACTCAGACAGTTAGAAGGGGGAGAAGCTTTTGGCTTGGGCTAGAGAAACACCCCCTGGAACCAACTCAAAGAGACTGACCCTATCCATGTGGCCAGGAGGGCCTACACTGGCTGAACTCCACTAAACAGCCAGTCTTGTGAGTAAGAACAATGAGAATAAGCTAAAATATGATCCTAGATAGTGTAATTAGATTTGCCTGCATGTTATATCCTATATTTTATTGTGGCTACTCCTGACTACTTTATTAAATGATTGTGCACTGATTTGCTATATACTCATTTAAAATAATACTCTAATTAATAAACTAGTGTGTTTTTTTGTTTGTTTGTTTTTGTTTTGTTTTTTAAATCTGAAGTTGTGTGAACTTTAGAGGGCATGAATCAGAGAGACTGGGCCAATTGATTTCAATGACAAATGGATCGATCTGAGTCTATGGTAATTGGGGTGGGTTCCAGTCTCTGCAGGATGGGGGTTCTCGGTAGTGTGTCTGTGGGCTAGGGGTGCCTTCTTTGAGACCATTCCATACGTGACCAGAGGGTGCATAGCCACTGCCTGTGAACGATTATGTGCAAGACGGTCATGTGGACTGACTCAGGAGTGAGTAGTTCCCTGGCAAAGCAGAGTAAGTTGGGGTTCAGGAGTGGAGATTTGGCGGCAGGGGGTGTCACAGCAGCACGCCGGACTAGATCCAGGGTGCAGCCTGCCACAGCTTAACAAAGAAATCTTCAGTGATCTTAAACACAAAAGGGAAGCTTACAAGAAGTGGAAGCTAGGAGGAAGTATAACAGTACTGCTTGAGCATGCAGAAGTGAAAATCAGAAAAGTCAATGAACAACTGGAGTTGCAGATAGCAAAGGAGGTGATGGGTAATAAGAAGGGTTTCTATAGGTACATTAGGAACAGAAAGGTGGTCAGGGACAGTGTGGGCCCTTACTGAATGGGAGAAGCAACATAGTGGCTATGTCTATGCTGTGGTTTTAAGTCGACTTAAGGGCCCTTAAGTCGACTTAAATAAAGCCCCGCCTACTTTAGAAATCATTAAGTCGACTTAAGCAAGTGCTTAAGTCAACTTAATAACTCCTGCCCGGTAAATTGGCTTAAGGTTTTAAGCCAACTTTACAGGGCAGGCCCCACCCCCTTCCCTGCTCCTGGTTGTGATCAGACTCGGGCCTGATCTGGCCTGGGGGTCCTATCGGGCTCCAGCGCTGTGGTGGGGAGTTGGGGCGTGATTGGCTCCCAGTCCCTCACTGTGGTGGCAGGGGCTGGCAGTCAGTTTGTACAGCCTGCAGAGAGGAGCTGAGAGCCAGATGGGGCTCTCAGTCCCCCTCTGTAGGCTGCAGGGGCTAGGCGCCCATTGGGAGCCCATTTGGCTCCCAGAGGCTTGCACTGCCCAGCCAGCAGCTCTGAGTCTGGTCATTTTCAGAGACTCCTAGCCTGTGAAAGTGATCAGCTCCTGGTCAATTTCATGGGCTCAGAGTCTGTGAAACTGCTCAGGCTCAGACTTGCTTGGGCCCCTGCAGCAAGCCTCTGGGAGCCAGATGGGCTCCCAGTGGGCTCCTAGCCCCTGCAGCCTACACAGAGGGGCTGAGAACCCCATCCAGCTCCTAGCCCCTCTCTGCAGTTGGCGGGGGCTGGCTTGCAAGTGGCCAGGGGAGGGAGGATCAGGCATCCCCCTGGCGCCTTGCAAGCAGCCAGGGGTAGGGGGACCCAGCTTCTGCCTCACGGGCAGGGGAGCTGGCATCTCTCCTGCCCACTTGCAAGCAGCCAGGGATAGGGGGAACCAGCATCTCCTCCAAGGGCATGGGGAGCTGGCATCTCCCTGGCCGCTTGCAAGCAGCCCCACCCCTGACTGGCTCCTGGCGCCCCTGGGGGAGGTTCTGGCTCCCCCGCCCCAACTGCTTGCAAGTGGCCAGGGGAAATACTGGTTCCCCAAGCTGCCTGGGGAGATGCCAGCACTGCTGGTCCCGGCTATGGAGAGGGACTTGGAGCCAGGTTGGGCTCATAGTTCCTCTCTGCCTTCCCGCCACTTGCAGAAAGGAGCTGGGGGGTGCCGTCACTCCCAGCCCCTCTCCATGGGCAGCGGGGGGCTGGAGCCGGCTCCTGCCGGCTGTGACAAGTGACCTGAGGCCGAATTGGGCACTGGGTCACTTGTCACAGCTGGCAGGAGGCTTGGCAGCCTGGTCAATTTCACTCCTGTGACACTGACCAGGCTGCAGAGGCTCCTGCCCTGATAAGTGACCAAGGGGACAAATTCAGCCCCAGGTCACTTGTCAAGGCTGGCAGCAGCTGGCTTCAAGCCCCCACCACCCGTAAAGAGGGGGTGGGAGCCAGGTTGGGCTCCTAGCCCCTCTTTGCTGGCCCAGTTCTCATCTCCTCTCTAGAGGGCAGGAGCCAGAAACACCCCTGGTCCGGACCAGCCCCTGGAGCTGATTGGGCTCAGGGTACCCAATCCAGATGGGGGTGGGGTAGGGAGGTGGGTTGCCCTGGGTATGTCTGCTCCCTAACTTAAAGTCGACCTTGTTAAGTCGACTTCCCGGCCCCAGCCCCCCCCCCCCCACCCCAGTGTAGACATAGCCAATGATAGGCAATATGGAAAATGCTGAAGTATCCAGTGCTTATTTTGCCTCTGTTTTTATAGACCAGGTCAGCTCCTAGATTGCTGCATTGGGCACCACAGTATGGGGAGGAAGTAAGGAGCTCTCAATGGTGAAAGAACATATTCAGGACTATTTAGGAATTTGGACACATAGTACTGGATCCAATACAGCTGAGGATGTTGAAGGAGGAGCTAAGTGGTATGATTACAAAACCACTGGCTATTATCTTTGAAAACTCCTGGTAATCAGGGGAAGACCCTGCCAATTGGAAAAATGCAAATATAGCACCTACCTTTTCCAAAAAGAGTAAAAGGATCCAGGGAACTGCAGACCAGTCAGCCTCTCCTCAGTCCCCATAAAGATGGAGCAGGTCCTGAAGGAATCCATTTTGAAACCCTTGGAGCAGAAGAAGGTGATGGGGAACAGTCAGTGGACATGATATACCTTGACTTTAGTAAAGATTTTTATATGGTCTCCCACAGTATTCTTACCAGCAAGTTAAAGAAGTATGGGTTGGTTGGATAAAAAGACTAGAATGTAGATACAAAGCTGGCTAGATCATCAGGTTCAATAGTGATTAATGGCTCAGTTTCTGGTTGGTAGTCAATATCAAGTGGAGGGCCTCAGGGTTCTGTGCTGGGCTGGTTTTGTTCAATATATTTATTAATAATCTAGAGGATGGGGAATATTGCATGCTCAACAGTTGTGCAGGTGACATTAAGCTGTGGGGAGTGGTAAATATGCTAGAGGTTAAGGATAGGATACAGAGCGACTTAGATATATTGGAGGATTGGGCCAAAAGAGATCTGATGAGGTTCAGCAAGGACAAGTGCATTGTCCTGCATGTGGGATGGAAGAATCCCATGCACTGCTACAGACTGGGGCTTGCTGACTAGGCAGCTGTTCTGCAGAAAAGGACCTGGAGCTTACAATGGATAAGAAGCTGGACATGACAGTGTCCCCTTGCTGACAAGAAGGCTGACTAAATATTGGGCTGCATTAGTGGAAGCATTGCCAGCAGACTGATGGAAGTTATTAGTCCCCCGTATTTGGCACTGCTGAAGTCACACTTGAAGGAGACTGTACAATGAGACATCCTAATTTGGCAATTTAGTGGTCTTGGACAACTAGGAGTAAATATGCCCAAAGGCCTGCGATGGGAAGTTAGATGTAAATAAAATAACTTGAAGTACCTTAAAGCACAGTTATAAATAATTTATCTGAATAACACATCAATTAACAATCCATTTATAGTTGTCAAAGACATAAAATATATCTCAATATAAAATGTATATCTCATATAAAAATGATAGAGTTCTTCATTTTAAATATAGCATGTTTCTTATGAGATTAAATCTATAATTTTATGTTATCAATATCTTATGTCTAACAGTTACAGAAAGTAATGAAATAGGCAGAATTTGTTTCAAAGAATAAACAGGAAGATAGTTAAAATATGGTATCAATAGATAACACAAATATCAGATAACAGAAATCCCATCCAAATCTAAATCAGGGAATGCCATCTGAGTAGAATTTTGGTAAATCTCTGAATGCAAAGAGATAAGGCCTGTTAACATACTAGCCGGTGCATCATATTCCCAACGATATGGTGTGTGAATTAGGGGCTGTGGTTAAAGTAGATGGGGACAATAGGAGTAATTTTCATTATTATTAATCATGATTATAATGGTAATTCTTAGGGTCATCTAAAATCAATGCTCCACTGTTGTAGGCCTTGTATGAACACATTAGACAGGCCAAAGAAAAGGGGGACCTCTCCCTCTGCTTTTCGCAGAACAGAGGCCTGTGCCATCCATTTCTTATCACCTTAACTCCAGCCTAGATATTTAAATTAGTCATGGATGTTCAATTTAGGAAGAGCCCAGGGCTTCACTTTGAAGAATCATATTTAAAATAATGTTCAGCTGCATTTTTAAAGGGTTAGAATTGGGATGTAAGCTTCCAAACACGAATACCAGAGCTATTGATACTGCTCCTATTCACTGAGTCTATGGGACAATTCCTTGAGTTTTCTAAGTTCCAAAGTGGTAGACGTGTTAATATAGTCCAGCAAAACAAAAAAGGGGTCTCGTGGCACTTTTAATGGCTAACAGATTTATTTATTGCATGAGGTTTTGTGGGAGAAAATCCCGTTTCATCAGACGCTCTTCAAGCATGGGATTCTCTCCCATGAAATCTCATGAAAGAAAGAAAGAAAAGTGGAATTCTCTCCCAGGAAAGCTGATGTGATAAATAAATTTGTTAGCCTTTTAAAAGTGCCAACAGACTCCTTGTTTGTTTTGCTTAACTTTTCTAGGAGATCAATAGCTATGCTGGAAGTCTTTACCGAAAGAATAACTAACAATGTCATATTTCCTATATGCGTGAACTGTGATTTGTCTATGGAAAAACAGATTGCACAGTTGAGACTGTGTATTCATTATAAATTGTTCCAGATAGAAATGAATTATCCAGAATCCAAGAACTGATTTAAGGAGAAATTAATTATTTAACGTTAGTGCAAATTTCTCATGAGTGAGGATGTCCAAAAGCTGATCACAACTATAACTAGAACAGGGGTGCCCAAAGTTTTTGTATATGGGGGCCACAGAGCCTGACTGGTGCAGCCCCATTGGCTGCAAAATTCCAAAACCAGTTCTTTTTGCACTATACATGATACACAGTTATATATTTTCAGTATATTATTACAACAAAAAAGCCACTTCTGGGCCTCATGTGTAACCCATATGCCAAAAACATGTTCTCTCTTTACGAGACCTGGTCAGGGTGGATTACTGTTGCTGGGTAAATTAGCAGCCCAGAAACCAGAAGTTTCTGGAACTAAGGTGGGGTAGCAGAGTGAGCATGTTCCACAATGTTTATTGTTGTGCTGCAGTCAGATGCTTGGGAGAAGCCTGAGAGCAGCAGCCCAGAGAGGAGTAGTGACAGAGAGCTGCAGAGTCCACGTGCCCAGTGACTGAGTGAGAGGAGCTGAGCCCAGAGTGGAGTGCAGGATGTTTTCTGCCTGCTTTGGACTGTTTTACAGGGGGGTTTTCTGTTGTGGACCTGAAAGCTGGATGGGCAGTAACCTGATTGCATGGTGCTGGTTGAGGAGAGGAAGGGAAGGATTGCATGGATTCCAGCTGAAGATTCCTGCAGCCAGAGAAGATGAGGATTGGTTCTGTTTTGCGTTCAAGCCTCAGGTACTTAACAGATTGTAATTGAGATAAGGGTGACTTCACCTGAACTTTGGGACTTCTGGGTTTCTTACTGTTTTGTTTAAATTTATCATGTTTTCTTAGAATAAGGTTTCTTTAGTTGGTTAATAAAGTTAATTGTTATGTTTATGCTGAGTGGTAGTTTAATGTGGGATGGGAACTCTGGGCAGTCTTCACTGTGAGTCCTGAACAGACTGGATCCTGGCTCTGAAGCTGCTGGCTGCAGGGGTTTATCTCTGTTAGGCGCTAGAGAGGGGCAGGTAAATGAATTCGAGCCCACCCTAGCAGGTTACGAATTGGTGCTCTAGCAGGGACTTGAGGATTGTTCAGAGTTCCTGCTCTGATTTCTTTTTTGAGCTATAGTGTAGTGGGTAGTTACAAAAGAATTGCATTGATTATGTTAAATTTGTATTTTGTATTAATATTGTTATGAGGATTGTTAAAACTGAGGATGTCTAGTATACATAAGGTGAAACTATTGCTGAAGCTGGAGCACACCTAGGATGTGACTCTCATTTGTTTTGAGCTTTTGCCTGTGGGTGCTAGATAGATTGGGTGGTTGGTAGATGCTACCCGGTTGTAGAGAGAGGTCCAGGAGAAGCCTTTACTCCTGTTGTGGGGCTCTCCTCTGTGAGAGAGAGTGTTGAGATCAGGCACTGAAACTGTGACTGATTTGAGTTTCTGCCTGATATAACTGGGCTTTTGGGGCGTGGTGCTCTATTGACTGAAATCTTGATTAGGATCTGAGAGATGGGTATTTTGTATAATCCAACACAATTCTTGTACCACTTTGGGTACAGGACTTAGCAACTGAAAGAGCCAGTCAGATGTTAAAAATCAAGGGCTAGGCTGGAGCTAGCTATAGAGATCCTTTGTTTGCTGACAAGGATCTGAGTGTTTAAGAGGACTGAAGCTGATCTTCTGCAACTTCAGGAGGGACCCACACAATTTGCCGTGGATTATTTTTCAAGTATACTGCTGGGAGGGCAGTGATTTAAGCAGGGGAGAATGTAACCCACATGCCTAAAAAGGAATAATCTCTTTCAGGGATCTCTTATGGCTGGGTTATGTTGCTGGGCAGATTTTGCAGCCCAGAAACCAGAACTTTCTGGTAAGAGGGTGTGCTAGCACATTGAACATGCGCCACAAGTTTTATTGTTGTGCTGGAGTTACATGCCTGGGAGAAGCCTGAAAGAAGCAGCCTGGAGAGGAGCATCCGCAGAGAGCTGAGGCGTTGCTGGCGCTGGGCACCCAGGGCACATGCCCTGAATCCCAGCGCCAGTGCCCCGGATTGCAGGGCCACCCACTCCCGGTTTCCGGCCCAATTGGGCCAGAGAACCGGGCCCCAGCTGCCTGTGGCTGCTTCCGGCCCAGTCCCCAACTGGGGATGAGGGGCCTAGCTGCCCGTGGCAGCTTCCAGCCCTGCCCCTGGCCAGGGGGGCGGGGCCCGCGGGCTGGGGCGGGGCCTGTGTCCCGGGTCCCTCCCCATGGCAGTGACATCTCTGACAGAGAGAACTGCAGAGTCCTTATGTTCAGTGGTTGAGTGAGAGCAGCTGAGCCAAGAGTGTACTGCAGGATGGTTTCTCCTTGCTTGGGACTGTTTTGCTGGGAAGTCTTTTGTTGTGGAACTGAGAGTTGGATGGCCAGTGACCTGATTGTGTGGTGGTGGCTGAAGAGAGGAAGGGAAGGACTACATGGATTACAGCTGAAAATTCCCAGAGCCAGAGAAGAGGAGGATTGGTGCTTCTGTTTTGCATTCAAGCCTCAAGGACTTAGAGACTACAATTAAGACAAGGGCGACTCCACTTGAACTTTGGGACTCTTGGGTTTCTTGCTGTTTTGTTTAAATTTATTTTGGTTTCTTAGCATTAGAGTTGTTAAGTTAGTTAATAAAGTTAAATTGTTACAGTTATGCTGAGTAGAAGTTTAATGTGGGATGGGAACTCTGAGCAGTCTTCACTGAGTCCGTTTGCAGACTGGATCCTGGCTATCCAGCTGCTTGCTGTAGGGGTTTCTCTCTGTTAGGCGCTGGAGGGGGGCAAGTAAATGAATTGAAGCTCACCCTAGCAGGTTACACATGCAGCCCGTGGGTCACACTTTGGGCAGTCCTGATCTAGAAGATTCGATGTGAACTTGCATTCCCTTTGGATTGACAAATGTACCAGCAGCTTCCCACCACTGAATGAAAGATATATGTATTCCATTTTTAGCTAACAACTTGATACATACCAAGGCAATCAGCATGCAGAAGATATAAGGTCTTTAAATGTTTGTGAGACTTCGTGGTGAAATTAAAACATTTTATTAAGTTTAACCTCTTTCCTAGGGAGGAAGCTGATACCTTCTAAAGTTAATATGAAATTAAGAGTATTGAGCTAGCAACGATTCAGAATATGAAGTTAAAAAGACCAGAAATTGTCCAAGAAATACAAAAGTTAATGGGCTTCTTGAAATACTAATGTGTGTTCATTCAGAAGTCTTCTTGTATTGTTAAACTTCTATATACCCTTTCAAATAGATTTAATGAACAGAGAAAGAGGCAGAGGTAAGGCAAAAGGAACTTTTACCTCTTATTTCAAACTGAGACTAGACTGAAAGCCACCCACAGGTTTTGGTGAAATTGATGTGATAGATGAATTGCCCAACCCATGGCAATGTATTCCCAGTCAACCAGCCATTATTTGCTCAATGATGCTTTGGCTGAAGGGCAAGGGGAAGTATTGGAGTACTGTCAAAGAAATAGGTTGTGAGTAGAGTGTATCAAAAACAATTTGATGGCACAAGTCTCCATAAAAAATGTAGTTTTGTCAAACAAAATGTTTCATTGGAATGTGTAGTACATTGAAATTTTTCTATGGTAAAAATGAAATATTTCTCTTCAATAGTATCATTTGACTTTTATATTATGAAAATATTAGTTGGATATATGAATGCTATCAAAATCCCAAAGAAATTAATTGAAACGCCACTATTAATAATAAAATGTTTTCATAGCCCTGAGTCCACTTTTACGGTCTTTTCATTTAAAATATTTTTAAATGGCTTTTTCTTCCAAATCAAGCATTCAAAAAAATTGGAATTTCACACAAAATATAAATTTTCAGTTCCTGACTACCTCTAGTTGGAAGTAACAGAGTTTGAGTCAGAAATCTCTCAAGCAGAAAAGAACTATTATTCGCATCCAGAGAAGCTCTAATTCCTGGCTTTGAAATAGGCTGTTACTGAACAGTTCAGAGACTTTTCTGTATGGTGCATGCTATACCATGCTGCAGCGATAGCAACCCACTTACATAAGTCATGTACGTAACAAAAATAAAAACCACAGGATATCAATGATAATGACGTTCTTTTATGTGACTTTTAAACATTTGTTACAGTGCACCCCACAACATTCAGAGGCACTGTCTAGATGAATCCGATTATTATTCCTTGGTTTAATAATGAATAAAAGATTAAGGCCATGGTTATTGGGTTTAAATCAGTAGTTCTGAATCTTTTTGGCTTTAGGCCACAAATATTTTTACAGCCCTGAAGGGCCACCAGCTCCTCTTCCCCCAAAAGCAGTTTGTCTCCTTGCTCATTGATCTCCCATCTCCCTCCCTGCAGCAGCAGGGAAACCACGGACATCCCGTAGCTCTGCACACACTCTCTTGAGTCCTAAGGCAGTGACTCCCTTCCACAGCCAGGGGGACAGAATGTCAGTGCTCCCCTCCTCTCCTTCTGGCTCCAGCAAAGACCCTAGCACCTATGGATCTAGGCAGAGCACTCTGCAGTACTCTCTGCTACCGCTGGCAGGGTGGGAGTGCTACTCTCCTATCCTTTTGGCTGAAGAAAGGAGCCTGCATCTGTCTTTTAGCCCTGCAGAAGCACACTTCACCTGGGTCCTAGTGACTCCGTTCTGCAGCTAGCAGGAGGGGAGTCATGAGCCACTTCGAAAGCCTCTGAGGGCCACTTTTGGCCCTTAGGACACAGGCTGAGATGTACTTTAAATTAAAAGAATAAAAGATTAGCTCAGCTTCACATGTGATTTTCTGCCTGTAAATTGTTTGCAGCACAAATAATTGTGGGAGCATTTTAATGCACTTGGTTGTCTGACTATCTGATTGTGACTCCCTGGTTTACTTGGAAACTGACTAATTGGTTAGGCAATAAACTGGGTTTGCAATTATTTTTGCTTCATGTTATTTGTGAGCAGAGAGACAGAAAGGAGCCACTTTTGAACATCAACATCTAAAATAATTTTTTCCTACTTTTAATTAATGGTTTGGAAAATAAAGCTATAGTGGCTTGTTAATCCTAGAAATTAACGTTGAGCAACCTCATTTTGCCTAACTTTTAACCTACTTCCCTTTGTATTTTTACAAATTTAGCCTTGGTAGGCGATCTGGTTACAAAAGCTATTCCCGAACACTATTCCAGTCTCCAGACATTTGCTATCTTTTTAACTGTCTCGGAATCACTCTGAAGTTTCACACATAGCTGTAGTCATGTGGTCTTCTTTCATTCCTTTTTGTTTTTCCCCTTTGGTTTGTTTTTCATGATTTTTTAAACTACTGACAAAGGAGTTCTTTGTTTGATAGTTTGGCAGTAGCCAGGTTAGTATACAGATTTCTATGCATAAAGTTTATGTGTTGTTTAATAGCATAAATCAAACATAATCATACAGAAATATAAACAACTGTCAATGTGCTAGATTCCAAGAAAACATTTCTTTTTAAACCTTAGTCTTTAGAATGTAGAATCTGAGCAGAATCCAACATTACATTAGAAAAATGCTATTGAATCATACTTCTATGAGTGTTTTTGTATCCATCTGTAATTTTTTTGGTGCAGGAACTAACTTTTTGTTCTGTGTTTTTACAGAAGCTAGCACAATGGGGTCATGGTCTGTGATTAGCGCTCATAACTGCTATGATAATGCAGATAATATATTCATATATGTTACAATATTTAATCATTATAGTTATTATTTGTATTACAACAGCACTAAGAAGCTCTAGTCATAGAGAATGGCCACTGTGTTGGAAGCAAGTTAAAATGATCAATGAATTAACACACCATTGGGGAATTGTCATGGATTTAAAAACAGTACTGAGATCATATTAAATTTTGTTTTTTCCAGAAACAAAACATATTTGGTACCACAAACTGTAAAAACCAATTGATTTTAGTTTTTAAAGTACCATCTGTTAAAGTATTCATATCATAAATTGATTTAATCTGGATTCTTCAACATGTGCTTGTTGCTAACACTTAACACTAATTTATCACTTTTATTTTTATGAAAGTTTTTAATCACTGACCAGAATTATCATGCACAGTTAATCATGATGCACATGCATAACAGTTTTACTGTAGCAATGACTTCAGGTGAACACATTTGTGTTTATGCGTAAGTGAGTTCTGTACACAGGTTAGGAAAAATGCAACTCGGGTTTCAATGAGTATTCAACACAATTTCTACTGAAATAGTGGAAAATAAAATCATCTTAGAAAAGATTCCATAACACTTTGATTTACTGATAGACAGGGTGGTTTCTTGAAGTAAAATGGATGAGATATTTTAATACCCACAGTATTTAAATTATTTATCTCTGGAAACAACAAAAGTTTGAAATACTGTGGTTAATTAATTTTGGAGATCTTTAAGAGTTCATGGAAAATGGATGCTGTTTACAAAACCTCACTTTTTAATAAACAACTATTGGTTGTGTTCAAGATTTCAAGCATAATGACATTGTTTAGTATACAGCTGAAAGTGGGCTTTCTATTTTCATGTCTCAAAATTTATCTCCTTTTCCCACCCCCTTCAGATAGCCAAACAGGCCCGCTAAAGAGATTTTACCAGCTTAGTATCAACAGGGGGCATTACATTAGAAAGCAATACTAATAAGCCCATTTAAAGACCACTAAAATCATCAAAGGTTTAATAATTATTTTAAAACATTAGTTTATTGCAAATTTATGCAGGTCTTAAAGGAATTAAAATAATAGGATCTTAATGTAACTGGACAATTTAGTATTATAATTAATCTCCATGACCAAGGATTTTTTTTAATGTCCTGCCCATCTTTAAGACCTAAAATAAATCTTGCTGTACTGATTAATTAAAACTATAGATTTAAGTTTACTTTCCATTATGCAAATATAGACTATCATCTGTAGTCAGGAAACTGGGTACTACATTGTAGGTGATTTTTATTTTCAATAACATGTTACCGCCAAGATCAAACACATTTATTTTTTAATATTTCAGAATTTAAAATTGTACAGTTTAAAAAAGTAGTACAGACTTCAGTTATATATTGAACCATACAGCACCTGGGATCCAGTTTCCCTAAACCGATACTCATAGATTTTTAGACTCTTAAGGTCAAAAGGGATCATCTAGTGACCAACCTCCAGAACAATGTAGGCCACAAAAGCACACCTATACACTCCTGAAATAAACCTCTAACCTATGGCTAAGTTACTGAAGTCCTCAAATTGTGATTTAAAGACTTTAAGATAGAGAGAATCTGGCGGCAATTGAGTCATGCCCCATGCTACAGAGGAAGGTGAAAAAACCCCAGAGCTTTTGCCAATGTGCTCTGGAGGAAAATGTCTTCCTGATCCCAATATGGTGATCAGTTAAACCCTGAGCATGTGGGCAAGACTCATCAATCAGACACCCATGAAAGAATTCTTGGTTAGTGTCCTTTACTTAGCTGGGGGAGGCCCTGAAATAGGCCTCCTATTTTTATAGCCATTAACATTCTTAGTATGGCCAATGTTTTCAATACTACCATGAACCTAACTCCTGTACTCATGTGATTATGTGAGAATCTCAACTATATTTTTTTTCATAGGGAAGATTCTAGCTTCTCGACTGAGAAGAAAACCTCAAAAATGTGAAATTTAAAGGCTTAAAATATAGCAAATAAAAAGCATTCAAAACATTTTTTTTTCTAAAAATCTCATGACTTTTGGCCAATCTCTTCTTCCTTCTTTTTTAGTCTGACTTAGGATTTTTCTATCTTGGTACTTCCACTCCACTTCCTTACCTGTGAATTATAACCTAAAATGGTCATAAACCATGGGTAGAATCCTGCCTTATTGAAATCAGTATCGATTTTCCCATTGACTTCAAATGGGAAACCAACTTCACCCAATTTTCCTAGCTGAACTGCTGTTACGCTGCTGTGTCCTTCCAGCATTACAGACAGTTTAGGTTTATTTGCTTTGGTTTATTATTCAGTGGCAGCCATGGAGTTTATGGAGCTTGGCCTGTGGTCTTGGGCTAAAGGTAGAATATTTTCCTGTTTCCAGTTCTGCTTTCTTCTGCTGTGCTGGCTAAGCTAACCAGGCAGGATACTCTTGGGTCCTCACTGCTGGAAGTAGGAGAGTTGTATGACCCTTTCCTAAGGGCCCTTCCCTCTCATTTAGGAAACAGAAGAGAAAATCTCCCCGCTTTTGTCGGAACAGAGGCAGTATTTCATAACCCTTTCATATCCACAGAGTTTTCTAAAGCATTCTTCAATGGGGCCAAGCATCATCAAAGAGAGGCAGCTGCTAGCTTTTAAATTAAGTGGAGATGTCTCTTGGGGGGAGAGCTGAGACACACAACAAGCCTCTCATTTGGAAAACATTGAGGATTTGTTTTGTTTTTAAAGCTGTACTTGGCTGAGGCTCAGAAGCCTCCCAGGAGATTTGTCTATACCCTGCACTGCAGTCTAACCTTGGGTGGAGGAGAAGATACAGGAAGGAGGCAGCAGACTCATGCTCTCTGCTGCTCCTGAGATGAGCTACAAGCTTTAAAATTCAAAAAGGTCCCAAGTGAGGCACCCTGAATCCCTTGCTAAACTGGTGCCCATGAGAGGATTACTACCTGTGTCCCTCAGCAGCGGCACTGATTTGCCTCATCGATTCCGTATTAGCAATGTTTTGTACTGAGCCTTAGGACATACATCAGATAGATGTCCTAGAAGTAGTGGTGATCAGTGAGATAAACTTATCATCTCTTCTGCCTACTAATCCATCTCTGTCACTGCAATTATTATTTTATAACATATAATTGTAATGTACTGAAACTGATAAGGTTTCTGGTCTAATTATGACCCTCCCCCCAGCTCTTTCGCTTCCTAGTCAAGTACTCCCGTGGCTAGTTCTGTGGTTTGTTTCCTGTTCCTCGAGAGAAGGAAAGGAAATTATAACTACTACATTCCTAACTGAGATGTATGTATACTTTTAATGTCTTGGAGACTTTTGTATGAAGTCGTTTTGAGAGCTTCTGGTGTATATAATGATTTCTGGCATCTGTTAACTTTGCATCTGGTTTTGTAGCTGTAATAAAAAAAAACAGCATAGTGTATAATTTTTTGCAAAGATACACAAGATGGGTGTCTGTGATGTATAACATACGGAAAGCCTGGGTAACACAGCACAGTGTGGGCAGTGGTTCTTATGCATATAGGGAACTATGCTTATTCTTTAAAAGAGCCATGCTTCTCATCACTCACCCACCCCCACCCCGTCAGAAGAATACAAGATGTAGGGCCAGCAAAACATACTTTTCCGTGTTTTTTGCTGCTCCTTCAAGCAGAAGCACTGTGCATTGCTGTTTGTGCTAACAGGAAACACATGCTGCTGATGGTAACAAATGTGCCCTGCCATCTTGGGGCCAAAGGATGCTGTTTATCTTCCCAACTACGCTGTGTAGCTCACAGAGTTGGCTCCTGCTCGGTTCAGGTATACAGTGTGCACTTCATGAATGGCCAGGTGCCTCCATGGCTACTGTCTCATATGCAGTTCTATCATATTCTCCCTCGATGTTGTGCAGTAAGGCTAGCGGTTCTCAACTTTTTGCAGGTCATGACACACTTAGCAACATGCTACCACCTTACAGGAACATAGCAGCCTACTCCTCCAAGCTGAATCCAGCCATCAGCCTGGCTCTCCACGACATACTTACCACGGTGTGGTGACACAATAATTTGTCCTGAAACATGGGTTGAAAACCGCTGCTCTAAGGGCACGTCTCTGGTGCAGTAACACATTGGTGGCTAGCTCTTGACAGCTGACTCAGGCTCATGGGGCACAGGCAGCAGGCTGTATCACTGCAATATAGACGCCTAGGCTCAGCATGTGGCCTAGGCTTTGGGACCCCATGAGGAGAGACAGTCCCAGAATCCTGCTTCCAAGCCACAATCAGCTGACCTGGCTGAGCCCAGGTATTTAACTGCAATATACACATAAAAACCCAGGGCACAATACAACCCTAAGCATTTTTAAAGGCAGTTAAATATATGTAAGTAGATAGGCTTTCAACACACAATTGTAAATTGTACTAAGCAAGCAGATTGGTTATTTTAACTCACAACATGCAACAGTAAATTGTACTGGGTGAGCAGGCTGGTTATTTTCACTTGTTTGACTTTCTGCTTTGCATTTGACAGAGTTAATTCACTGCAGGCATTCAGCTCTTAAATGGAGCCTCGTATAAGGATAAACAATAATTCAGTCAAGAAAAAAAAGATGGATAGCTAATGTAATTCTTTTTCCCTGATTGCTAAAGTTAAGATTAACTATCCATGGATTATAAACATACACAGCCATCTCCCCTGGCACTCCCCACAAATTAATAAATCTATTACTTACAGAACTCTTGTTTTCTGGACCTGTTGACAACCCAAGAACATTTCCCTAGAAGCTAAGTGTATAGGTCATCATTTTATTGGATTTGTTTTTAATGAGTTGGAGTGTTTTCTTAAATAAAAACTGTGTGCAATTCATTTAAAAAAATCAATCTCCTTGGGAATATTAAATTCATGCTATCTGAGTAGTGAATATACTCTATTTTCTCCTTTAAATTTTAGGTGCAGCATTCTGACAGCCTTTCTTCAGTGCCAATATATTAATGGGGCCTCCAAGGCAGATATTCTGAAACAATAATGGCCTATTGTATCTTTCACGATGCCTAGAACGTTATTTAAAAAAAAAGCAGGTTTCATTTTATTGTGTTTGCTCTTTTAATGCCATTCAGATTTTTGTTCTTGTTTGCTTTTATTTCTTATAGACAGCCTGAGCAATCCACTAGGTGACAGCCTAATACTCTTTCCTATACAATATATGGAAATAGGAGATAGTGGATTTTCCACAGTTCACTTGGTACACATACAAACTCAGCACTGAGATTTCAGACACAGGTCACTCTTTATTATCTCAGATGTTGTTTATACACTAATTTTGCAACTGTTATGTTGTTTTGTATATAAACTACATATTAAACAGATTATGATTTTGTCATTAGAAAAGCCAAAAAGGGAACGGAAGTTGCAAGCATTATATCCTATAATCATAATAGAAAAAATTTTTTTGAGCTACAATATGCTGCATGCTGAGTAGACAAGTGAAGTATGCCTTTATATGGAAGAAACAGAAGCAATATATTTTCAGAGAACTTTTTCCTGTCAGAATGTGCTATAACATATATGAAATATGCCTAGCATTATAACACTGCAAAGCGCATTGACTGCTAGTTTAAACGAACAAATAAGAGTTACATCTCAGTATAAAACTTGTGTCAGTGACAGTGGAATTGGCTCCAGGGACGATCCATTCAAAAACAGAACAAAACAATAGAAACAAGCAGTACCCACACGTGCTAGAGTTCTATACACTCTCTAGGCCTTATCGGGTGTCCATTGAAGTCAATAGGAAGTCTCCCATTGGTTTAAACAAGTACTGGCTCAGACTCAAAGCAACCCAATAGTCTTGTCAGCCTCCCCCCCGCCACCACCCCTGGCCCCCATTTGAGGATTATTATTGCTTTACGGGATTGTTCCAGCTCGCTATACTAAAATACATACATTTGCAATAATTATGCACTTTCCCAGTCCAATGCCATCTTTCAGCTATCAAAAACCTTGCCTCAAACCTCAACCCAAACTATTCCCCACGATTCTAATCCTGAGGTACCATTTGTTCTATTAGATAATGTGGTTATCCTGCATTCTTGTACAATTCCCATTGACTTCAGTTGAGGTACTGCATACACATCAGGCTGGGGTGGGCCCATAATGTACTGGATGACCAATGTAAGATGGCATTATTTTAAACTAGTGAAGAAGGAAAACAAAAACAAAAAACCATAATTCTTTCATTCCATCATTGTATTTTAAATTTCAGTGGAAGTTATTAATATTTAACATTTTTTTGCTCCTAAAGATATGAAATGTTCTCAAAAATGTTATCTTTTTAAACAGCCTATAAAAATAATTTGACTGTGTAGTCTTATGCAAGGAAAAAAAAGACCCAAATCTAGAAACTTATCTGTCTGATGGAAAAAGAGAGGATGGGGAACTTATTTGTCTCTTTTCCCGTGTTGCCCTCATATTTGAAACAAACTTAATCAGTAAGTTCCCAATAATGCATTTGAATGTGGTAACTGACTACTGTAATTTAAAATTATGTATTTTTTAAAAAGTAATCACAGAAATACTGCTTATTAATAACTAATATCTTAATTGTAACAACCTAGAACTAGGATGCACATTGCAGGATGTCTTGTAAAATAAATTACAGTGATATATGCCTGTTATATAGGTGTGAGTTGGAGTGGTGATTTTGGGTGAGAAGTGAAGCTGTATTTTTGATTATGCGAGTGCAAGTTCAAATCTAAAACTTTCCTACAAACCTTTACTAAAAGTTTATTTTGCTTTAACTGTGAAAACGGTTGCAAAAACTATACTTAGTTTTGTTGTAGCTAATCTGTATTAATATTTGCCATATTAGTAAAATCTTAAGTCTGATATTGATATCAGTGGAAGCTGAATTGGGCCAAGCAGAGCAGTGCGGTTTATTGATTTGTACTTGTTGAAAGCTTAAGAATACTTTGCAGACTATAAATCTTTACATGCAATTTCACTCTGACCTAAACTGCAGCTACTACCTTGAAGGGTGGGAGTTATTCTTTGGTGGCAACTATTACAGAACCAGCTGCATTACCAAACAATTTTGAGACTAGGAAGGGAAACATACCATATTCAGTTAAAATAGATAGGAGTTTAGATAGGAAGAAAAGAATTGCCTCCACAATAGAATATATCCAAGACACTGAGCACATACCCTTATCTTTTAAAAAAGTGACATGAGATCACAAACCATGGGATTAGGAGCTTGGTGTTTTGTTTAATATGAAATAAAACCCCTCTAAAAATTACCTTTCACACTGCGCTTGAGGTTGAGTCACTCTGAGGGAAGAGTGCCACCTACTGAATCACCAATACCATTTCTGCAACACCTAGTTTCCTCCGAGGTTTCCATCCAAGGGACCTGCTTCTGCAAACACCTAATCACATGTGTAACTTTCTACATGTGAGTAGTCCCATACACTTAAAATTATTCACATTGGTAAGACTTTGACAGATTAGTGCACAAGCAAGAACATGCTCAGTTTGTGAGATGGGACAAAAGCTCAGCAAAATTTGATATGACAGCAGGCCAAAAAAACAAACAAACAAACAAAAAAACCCCAGAAATAAAGGGGTAAGTGAAGGAAAAATGGTGCCATAAATAATTAAATGTACTATAAAAGCTATTTTAAAAATTATTAAGTCAGTATCTGATATTAAATTCTGAATGTAAAGTGATGCACCCAGTTCTATTTCACATGTTTTCATCTTCATCCAAAGCCCACGACACTGATTCTTCGTAAGACTCCATGACCACTTTTAAAAAAATGTAAATAATTCACTCATTTGTCCATAGGAGAAGCCAAATTAAAAGCTCAGTTCTCTATAATTTGAAACTAAGCATGAAACTCACAGAAAACAGGAACGTGAATGGGAAATAATAGTCTGTGCTTTCACATAGTTAAGATATAAAATAATCTACCTACTTGTGTAAGGCACCTGAATTTCCCCAGGGCATTAAAACTTAGATAAAAATGTGCTTTGATGTATCAGTAGAGATAGGTTCTATCTAATCTGATGCCCCTTAAAACCTGGTGCTCTAGGTGACCACCGAATTCATATATATGGTCGGGCTGGCCCTCACTGGAGTTGAACATACTTTGTGACATTTCTGCCACACTTTCAGATACCATCTGATGCTTGTACCTTATTTGACATTACTTTTGCTCATTTTTTATGCATGCCATATTACAGCATGGATGAACAGAGCAAGTAGGTTTAAATTCTGATGTATGCTGGAAAAGTATTGCCAAAATTCTGAAAGAACTAATGTTAGACTCCTACTCCTAGAGACATACATTTCTTTTCTTGAATATCAAGGAGAAGAAAGAATGTTAAACTTTATAAAGAACATCTGCAGAATTAAAGATGATGCAAATTACTTATATTCAGATGAATCTCTGTAGGCTTACAATTTGAAGAAATTGATTCAGCTGTGCAGCTGTTATGTATTATTACTATTTCAATGAATTAAAACAGATAATTTGAGCAGTATGTATCCAGTCCCAGTAATTATTCAGGAATAATACTGTTTAGCTGTTTACTCAGCTAACCAGTAGGCAGTAAGTGATCTGTGTATTTGCAACAGTAGGACATGGACAACTTTTGAAAGATTTCACTGCACCGTCTATAAAAAAAGATCCATAGTTCTGAAAGGATTTCTATAACAGTGAATAAACGTTGTACATATTTTACAGATGGGAAAACTGAGGTATAGAGGGGTTAAGTTAGTTTGTCCAAGAGCACAAAATGAGTGCAAGGTAATGGAAAGCGAGTCTCTTGACTCTTAATCCATTGTCCTGTTTGGTAAATCTTTTATTTGATGTGTAAATAAGAGAATAAACATCCAGAATACATAATCGTTTGATGTGGTATGAAAGTTTTCCTGGCACACTTATATTTAGGTCATTCCCACTACACAGATCTGCAGAACTAATTTTCCAGTGCCATGTGGGGGATGGATTTAAGTATATAACTCACGTTGTGAGTTACTCAGGTAAATCCCTTCTTCACTGGGAAAACAATACACCTCTCTTCTCCGGACATCATACATACTATCTGCATATTAAAAACTAAATTTATTCATGTATATTGATGCAGCCTATAAACACCACCTCACAGCAGTGCGTTAAAAAGTGGTCTGTGACAAAACTATTCACAGAATGCAGCCAACTTTATTTAGAACAAGGTTATGTCAAAATATCATTTTACCAATGCATGTAAACCACCTTGTTTTGAGGTGAAATACACATTTTTACGCTCTGAAAAGTGGTCCATTCATGGGGTTGTGGTTTTGCCATTCCTAATTCATGTGATCAGCTAAAATACTTATTTCAACACAGGAAGTGTCACTCATTCATATACGCAAGGTATTTTACTAAATAAACTATGAAAGCAAATCAAAAAATGTATCTTCAGAACCATGTTCTTGTTTATTTTATAGACTTTGACCATTTAGCTCAAGTCTTCATCAAATTTATTAGGATTTCAGGCTGCGTAACGAGGTTTAAGGACTTTCTATCACCTTTCCACAGTGTTCTCCATTTCACTGTGTGTTAGAGAAGAGGGGTGATAATATAGCTGTCCTTCATTAGGTGAAAGATGGCTTCAGGGCTCTGGTTGTACAGGGAGAAAACTTTTTGCTGAGCAGGTGCTATTCTCAGAACACTGACTAAGTACACAAGTTCCAAAGGGACAGTCGTGTTAGTCTCGTTTGGCAAAACAAACAAGGAGTCTTGTGGCACTTAAAGCCTAACAAATGTATTTCTTGCATGAGCTTCCATGGGAGGAAATCCCACTTCATTAGATGCTTTGAAGCTCATGCAATAAATAAGATTTGTTAGTCTTTAAGTGCCACAGGAATCCTTGTTTGTTTTGCTAACTATGTATAAACACAGTAACTAGGGGGTGCCTGATACTGCCTTCATAGTTCAGATTGCTTTCTGTTTTCTTCTTAAAGCAGGCAGAACGTCTGTAAGAAATTTAACTCTGGGATAGTTTTTATGACCTTTGAGTCTTGTGTAGTGTTTGTTTGTTTTTTCTTACCAATTTTGACTGGGAAGTCTTAGAAGTTTGACTCTGGTTGAAATTTTTCTTTGGCAGTCCTGCTAAAGGTCTTCTCTGTTGAATTATCTAGCCTTATTTTTTAATCTATAAAAATTTTGGCAGAAAGGTCGATTATAGAAGAGCCAGTGGATCAAGTAGGGACTTTTAATGCTGGATTTTAGGTCATTTTTAGCAGTTATTCACACGACAGCTAAAGATTATATACTCTGCACCTGAATTTGATTGATACAGACAAGATGTGGACAAGGCGATTGATTTGTGCTTCTGTATATGACATGCTGGGTTGACAGACATCATGTGCACACAAGCCTCATTGATTAATGGGGGAAAGGATACAAATACTTTGTCAAGAACTAAACTTTTTTTTTTCTTGAAAGGCATACTGGAACACAGAGTCTCATTTGCAGTGGCTGACTCATAAAACGTTATCATTTGCAGCTAAATTTCTAGTCACACTTCATCCAACCCCACCTGTTAAGCATTAGAAACTGAATACACACAAAGCTTTGTTGTGAAGCATTTAGAGACACTAGACACACAACATACCTGACAAATCCACAAAAGCAAGGACATGAGATGTTAAGCCATTTAAGAGTAGTATGTCTTCAGAGTCACCTACAAGCACATCATTGTAATTGTCTTATCATGCCCCAGCTCTGTAACTCTACTGTCTAATGATGGCAATCCATCATCATTCTTTTTAACTCCCCTTTGGTACACCACCCTTTACTAAACTACTTTCTCCCAACACTACTAATTACTACTCTAAACTTCCTTAGCAGCTAGGGGAAATACTCTAGTAATGGGGATATGCTGACCAGTGATGGGAATAGAACCGAGGCTGCTGTGCATGGTTTGGGATGCCATAGTTGTGGTAATGGAAAAATGAAGCAAAGGCTACCTGGTACTGCCAGCCCCACAGGTTCAAAAATCATTAGCTATCCGCCTTCCTAAATAATGCTGCATGGAAAAAGAACCCATCCTCTTATCTGAATAGTTTTAAATGTTAGGGCTCAGCTGTTTTGAATCTCTTCTTTGCAGCTATGAGGGTCAGAAGCTATGGTTCACGGGGTGTTTTTAAAGTGGGCATCACAGTTTCTCCATTTAGTCAGATGACTCTACTAATCAGTGTATTAAGAAAATCACTAAACAATGAGGCTTATATTAAAATCAGGAAAGCAGGCAACAGAGGACTTGCTGGCTTATCTGTCCATTTTGCTGCTTTCGTGGCATTTGCCAGCCTGGAGTGTACAGCAACCCCAGTTACATCAGAGGGAAGTTCTTTGTGTATAAGTGATATAAAAGAGTTAAAGAAGCAAACAGAAGATTTTTGAAATCCTAAACCAGTGGACATTCCATTTGCACAAGGGGAGGGGAGATGCGGCATGTTCCATTCTCCGTGCACGTGCGCACACAGCGATGTGGCCCTTGTGATTCCCTTTCCATGGTATTGGATGCAGGGGGGCAGCACAGCCCCTTGGCCATTAGGCTAAAGCAGTAGTGGGACAGGGAAATGCAGGTGGCCTGATTCAGGGTCCCACATGCATTTTGTGCCCTTGCCTCAGCAGTGCACAGGGCTTGTCTAGGGCAACTCCCTTAAGGCAGCAGTTTCTCCAATGCTGGGTGGCAGCCGTAGCCTTTTAAATCCCTCGCCCCCATGGGGGCAGCCAGCTTCCTGTTCCTGCAGTGGCAGGAATTTTAAAAGGACGCCAGGCCAGGCAGACACCTTGGAGCTGCCCTGGACCCCAGCTGGGGCTACTCCCCTCCCCCCCCGTCAGTACTCTGGGCTCCCCAAACCCCTCCCAAATGAGCTTCCCCCCCATACAATTGTTGAGCTGTAGGCATAAATTATTTATAAAAAAAAAAATCCCCTCTCACCCCTATGGGTGGTATGTGTCTTTCTCAACCTCGGGTCCTCTACCAGAGGCCTGGGAGTTTGAGGGTTCTGCGCAGTATCTTAGCTGTTCCTAGCACTGCACTCTTCTGGACAGAGAGCTCTGATGTTGTTCCTGGGATCTGTTGGAGCCACTCTCCCAGCTTAGGAGTCACAGCCCCGAGTGCTCCACATCCTCTCTAGTTCCTCTTTCAGGCCCTGGTACTTCTCCGCCTTCTCATACTCCTTCTTCCTGATGTTGCTGTCACTTGGCACTGCTACATCTATCACCACCGCTGTTGTCTGGTCCTTGTCTATTACCACGATGTCTGGTTGATTGGCCAATACCTGCCTGTCTATCTGGATCTGGAAGTCCCACAGGATCTTAGCCCTGTTATTCTCCACGACCTTCTGTGGGATCTCCCATCTGGTCTTGGGAGGGTCTAGCCCATACACTGTGCAGATGTTCCTGTACACAATGCCAGCTACTTGGTTGTACCGTTCAGTGTATGCTGTTCCTGCCTGCATCTTACATCCTGCCACTATGTGTTGGACTGTCTCTGAGGCCTCTCTGCACAGTCTGCACCTTGGGTCCTGTCTAGTGTGGTAGACCCCTGCTTCAATGGATCTGGTGCTCAGTGCCTGTTCTTGTGCTGCTCTGATCAGTGCCTCAGTGCTGTCTTTTAGTCCAGCTTTTTCCAGCCACTGGTAGGATTTCCCAATGTCAGCCACCTCAGCTATCTGTCGATGGTACATCCCATGCAGAGTCTTGTCTTGCCATGGCACTTCTTCTGCTTGATCTTCCTCCCATGTCTGCTGCTGCCTCAGGCATTCTCTCAGCAGCTCATCTTTGGGTGCCATCTTACTGATGTACTCCTGGATGCTCTAGGTTTCGTCCAGGACAGTGGCTTTGACACTCACCAACCCTGCCCGCCTTCTTTCTGGCTGGTGTACAGGCTCTGGGTGTCGGATTTGGGGTGGAAACCTCCGCACATTGTGAGGAGCTTCCAGGTCTTCACATCAGCAGCCTCCATGTCCTCCTTTGGCCAGCTCGCTATACCGGCAGGGTATCTGATGACTGCCAGGGCGTACCTCTTGATGGCGTGGATCTTGTTCTTCCCATTGAGCTGGCTCTTCAGGACCTGTCTTATCCTTTGGTGGTACTTGGATGTTGTTGTCTTCCTTGCCTCCTCATCGTGGTTCCCATGTGACTGTGGGATGCCAAGGTACTTGTAGCTGGTCTGTATGTCTGCTATGTGGCCTGTTGGGAGTTCCACCCCAGCAGTCTTGACTACCTTTCCTCTCTTTACTACCATCCGGCCACGCTTCTCCAGTCTGAATGACATCCCAATATCCTCACTGTAGATCCGTGTCAGGTGGATTAGCGAGTCGATGTCTCGTTCATTCTTAGCATACAGCTTGATGTCATCCATGTAGAGGAGGTGGCTGATGGTAGTTCCACTCTTGAACTTGTATCTGTATCCAGTCCTTGTGATTCTCTGGCTGAGGGGGTTCAAGCCAATGCAGAACAGCAGCGGGGACAGCGCATCACCTTGGTATATGCTGCACTTGATGGCCACTTGTATCTATCTGTCTGTCTATGTATTTTTTTTTCAACTGGCTCCACAGGAAAAAAGTTTGAAAACCACTGGCTTAATATCTTCCTATCTATCTATCTATTTGTTTTTCTACTGGCTTCGCAGGAAAAAAGTTTGAAAACCACTGGCTTAAGATGTGCCGGGGAAAGGGGACAGCTGAGCTGCCACTGCAAGAAGAGGAGAACTCAGGGGTCTGAGAGCCCCCTCCACCATGTCACCACAAACTTCAGGCACTGCCCAGAGCCCTGCAGAGATGCCAGGGTGTCCAGTCCCCAGTGGTGATCTGGTCCCTGGGGGGGGGGGGGTCGAGCCCAGATCTGTGCTCCTTAACTCCTCATAGAATCATAGAATCATAGGGTTGGAAGGGACCCCACGAGGTCATCTAGTCCAACCCCCTGCCAAAAAAAGCAGGACCACTCCCATTAGATCATCCCAGTCAGTGTTTTGTCCAGCTGGGACTTGAACACCTCCAGAGATGGAGATTCCACCACCTCCCTAGGCAACTTATTCCAATGCTTCACCACTCGCCTAGTAAGGAAGTTTTTCCTAATATCCAGCCTGGACCGCCCCAGCTGTAACTTGAAGCCATTGCTTCTCGTTCTGCCCTCTGTTACTACCGAGAACAGTCGAGCTCCCTCCTCCTTGGAGCAACCCTTCAAGTAGTTGAAGGTTGCTATCAAATCCCCCCTCAGTCTTCTCTTCTGCAGGCTAAATAAGCCTAGTTCCTTCAGTCTTTCTTCATAGGGCTTGTGCTCCAGCCCTTTGATCATTTTGGTTGCCCTCCTCTGGACTCTCTCTAATTTGTCCATGTCCTTTTTGTAGTGGGGAGCCCAAAACTGGACACAGTATTCCAGATGTGGCCTCACTAGTGCAGAATAGAGGGGAATGATCACATCCCTTGATCTGCTGGTAATACTTCTTTTGATGCAACCCAGTATGCCATTGGCCTTTCTGGCAGCAAGCGCACACTGCTGACTCATATCCAGCTTCCCATCCACCATGACTCTCAGGTCCTTTTCTCCAGTGCTGCTATTTAGCTGATCACTCCCCAGCCTGTAGCAGTACATGGGGTTTTTTCGTCCCAAGTGCAGGATTTTACACTTATCCTTGTTTAACCTCATGAGATTCCTCTTGGCCCAGGGGCAGGAGAGCTCCCACTGTGTTCTCCCCAGCACTTGAAACTGGGGGGGTGGAGGTGGAGGTGGGGAGTGTTTGGGTGCTCAGTAGGTGGAGGTGAGGAGTGTTTGGGTGCTCAGTGATTTGGTATAACACTGTTACTAGCTGACAACTGGGGGGAGGCTGTTGAGAAATTAAGGGGGGTGTTAGCAAAATCCCTGGGTCCTGTCCCTCCCACCCATTTGTGAGGAGTGGGGGTGAATACCTGCAAAGCAGGAAACAAGAGGCTGCAAGGGGGGGAATAAATCCCCCCCCCATTATCCTGTATGCAGGGGGTCTGAGGCCACTTGTCCCCTGCAGCAGCCATTCACCCTGGCTCCAGCTGGGACAGGCCAGCCTCAGCCAATGCTCCCTCTAATTCCTCCTAGACTGTGTGCGCAAACGATTTCTTTGTGTGCGCAAAAACACTTTTTGTGAGCACCAACATCAGCCCTACTGACTTTTTTTGGTGCGCACTTTATTTTGTCCTGCGCGCAGTTTCATGACCCGTGTGCCCGCGCCCAGCTGAGCGGGACCAGTGAGGCGCACCCAGGTGAGCATCCCCTCAGCCCTGGGAGCGGGCAGCCTCATTCCCCCCTAGGCGGGGGGGGGGCCGGGACCCCCCCCGCCGAGTCCCGTGGAACAGCCCCACACCAACCGCCTCACCGGCACGCCGGAGTGCTGTGCCGCGGCGGATGCTGCCTGCCGGGTCCTAGCGCCGGCGGCGTTTCCGTCCCGGTGCGCCGGGCGGCTCAGGCGGGGAGACGCGGAGTCGGCCGGCGCTAAGACCCAGCAGGCGGCGCCCCGGTTGGGTCTGAGGGGCGAGGCGGCCGTTTGCTGGGGGTCAGGCGCCGCTCCTCCTCCAGCGGCGGCGGCGGCGGCGGGCGGCCCGGGGAAGTTTGGCGCTCTCCTCGCTCCCTTTTGTGTCTGGCTGCGTTTTTGGCCGGCCGCTGCTAGGGCAGAGGGGGGCGATGCGGGGCAGGGCGCGGGGCTGCTGCTGCCGCTCGCCTCAGCGCCGCCGGCCTCTCGCCCCCCAGTGATGGGCGCCCGGGCCGCCTGACTCCCGCCGCAACTTGCTCCGGCCCGGGGGCGCTCGCGCCGCTTTTGTTTCCTCCGGCCCTTTGGATGGTCCCGAGAAGCGGCCACAGCCAAAGCCCGGCCGCCGAGATCGCCGCCCCGCGGGACCCCCCAGAGGCTCCGGGAGCCGCGCCCGGTGGATTTACAGTCGGGGCCGGGGGGGCCTTTCCATTCGTGCTCCTTCCCCCGCCCGCTTGGCATGAGACTATTTGCAGGCGCCACCTGAGGACAATGATCGCGGAGTTTGCTCCCTTTTACCTCTTTGGAGTAATATGTCTCTCTGCAGGTAACCCTCCTCCCTCCACAAAAAGAAAGGCAAGCTGGGCTTCGCTCCGGCTCTTCTTGGGGGCTCTTGGCACAGCGCTGTGCGCTCACTCCCTGAAGATGCTTTGCCAAAGCTGGACCTCGGATCTGCCGTCTCTCTCGCTCCTTTGCCTTTCCCTGCTTGCTCTCCAGCAGGGCAAGCGCGTGTGTTTTAAAAGAGGGGGGCACCGACGGTGGTTCTCGACTTTAGGGGCTCTGGGTTCAGACTAGGTGATCTCGTGGGGTCCCTTCCAACCCTGTGATTTGATTCAATTCGAGTCTGAAGAAGGGTAGACTGCTTGGCATGAAGCAGGGGTCCTGGGGACAGGAACAAGATAGCCCAGGACTTTTTTCGTAGTCTGCCTTCCCCCTTTCCCCACCACAGGCAGGACCAAGGGGCTATTAGCTGTTTGATGTATCCTAGGGTTGTAATTAAAACGGATTATGAACAAACTGCAGGAAATAGCTCCCATCCTACAGTAGGAAGGAACAATTTGTTCTCCTTGGCTGGATTTAGTTATAGATAGCAAAGGGGGAATTACAGCTATTACAAGAGGGTGGGGAGGGGGTTACACAAGACTTTTTTTCCCTTTCCCCTTGCTTCATTAAGGTGCTAGCTGAAGAGTCCTTTCTTTGGAAGGGCAATTAAGAGTTTGGTTGTGCCGGAATTCCTGAACAAAGCTAATTTTAGGTTGTCCTTCATTAAAAAAAAAAAAAAATACAACGTTTTTTGGCAAAGAGAGCTGCTGGCTTTCCTTCCAAAGCAGTGTGTAAGTACTTTTTGGTTCAGCCATCTAGAGGTCTTCCGGTGCTCGGCTCCCTTCAAAGAAGTTAGAGCCTTTCGTGGTAAAAAGCCTTATGTGGTAACTTTTAGACAAGTTACAAAGTGCCTCTCGCAGCCTGGGCAATCTGTAGTTACACGAATGGCCAAATGTATCATCATTCCAAATACTGTGCCCACGGGGGTTGACCAGTGTATCTGTATTTAGAGAGAGGGAAGGTCTATTAAGTTTCTTTATGTTGCATGATAATTTTTGGGCGGGTGGGGATAACCTTCTTGGTCTCTATATAGCAAAAGCAATGAAAGTCTTGTGGCGCTTTAAACACTAACAAGTTTCTTCAGGCATAAACTTTTGTGGGCTGCAACCCCCTTTGTCAGATTCGTGAAGCAGAAACTACAGTTAGAAGGGATATGCACATTTGCAAGGGTGATGAACAGTACAAACGTATGATAATCTGTGTTCCCTCTAAACTGCGCACGTGTGCGGACGCATGCAGGTCGTGAAACCCGTGCACACAACAAAATAAAGCGTGTACAAAAAATTCAACACTGCTAATATTTTTCTGCTATTTTAAGAAGGTGGCTTCAGGGAGCATCTTTCAAATAAGGTCTGGTAATTTATAAAATAATTTCTATCGCCATATTAAGATAAAATTTCAATCCTGTTTGCGCCATACACGCTTGCTTCATTGAGCTCACAAGTTTGACCACACTAACTGAAGTGTGCACAAATTTGGACACTGGTTCTGAAACTTTGCACAAAATAAATTTTTTGTGCACACAGCTTATGAAAAATTAGAGGGAACATTGAACTGTGCCTAGTTGGGGTTGAACAGTGAATGTGTGTTTGGATGGGGGAGGGTTGTTAGTTTCTTTATGCTGCATGATAAATGAGGGGCAGGGGGTAAACCCTGTTAGTTTCTATATAGGAAAAGCAATGAACATCTTGTAGCACTTTCAACACTAACAAATTTCTTCAGGCATAAACTTTTGTGGGCTGCAACCCCCTTCGACAGATTTGTGAAGCAGAAACTACAGTTAGAAGGGATATACACATTTGTAAGGGTGATAAACCTTACAAGGGGGAGAGCAAGTGCTAACAAAAGGCTGCGTGGCCACTGTTTATATCCTGTAGCCAGAGTGATTGAAATCCTGGTATACATGTTAAAATCATTTAGGCTGATTAGTGCGGCTCTTACGTTACTGCAGCTGTCTGAAAGCTATCCACTGAAGGTGACACAAGGCAGTCTGGAGTGGAAAACGAACCACTTCCTATTCCCTGCGCTATAGGGAAATCTCCAGCAGCCCGCTGAAGTGTGGATGTTGGAGTCAGAGCTGGAGCCCTGGCTCTCAGATCCTGCCAGGGGTTGGCCCTTTTAAAGTTGCACAGCTGGATGCAGCTCTATGGGAGCCAGGCAGGTGAATGGCTTAAACCTTAAATTCCATGTCTGTTTCTTCCTCCCTTGCCTTGATAATGAGCCATCCCACCAGTTTGCATGTCTAGTTGATTGAGTGGTCTTTCCCACCAAGCTGGATGCAAATTGAAAGCACTGAGAACAAATCGCCCCGCTTTGCTGCCACCTCCTCCCTTTCTCAACTTTAATTTATAGCCTTAGATTGCTTTGAGAATATTTTTGATTCACCTGCTCTGTTAAAGTTTATTCACGTGTGTAGAGTGAAGTGTCAGTATGATAAATGGAGGAAGGGGCGATCGCTGAAGAGATAGGGGGATTAATGGTCATTAGTCACTGTTTGAGCTGGGTTTATGTGTGTTGGGGCATTTTATCATGTCTGTAGATTAAAGATAGGGCTATAGTAATAGGGTATCGTTGATAGAGAATTTGCAAGTAAAAAATATCTGCTATCTTTAAGTACCCTATTACATGGTGTTGAAGAATGAGACTCTTAATTTCTGTACTTTACCATGATGATAGTTACCTAGAATCGTTGTTTGCCCCCTTCCCTGGATTATCAATTATTTTTAAAACTTTTTTTTTCCTGCAGTGAATTTAGCTGTTGTTTTTGCCAGATAGTTAGGCCATACTATCTGTCTACAATGCTTCTTCACATTAAACTTGTGGTTCCTTCCCCTGAGTCTCAAAGTATGATCATGAAAGTGCAAAATCTCATATAGCAAATTCAGCAAAATTGTCTGGTAGCTCCCATGAATTGGGAAGGCACTAACATGACTAAGTGGGGAGGTTTTTTCTCAATTGATTTTTTTTTTTGACAGTTGAAGATCTTGAGTTGAGTAAAGGTATGGTAATGCAAGGCACATGGTCACTGAATGAATTTTAAATACAAAATTAAATAAATCCTTAAAGAATTAAACCTCAATTAAATTACTATATTCAGTGATATATCTTCCAAAATTCTAGTTTATAGATTAGATAATTAATTTAAACATTGCAATTTTGCTTATAGGCATTACATTTTCTTCTATTCTTTGGAATTGAGACAGTTCAGCCTTTTTCTCTAAAGAGGAGTAATTCTCTCTATCCCGTTGGTATTGTCCTGCAGAAGCGGTGTTGGTACTTTCTCTAGTTGGAATTTATATGCTTTCTTCCATGTTAGCTTTTTCATCAGATAAAAAAGACAATTGGAAGGAAAAATATTGCTCTGTGTAAAGCTTCTCTGCCACCTGCCTGTACCAGGAAAACTGACTTTTGTACTGATAAGTTGTTGAACTGGGAGTGTACCTGGCTCTGTCCTTTATTCCAAGTTAATGTGCAGATTTTCCCATCTGTTTTTTTGTCCCTTTTTCTCCCATACAAAATGCCCCACATCTGGAGCAGCAGAATTAAATTGACTTGATTCATTGCAGATTTTTCTTCTTAATTTTCATTCTGGAGAACTGTTAAACTTAGAAGAACTGCATCCATTTTCTGTGTCTGAGACTCTGAGAGTTAGGGAGTTTCTTTCACTTACCATTGGTGAGTAGGAAAGATCTTTGTGGGTTTTTTTTTAGATACAGTTAGTCATAGGTAGCAGGTTTTTAAAAGGCCAGGCTTTGTGAAAGTGTAATAGCATGCCCGTAATTTACATCACTTAGACATCCGATGGAGATCAGGGCTTTAAACATCAAAAAGACATCCGGTGTGGCTACAACACTGAAAAGCTTAAAGCCAAGTTGAAAATGTGGCTCTCAAAATTCTACTTTGACATAAGAAATGAGTTCTGTTTGTTGTTCTTCCATCCGTGCTCCCAGCTCCTTCTCTCTAAAATGGAATTCAGAAAAGGTTCAGAAGTGGTTGGTTTTTGCTTGTTTGTACCTCCATCCCTGTCCCTTTTAGGAAACTAGATTCTTTCCCCCTAAAACTTGGATCAGTTCTTGCACCCACTAAGGTTAGTGAACTAAGTCTTTCTTGTTGCCTTCGGTAGAAGAGGGAATGGAGCCCTCAAAGGGTAGAGATCAAAAAATTTGTCACACGCTTTCTAGCCAGAGGGATTGTGTGTGTTGGAATCTGTGAGCCAATGGCCAGAATAAATGTAGGTGGGACACAGGGTGAAAGGAGAGGTTCCCACTACCAAGTTTGATGGGCAGTTTATTGGTAAGGAAGCTGGGTGTTGTGACTGGTGCTGGCTGGGATTTTAGTGGCCCTGTAAACTTCACTCTGAAGTTTCTCCCTGTATGTCAGCCTTGGGCTAGTAGACACTGAATACGCTTGAAAGTTGAATTACTCTGAATGCTCGAACAGAGGAGCTTTCCTCCTTTACACCCCTGCCTCTGTTTCAGTCTCTTGGCAGAAGGGTGGGGGAAGAGATGGAGTTTAAAGGATATGGCCAGTCTCCGGAGTAATCCAATTCACTAACCTTTGCCCATTCCCCCTCCCTATTTTGGGGCGGTCTTTCCTAATAGCTCATAGAATTCTCATATCCTTCCCCAGCAGGAGCAGGAACATCAAACTGATATGACTGAAAATGAAAGCTTTCAGTTTTTTTGGAGACTGACAGACTCGCCATCCACTGTCTTGCCAGGAATCAATTTACACAGCTCTGTTTCTAAATTGAGGCTCAAGGCTTTAATGATCTCCTGGGCAGAGCACGAGTTTGTTACTGGCTGGATTTGTAAGTCCACAATGGAAATCCTTGGATTCCTACATCATGCTCTGTTGCCTGGCTTTCAAGTGCATCCCAATTGGCTCAGCATGCTTTCCTTCTCATTACCTGGTTTTTGTGTGGCATAGAAATGAGTGCTTTTCAATTAGGATTGGTGAATTTGGTGAACAGGGAAGCTTTTGCCTTGTGAAATAGCTTCAGTGGTTGAATTGCCTGTGCAACCTAGTTATAGCTACTGGAGGGCAAAACCGATTCCTGTATTTCATTATATAGAAGTCTTGTTTGAAGAATAATAGTTAGGACAGGTGGAAAAAGCCCCCAAACCCAAAATGTCTGTGCCAGTTGATGGTCTCTTCATTGGATAAGTAAATCAACGGTCTGTTAAGTTTGTTTTCTGCTTCTGAGGAAGATGCTGACAAACTTCCCAAAATGATAAACCAGTGCTTCAGACACATGATCTCCTCTTGACCACATTGTTCTCTATCAATATCATAGGAAGTAGTGACTTAAAAAAAAAAAAAAAAAAGCGAAGATGTAACTCAGAGGATTACTAGCTTTTAAACGTAGACCTATCTAAAAGGACTCAAATCATTGGGCAAAATGTAAGAAACTGACAGTTTGAAAACTAACATGTACATGAAGATAAGTATCTCATCTTTTTAACATTAATGTATGAAGGGCAGTAAAAGGTGATCAGTTTTATGACATCATCCATTAATTCTTTTAAGAGTAGGACCTCATATGGACTCTCGTTCCAGAGGGTGTTGCCATGTTAGTCTAGTCCAGCAGTACAAACAAGGAATCTTGGTGGCACTCTTAAAGACTAAGAGAAACTGCAGAATTGGAATTCATATGCAAATTTGACTTTGTGAACTCAGGAATGAATAAAGACTATGGGTTCTTTTCACATTACAAAAGGGAATTTTGCTTTCCTTGTCCCCCACCTACCTCCCTGTCAATTGCTATACTCCGCTGTTTGTAGTCCAAACAACTGCTATGATTTGCTGCTACAGTCTGACCAGGCCCTATGACTTAACACTTCTCTGCATTAGTTTGCTCCCATTCTGTAAGTTCTCCATCTTCCAGAATCTGACGAAATGGGATTTTCTCCCACAAAGGCTCACATGATAAATAAATTAGTTAGCATATAGGCTATAGATTGGAAGGACAGAAAGGAACGATATGCTTGTTTAGACCAGCATTTCCCAGACTGTGTTCTGTGGAATGCTGGTGTGCCATGTGATGTGAACAGGATGCTCCATGAAAAGAAATTGATGCTAGCAATATTTTTCCTTCTAACTCTTTTAAATCAACTTTTGAGCAATACATGTGACATTTTTTTCAATATGAAGCATCCCCAGACCAGGATGTATGTTCCGTCAATATATTTCAAGCCCAAAAAGTGTTCTGTGGTCAAATTAGTTTGGAAAATGCTGAGCTGGCATGACCTCTTGCACAATGCAGGCCACAGAACTTCACCCACTTGCTCCTGTAATAAACCTCTAACCTATGACTGAATTTTTAAAGTTCTCAAATCATCATTTAAAGACTTTAAGAAACAGAGAATCCACCAGCAAGTGAGCTACATCCCATCCTGCAGAGGAAGGCAAAAAACCCTCGCGGCCTTTACCAATTTACACTGGGGTGGGGGGAATTCCTGACTGACCCCCTGAACGTATGGGCAAGACGCACCAGCCAGACACTCTAGAACACATTCCCTGTAATAACTCAGAATCCACCCTATCTAACATCATATCTCAGGACATTTTCATATCCACTACCAGTAGTCATAGATCAGTCAATTGCCAAGTAAGGCTGATCCATCATACCTTCCCCTCCATTGATTTATCAAGCTCCTGTTAGAAGCCAGCTAGGTTTTTTGCCCCCAGAGCTCCCCTTGGAAGGTTAGTTCAGAACTTCACTCCTCTGATGGTTGGAAACCTGAAAAGGTACAGCCATTAGTGCAGTCAGTTGTTGTCTGCACTCCTGTTGTGGTTGACGATGCCGTGATCCCAACCAAAGTGTGAGGAGACCAATCATGTGTTAATAAATTCCTTCTTTGTAACAGAACACAGCTTTAAATACCCAGTTTGCCATCTGGCTGGAAACCACTTACCGGTAGCCAGTAAGGCTGCTACTTGTGAAGATTTAAAAAAACATAACAAAAGAACCCTTTTTTTTTTTCTAGTTTGGATTAGTGTGGTTTTTGTTATGTTTCTGTTATCAAGAGAGATACAAGCTTTTTGATGTGGCTTAAAAAATGGATTTGAGGGCCAGCGTGACTTTCAAGATACCTTTTATCCGAAAGGAGTATTTCAAACATCAGAAGCTTGGCTGCATTTCTTATTACAGCACACAAATTTTTCTTCGTCTCTGTTTCTGCTAGCTGGTGTGTAGCTTCTTATGTCTGCCCACAAGGTCAGTGTTTTCTCTTCCACAGCGGTCAGTTGCGCCTGGTGTTCCTCTGTTGGCTAATATTTTGATCAGTAAGGTCATGTAATTAGAATGCTTTGACTGAAGAAAACTTCTGTTGCGTGTAGAGCTCTCTGTGGCAGAGAGCTGATAGGGACTATGTACTTCTATGCACTTTAAATAAAAACTGGAAAACCCAGGTGCAGAAAAGGTACTTCGTTCCTGAAACTACTGCCAAAATAATCTACAGTCTCATCCTTATGGTTTATTCTGACAATTCAAATGGAGCACTGCAAACAATAACAAGAGGCAGAAACTAGTGGCAGCTAAGTAGCAGACGGGTTCAGTGCCCAGTGCTAATGTGTTGTAACCATGTCAAATGATTATTTAGGATAAACCATTTAAGGGATGTTTTGTTTATGAGTGCCTAATGGATTTCTTCATCCACCTTATTTATTTTATTAGTTCAGTATTGTTAATATTGAGTAGAAGTTTCTATATTACACCCTATTTTTCAGCCAGTTATTTTCAACAAATCTAATCCTTTCGAGCTGAAATTTTTCACACTCAGTGTCAGTTGGAAAAAGAATTTTCTTGGCAAATGTGATGAAATCTGATTCTCTTACTTCTTTAAGAATTTAGAAAATAAAGCAATCACTAATTCAGTACTTAATTTGCTCAAGTGACTGAAATGGCTTTTGTTTCAAAACCTTAAACTAGATGTAACAGTTGGTCCCATTAGGGAATGATTGCTTTGCCTAATTAGTTTATAAATGCTTGTCCAGTGACTTACTGAGTTCATGCAATTTGTTAGTTCCCTACTGCCCATAGCGTTACCTAAATCTGTTTGTGACAAACATGAATTGCAAAATGGCTGCCTGATTTTCCATCTCTGAAGTTACTTTGGAGTAATTTTCAAAATATTTCACATTGATGGTGAAATTCACAGAGCTGTCATTGTCCGTGCACATCACTGACACACGAGTTTTCTGTTTTTGATTTAATTGAATGGCTAGAAAAATTCTTTTGCTGTCTGAACTGTTAATATTTTTAGTATTTCATAGTCAAGGAGTGGGAAGGGACCTGGCTCTTCTTTGTAAGTAAGAAAAAGGACATATACAAACTTTGTGTACTAACAGGCCTGAGAAATATTATTGTATGTGTGATCCACTATATAGCTTTGCCTGGTCACTAGTGCTTTCCTGTAGTCTAGATTTAAGAATCTGTGTCTTAAAAAGGATCAAGACCACTCTTATTGGCATCTGCCGTTGGCTAGTGTAGGTGGTCCCCAACTATTGCGCTGACTGCTGTAGATTGCATTCTAAGGTCCAGTCCCTCCCCATTCATTGTGAAGGAAATGTGGGTGTCTATGTTAGTTTCGGAAATGCAGTGGTCTTGTATTGGCTGCTGTGATATTCGGAACTGCAGTGCCTTAGTCCCTTTGTGAATTGCCCTGAAGCATGAATGAAAGTCAAGTCTATTGTTAACAGATGTGAGGCTGTGGAATCCAAGCGCTCCTTGATCAGCTCCTGTAGGTATCTCACAGAATGAGAAATATCAAAACCAGATTATGTCTCACTCTCTTTATTAATTATACTGGTGAAGAGATGAGCCTCAAAAGTGGCTTCTGTTGTGGAAAAAGTATGTTGACCATGGGCCGAATCTGGCAAATAATGTAAAAGATTCTTTTTCCACCCATTTTTTCCTGCATTCTTTGAACAAAGAAACACTGTTGTTTGAGGGCGAGCAAAGAGGGTGACTGTTGTTCTCCCCTTTTGAAGCTAATTTTGGTGGAGGTAGTGGAGCAATGAGTAGCTAATGTTGTATAAAAAAGGTAGAGGGTTATAAACCATGGAAGTTAGTTAAAGGATCCCTTAACTAACTGCCTTTGTGGTTGTTCAGAGCTTCCTGAAGTTTAAGCAGAGTGATTGGTGAATAGTCTTGTGTGTGCAATAATTTTTGAATAAATCTTTAAAGAGGAATAGAAATATATATCTTTGGAAATTTATAGCTGCTTATGGTAATTTCCCAAAGCCTAAGGCTAGAGGTTGGTGTAGATATCCATCCCAGTTCCTTTTAAGTTGCAGGCAAGGGGAAGAACACTCTCCACAGGATGCAGAGCGGCTATACCTTCTCTTGTATTACGTTAGATGAGATAAATGAGCTCAGGGTTAGCATAACCCAGTAACTATCGAACATTAAATATCAATAGACAAGTCTGGGGATTGGCATGTAAGAGATCATAATCTGGTTAATACCATAGCGAACACATCATTTATAAATACTTTTAAACCTGCTATTAAAAATACAGTAAGGGAATAACAGTTAAAGCATTTGAAATGTAAAGTGGTAAGAAATGTTTTACTTTTAACAGCATCCTTTTTTCCCTTTCCCTTTAGCTGGAGAGCTTTTAAAAGGGAAAACCTCCTATGTGACAGTCTCTTAGGCGGTTTAAATATGGTGGTAACTAGCTTTTTGGGGGAAAAGAAGTTAGTTGAGATGGACTGTTGCTGGGGCTGATAGTATTGTTAAACTCTGATTCTCTTTTATCCCGTGTAATGTTTCGGATCCACCTGGATAGATGGCAGTGTCATCTGGATCTCATTCTTTGGCCCAGCCTGGTCAGGATGTCCCTCAGGATTAGGATAACGAAGGCCCAGGGTCCAAGGAGATGGTATGGGTGACAGCCATGGTGGTAAAGCTCAATCCACTAGCCAATTTTTTCCCCTTTTTTAAGGACCTGTAATGGGAATGAGAAGTGAAATAGCCCATCCAATTGTTATTTTATCCACCCATTAGGCCTAGTGTCTGGCACATCACTTTTGGTTAATTGATTTTCAGTTCCATCCTTTTCTTTTTAATTTTGAGAGAGTATTAGAAGGCCAGCAGAGCAGCACCAGGTTCAGCAAGTCCCTTTTTTTCTGGTAGCTGAGCAGGGGTTACTCCAGGTTAATTAACACATCTGGAGCTATTCAAGGCCCCTGCCAAGATTTGTTAAAAGCCTTCCCTCCAGAGGAAGGGTGTGGCTGGAGTATGAGAGTGAGGAGAGCTAGCAGAATGTACGAGAGGAGGTAAGATGCTATATCTCGGAGAAGGAGTAGAATGCCGCTCAGGAGGAAATCTGCAGATACAAAGACTGGAGGGAGGAAAAACCCCTGCCTGAAAGAGGTGAAGGACCTTTGCCAGCTCTGGAGGCTTGAGAGAAAAAGGCCCTGCTAGAAGGGGAGGATTTGACTGGGCACTACCACAGCCAGTGAGACGGTTAGAGATCAAGGACCACCCCAGTCAAGGAGGCCAGGAACGGCCCCTGTCTGAGTACATTCTAAATATTAAGTAAAGGGAGTACAGGGAAGTAACCCAGGGAATTTAGCTGGTTTCATGAAGCAGCAGTGTGAGGCTGCTACTTGTTGGGCTGCTGGGTTGGGACTTGGTGTCAGGGCTGGACCGCCCCCCCCCCCAGCTGTGCTGGCCATCCACTGGAGGGATGAAAGTCCCAGGAAAATGGTAGGGGGCCTGTGAGAACCTAGACAGGGAGCTACCAGAGAGCAGTCGTCTTAGTAAGGCTGTATTAGTCTTAGTAAGGCTGTATTACTCTTAGCCACCCTAGAAAGAATGCTCAGGGTGAAAAAGTTCCCTGTCCTACTGCTAGAAGGAAGCACTGGACCAACCAAGAATTGTATTTGAAGGTTGTTTTATTAGCACTAGTTCAGCCTTTGGCTTCCTTCCATACATTTTTCCCATCAACAGTCGTTATTGTGACGTCTTATACGCTGTCATGGACTTTTTACAGTTGAGTTCAGAAATTGAGTAAATTTATAGGCCCAGTTATTATAGCACTCCCAAGAGGCAGGATTAGTCTTAGGCCCTTACAAAGTTCCAATGTTCCACATGGAGAGGACATGATGATTCATTATTAAATGGTTATGTTAACTTTTCCATCTCAACAGAGTTGATCTCAAGGCTGCATGGTGCTCCTGCCCCCAACCCCCGTCTCGGCAGTTAGGAATAACACGAATTCTGCTTCCAAGGATTCCTATTTACTTGGAAAGAAGTAGCTTGGATTTGCTGCTAACCGACAGATTGTACACGTATAGACAGATACTAAAAACAGGAGAATTTCAACACACAATTGTGTTATATCAGTTTTTCTCTCATCGTTGCCAAGACTAGAGTTCAGGCCCTCACAACTCTGTGCTTTCCTCTTTGTAGTTGATGACATCACTAACACCCAAGGCTCTTTCACTACTCTAGTTCTTGGTGATGTGTGGTGTCAACTAATTGTTGCAGGAAGAACACCAAACCCGAGGGCATAAAACTCCAGGATTTGGCAGGTAAAATTTGTTTTAGTTCATCTTTTGAGAAAGATTCTTTTTTTTCCCTAATGTAGCTTCATTACATGTATTCTGATGTTATAGACTGGGATTTTTCTCTCTCTCTTTACCCTCATCCCCAAAACATTTTGCTGCAAATTAATTTTTTTATGGGTGTAGATCCTTCTGTATTTTCTGCATGAAACATCAGCTTTTTATGAGGGCGGGTTGATGTATTTGTATACTCAATCAAAATTTATATCGTATGTTTAAACATTTGTTAATTTTAATTTAGATACTTATTTCAGACATAGAATTTCTCTTTATAAAAGGCTTCCATCCTATAGGCTCTTGGCATACATACATTACTGTTAACAGGGCCCAAGCATAATGTTTTCCAGCCCAGTACAAACTTGTAACACAGGCCCCACCCACATATGATAATAGCGGTTGGGACTTAGGATGGGCTATCCAGGGCCTCCTGGCCCTGGTAAAGTGCACCTTTCTTCCCCCCATCCCCACTTTTAGGGTTATGATTATTAAAACCACGAGCAGGTTGGATGATGTTGATAATGACTCTTGGCTCCCTCTCTGATTCTGTTCAAACACTAAATCACAATCTTCCTTGAGTCAGACACCCAGGAGAAGAAAATGAGGTATATGTAACCAGTGTGAGATGTCAGTTCCAGAGTAGAGTGCTTTCCACTCAGAATACACTGCTACTAATACAATACTCCATTGCCTCCACCAATAGATGGAGAATGACAGTCATACTCTTTGCTCTCCCTCAGGTAAAAGGGTTGCTTTGTTTAACAGGTGCAGGAAAAAACAGGTGGAAGGAAGAAACTTTTACATTATTTGCCAGATTAGGCTTACACTCCATCCATATGGTTTTTCCATAACAAGCCACTTCTGAGGCTCATCTTTTCACCAATACAGCTAATAAAGAAAGTAAGAGACAATCTTTGACATTTCTCCATTTCAGAGAGACCTGCACAAACCACACAGGACTTTTTAGATCAATGTCAGAATACTGAATGGGATTGTGAAACAAGTTTAGTTGCCAGTACAATATTTGGAGAACCAGAATTGTTAGCTGTTTGTTTATCACACTGATAACTATAAATTGCAAAATGGCTTTCAGGGGAGCCCTGCGCAGATATCATCACATTTACTCAATCTGGAGATAATTAAGGTGTGTGTATATAAGCATGTCAAGGCCTGGAGAAAAATAGCAATAATTTCTTTACTAGATTTGAGTTATAAATAGTGCTTCTGTCCATTGTTGTCCAACTAGCAGTTTAAGATTCAGCTTTGTTCCTTTGGGACAAATAATGTTTGGACATATCCTACTTTGAATGACTTTGGCTGCATAAGTGGTAAAAGTTTGATATGATTCCCTCAACAAATCAATACCAGTTTAAATTTTTTCTTCATTGAATCTCAGCCAGCTCTCATATGTCCAAAGACCTGGCTTGAGTAGATATTCGCTGGGGAGGACGAAGAGAAGATAATAAGCTGTGGAGCTTCTCTCCCTTCCAAAAAAAGAAAGGGAGAAAGAGAGAGAGAGAGATGCCTATTCATCATGTTACTGAAGGCATTGCCCTCCCACATTTTTAATCTTCTTTCTTAGCAGCCTCACCAAATGTTTTATTGTACAGGAAGAGTGCCGGAATAAGTTCCTAGTGGAAGTCCAAGTGACAGCCTTTGGGTCAACATGTAGTTGCTACCTTGTCATGACCACCATACTGGAGTATATCAGTGGAAACAATGGAACCACTTGGAATGATCTAGTTTACTCCCTCCAACTTAGCCAATGAAACCTTGTGTTGTCAGTATTGAAGGCCGTTCACAGTGTGTGTGGATTACTGCCTATTGCCTATCCTTCAGAAAAGCTCATCAACCAGGAAGCATAGTGCATTAATTTAACATTTAATATTCTCTCAATATGAATAAATTGTTACAAAGGCATTGTAAACCAGAATAGCTCATTATATAATAATACTGAAATTAAATGCATAATTTATTATACACTTTGGCTAGGAAAAATTATTTAGTTTTTATTGTGTCCTTGCATATCTAATCATGCTCCATGTCAACATCATGTAAGTTATCCTTTTTCGATTCCTAAACACTATTAACCCATAGTTGAAAAATATTTGCTAGATCAGGAGACACATTTGCTTGGCATTGTATGCTAATATGTTGAAAGGCCCTGAAATAATGTGAAAACCCAGCAGCCTAGTTATGGTAATATGCAAATCTTAACTGCGATCTGGTTTTATCCTGTGAATTTAAAATCTTAAATGCATTTTTTAACTTATGGGGTAAATACATAGTAAACAAAAACCATCAGTTCTGAAATCAATATGTATTCTCAAATAGTTGGTTTTATTGTGCACAGGAAACATTGTTTTGTGGATAAAAGATTGCCTGCCAATGAAATTTGCAAAACACTCTTTAATCAGAAGGAATTGTTTTAATCAATAGTCCCTTTTTATTTTATTTTTGTAATCTTTGTTTTTTACTCCTCCACCCCCTTTAGACATACATCTGAATTGGGGTTCCTTGTGTTTATTGAATTATTTCGTGAGTGAGCTTGATAGTTTTGCGCTACAACGTGTTTCGCTAGCATTTCTGTGCATTCAAAAATCTGCATATCCTCAGGCGAGATATTTTTCTTGCATTCTGGGTAGTTAAATTCCCTTTTATCCAATTACTTAATTGCCTTTATATTCAGGATCACTTACCTATAAAACACTTAACTGTTGTAAGCTCATATGTATAAGACTTTTCACCTTAGTAAAAAGCTCTACAGTGGCATAATAAAGATCAAGTGCTCATCTTCAGAGATGTTAGGATGTTATGTCCCACAGGCATCAATATTTCATTTACCCAGAATGAAAGGGTCTGTGTTGTTGGAAGCAAATACATGTTCTGGTCAAGATTAAACAAGTAAGTAATTTAAAGATTGGTGTCTTAGTTTTCAGGGCCCACCTTTAAGTATCTTAAAGCAGCTTGACTTTCAAAAAGTATTGAGTCTCCACTCTCTGAAAACGTAGACCCCATTTTTGGTGTTTACAGTTGGGCATCCAAAACCACTAATGAGTTTTGAAAATCTTGGCCTCGGCATTTAAAGTAAGGCGGCATTTTTCAAATAGGCTTTTGTCTCTGTTCCAGTTCTGGTCAGTGGTAATTGTGGGTGCATGGCACTTCTAAAAACCAGGACATTGCTGAACCTTTCATCAACATCAAATGAAATGAGAAGCCAGGTACATTTGCTGTATTAATGTACATGTACATAGCATATAACATTTTCTCTTATTTTTGGTATATATTCTTAACATGTAATTGTATTCTGTTACTGCATGATTTTATGTTCCAGAGAGCAAAGTACAGCGTCCCATCATAGATCACTGGTGACATTAATCACGTTAGGCAGCTTTTATTAATATGCTTCCAGTTTTAGATGTTAAGCTCCTGACTGCTCTTTGGCCACTTCATCACTTCATCCTGAGCACAAACAGACCTTAAATACGATGCTGCAGGTCAAAGCCCAGTGCCTGGTAGAAAAGAGTGTAGTTGAGTTAACCCTATGTTTCAGCAATCCTGAATGGTTTAATTAAGCCCATGGGACCTTTTGGCAGCTGATAGAAACTACAACAGCCCTCAGGTTACTCAAGACTTCACACTGTGGGCCTTTTCTGGTTCCTAACTTGTCTAGTATGTGGATCCTCAAATCCTCCTCCTTCCTCAGCTGAGATTCTGGGCACACCACTGCTACTAATGTTTCATGTTAGGTAACAGGTTATAGGTGGGAAATGACTGACAGTTGACAAGTAGAGGTTCAGAGGACAGAAACAAGGAAGAAAAGGACAGTTGAATGAGGCAAGAGAAGACAAGTTATCCTAACTCCTGATATCCCACAAAGACCTGCCACTAGAAAACAAAAATTAATCCCTCTGACATGGAGAAGGAGGAGGATACTTAATATAATAGTTCTTTTTTTACATAAGTGTCATGAGAGACGCCTTTCAAAGTGGTAGCCATGTTAGTTTAGTTCAGCAAAACAAACAAGGAGTTCTTTGGCACTTTTAAAGACTAACACATTTTATCGCATGAGCTTTCATGGGAGAAAATCCGACTTCATGAGACGCTTGAAGAAGGAGAACATAAGACAAAAAGGGAAAATTGTCTTTTCTGTATCTTGATCTGAGGACATGTGTAACCACTCTTTTATCTTCTAAAGAAATATTTCTCACCAACTGGTCTGAGAACAGGATCTCCTCCCTGTGATCTCCCAGACATAGTTTTGAAAGGCAGCAAACCAGTTGCTGGTGTCAAAAGATTGAGAAGCACTGCTCTAAAGCAGTGGTTCTCAAGCTTTTGCGAGTCATGGCACGGTCAGTGGAAGGCACAACCCTACAGGATGCACATCCCCCTGCCCCTGGCCAAATCCAGCCATCTCCCTGGCTTTCTGTGACACACTTGCTGCTGTGTGGTGACACTACTGTGTTCTGACACAGTGGTCAAGAACTGGTTTTCTAAAGCATAGACATTGGGAAACAATCTTTCTGCAAATTGGAGAGATAAACCTACATTTTGTTACTTCTGAAAACTAATGAAAGCAGTAATTTGAGCCTCAGAATATAAATCAATATAGGGTAATGTTTTATTTGCTTATCAGTATTTTCTCTTTGAATTTAGACTTCAGAAAATAATCCTCTGCATGTTGCATGTTCACTTAAACTTTGAAGTAGTTCCCTTGATTTTAATTGGTTCATGCCACCAGAAAATGTTGTTTTTGTTCTTTTTTCCCAAGATGGGACAGTGAAATTTTTAAGGGTAAACTAAGCCAACTTCATTGAAACACATGAAGTATTTATTTTAACTTGTCTTGTCTCCTTACATTTTGCTTCTGGTAGTTTTTGGATAGAATGGCTAAGTTGAAAATTTATATAACTGGAATTCTAAGGAAAGATGTTTCTTTCCACCTGTGGGCTGTAATTCCCTATATGGGTTATAGAGATAATATAAATACAGTTTGTCTTTTCTGCAAACTTTACAGAATGGAGTAGAAAAGCCAGTGAAATTTGTTTTTTAGTAGTAGTAAATTTTTTTAGGGAAAAATCACTTTTGATATTATTGTTAAATGTGCAGGGAAAGGCCTTCAGAGTTGGAAATCCAGACAGATAGGAAGTAGAGAAGAGCATCCACATTCAAGAGGTTTGAGTAAAACCGTACACTCTTGAGGCCTGTCCTTACTCCAAAACTGCAAAGTGGAATTACAGCTTTAATATATGTATGTTCTGGGAAGGAGACTATTTAATAGGGTGGTTGAAAATCTCCCTTCTAGTTTTTTGTTGCGCTCTGCGTTCTGGTTTTTTTTATTTACATTTCGGATCTATCAGTCTATAAATGTGTACGGTCTCTATCAGTATATTATGAAACAGCTCACAAACATTAATGTATTTGCTTACAACATCCTGATGGGTGGGTGGGGGGAGTATTATCTCCAGTTTATAGATGAGGGAACTGAGGTACATAACTCAAGGTCACGTAGGAAATCTGGCAGAACTAGAAACATGTATTTGTTTGGACTAAGTTCTTATTATTACCTGTGAACAACATTGATATAGACACCTTTTTGTTTTTCTTTTTCCATCACAGTCTTGCTTCTACTACATCTAATTAGGATATAAACATGCACACAAACACATTCATTTTGAGATGCGGTGATGAGTTTTAGAAAACTCACTGTTGAATGTCTCCCACATGCAATAATATTATTCATGGAACTTTAGCTTACACACTCAGACCTCATGTCAGCAGGATCAGTATTCATGCCTCTACAAGGTAAGACCTGTTTGTCTTTTATTTTCCAATCCTACAGGCATACCCATATTAAAAAGAAATGTTGCTTTCTTTTACACGGAAACTGTGTCAGAATCTTGGGGTGGGGGTGGGGGGGTGGAGGCAAGTAACCAACTACAATCTATAGGAAACTGGAATTACACTAGTTTTTATAACTCTTCACAACTCCCAGAGGCCTAAAGCTGAATTGTTTTAAGTTGCATAAAACCGAATCTTGTTTTACTTATCTTACTGCAGCCAAATGATAGGCCAGATCAATTTGTCAAAGTATTTTTTTTTCCTGCAGTGTAGTAAACACGGCATTTGTTGTTTATCTGGTAGGAATGTGACCTGAGAACAGCTGTAAACTGGCTCACAGCACTGGTTTTCAGGGTTCTTACTCCACCTGAGTATGTCATGTACAGGCTAGTGCTGTTTGCTGCACTTGCTAAAAACTGTTGAACAATTTTAAAGAAGGAATTCATTTTTTTTAACATCTATAATAAAGAAAAAAATTAAAATAGCCATATGCTTGGAAAATCCACTTATGAGGGGGAAAACTATTTGCTATTCTATGGTTTTTGGTTTTGGTTTTCTTTCCCCCTGGGGAAGCAAGGCACCAACAATAGGTGAAATTCTGATTCCACTGAAGTCAGTGGCTAAACACTCATTGACTTCAGTGGGCCAAATCTCACCCTCTGTTTTTAAGTAAAATAGTGTAGCATTGTGATACTAAATAAAAGTGCCTGTATAATTAAATTTACTTATAGTCTTAATTATTCTCTTCTAAAGAAATCCTCAAGATTTCCGTCAGTGTTTATATCTTAGCGTCTTTCAGCCTAGCTTTTAATTATTTTTCTCTCATTTCTTTCAGTGATGATTTTCTTGTCCTTTCTCACTCCCATCTGTAACCACTGTTTTTGTGTTAGACTTCCTTGTTTTTTGTTTGATGAATCTACTTTTTAGAGGATTTTTAAAAATGTATGGTGTTGAACAAATGCCCTTTATTGCATGTGGGCTGAGAAGCATTGTGAGACAGAGTTGTGGTGGTGGTGGTGGTGGTTTTGCTGTGTATGTTCCACATCTGGCTCCCTAAATAGTGTAAATTCTTTAACTGTATTTGTTAATCTGTTGCACAGATTAAAAATAGAAGCTGTGGTGTGGTACCATATTGTGAATTAACATTTTAGGAATACCCGGCATGTTACATGCAAACAGGTCAGTGTAGATAGCACTATTTATATCAAGAAAGTATTGAACATGACTACTTGCTTACCATATCTGAACATATGATAGAAACATTTACAAGTATTGTCCTTCCTGTGTGTAGTGCTTATCTGTAAACCTATAGGGCCTCTGAATATCAGTATGTGCTGCAGAAACAGCAGTTCTATCTCTGAGGAGACTTTAAATTCATTTTTCTACATCTTTCAGAAATTGTAAGTTCTGTGGGTTTTCTTGTTTTTTCTTTTTGAAAATATTGAAGAATTTTGTTTTATTGCAGTTTTAAGATGCATGCACGTGCATGTGAACATGTTTTTTTTTTCTTCAGGCTTTTAAGGGCTCAGTCTTAAGTGGTAGATCATTATTCTGTGCATCAAGACTTGAAGGGTGATTAACTCTGTCTGGGTGCACCCAGTGTAATTTTAGAGGCTACGAATGTTGTTACAAGGCAGGTTAGGGTTTAAAGGTGAAAGTATAGTGAAGTTTGGCTGAATGACTTTTACAGCTTTGAGTTAATGTACACAAACAAAGAAAGTCTTGTTTTCAATCCATTATGTGTACATTGAGCTCATGATTTGGTACATAGGGGAAAATGTGAAAGTTGGCTAGTTGAGCAATAAAGTTCAAACTGTATGTGCTCTTTTTTTATTTCAAATTGAAAGTCTCATTAAATAAACTTTGTTTAATATAATTTAGATGTAGGCACTTTATCGTCTAAATGGGATACCAATTGAAGTGATAATATCTTTAAAGTACGTGGTATCTTACTTACAGCTTAACGTTTAGACACGAAGGCATTTTACATTTCCACATGTACCATTAAGTATATTTGAAGAATGTTTTAAGATAACAAGTTTTTACAACCCAATAAACCTTTTCCAGTGTGTTTTTAAACTTTCTTTCTAGATAGAGCTTCTAAAATTATATAAGTAATTTCACTCTTTTCCTTTCAAGAGTCTGTTGTGATGTTGAATTTAAATATATGGGGAAAAATCTCAGAGGATTTTAAGTGTACCCAAGTGTTGTGAGGGACAATGAAATAAGATCAAAAGACTAAAAAGTAAGATGTATAATCCTCATCTACCGTGCTAAAAGCTTGAGTGTTAATGAAACAATAACAGAACTTTCAAATAAAAAGCTATGAAACCATTCTTTCTTCTTAACATCCTGTAGAAGAATAAGGTGGGGCTGGATGTCATTCTGCCTGTCAATAATTTATATTATTTTTAGCAAGAATAACATACCATAAACTTTTGGGAAGTGTTGCTTTTGTAGAAGCTGGTATTAGTGTGAGTCTGGCAAGGGCAGATTCCCTTCTGATTACTAAACCTCAGAAATTATTAAATTGATTGCAGTAATTGATGTAACATAGAAACGGTTATCAATAAAAGACAAAATTTTTTTGCAGTTTTGGTAAATTATGTTCCTAAAATATAGCAGCCGTATCTGACATCACTAAAGTTTTAAAAACCAGGATAGGGAGAGTAGACTCTATTCTCTGAGGTTATGGTGGAATTGAAGAGGTCAAGGCTTTGCACTTAGCTTTATGTAAACAATGACATGCACTAGTAGGTCTAAGACTTCGTTTAACAAGGATGACCTAATTTTTTGGTAAACACAGGTGCATATTTTATACCAATAATAAACATAGTTCACAATGTACACTTCTAGTCAGTTCATGGAGATAAGTTAGGTATAGAAGAGTGACAGCTAAAAGGTTCAAGGAATAAAAGGTTGGAGCACTGAGCGAACTCTTTCTGTTGTTGAATGCCTGTTAGCACCATACCTTTCTTTCCTCTTATGTTCAACTGTGAAAAACGTGGTTTCTCTAGCGTATCCAGAGTACTGTAGACTGGTGTTCATCAACCTTTTTGATACCAGGTGCTGGCTTGCTGTCTTTCTGAACCATGTCAGGGAGATTTCGAGGATGGATACTCATCCCCAGACACTTGTCTAGGTCATAGTTACACTGCATACAATCGCTAGGAGGAAACAGAAAAAAATGTCAGTTTTTATCTCCAAGTACGATAAAGACTTGTTCCTAAAACAGATATTCCTCAATTCTGTTTATTTACAAACAAAACAAAGCAAAAAAACCCTACTCGAGATTCCACTTGCAGCAAAGTGGACTTACTATTTTTTTCAAACCTTGGAGAGAACAGATGAGATCTGAAAGAGGGTTAACCCAGTCTTAATTGTTGGTCTTGGTTCTTGTGGTTCGCTGCCTTTACTGACAGACTGGGTTATGTATTCAAGCCTAGCCTTCTGCTTGGTAGTAAAGAAATGTGAAAGCACCCAGGTGTCCTAACAGTCTTTCTTTCTGAATAGAACAGATTTTCTCCCTTCGTCTCTGCTGACCTCTCAACCCCTTTGGTGGCAGGAATCCTGCCAGTCAGAAGGAACCATTCACCCCAGACAGAATGGGCCTCTGATGGTAAAAGGAACAGTGAGCAAAATCTGTAATGATACAGATGACATGGGAGTTGTGTAACTTAAGTTCTGGCAATCACAAAACTTGACTCTCAGATGCTTCTTTAAAGAAGGTAAGGCAATTGTTTGGGCTTTCCTGGGCTTTCCAACTTGTCTGAGTGCTTGAAAAAGAAGTCTTTGATCTCAGTGTTGGATCTTACACTAAGGGTTTTTGAACTGTTTAAATGACTAATTTTTTTTATCAGCTGCTTTTATTCTTTCCTTTGCTTTCAGGAAAGATGCAAATACAGTATTCTGAATGGATACTAAATATGTTTTATTGCTAAAGAATGACATTTTGACTAATCAATGAAGCTTCATGGAAGCCAGTGGAATTATATCAGGCGAGAATCTGGCCTACATAATTGAGCAACTAGTAGATTCAAAAGCACATACTTTGCAAGACAGTTCAAAATAGCATAGTGATTTTTTGTTTGTTTGGTTTTTTTGTTTTGTTTTCTCCCTGACCCAATTTTATTTTAAGGACGCAGGCCAACATTCTCAGACAGTGGACACAGCTATTGCCAGTTAATTCTTAGTTATCTTTAAAAAGATTGTAAATTGTTGCTTTGAAAATAAAGGAATAGTAGGTACTCCAGCTTTTCATTCCAGATCCCTGAGTACCAAGAAAATGAATTGATGATCTCGGCTCTATGAAACAACGGTTGAGATCACAAAACCACCAGTCATCATTCTGCATGACTGGCATAATTAGCAGCTTCTACTCAAAAGAGACTAAGGATTGCTTATTATGGAGACAAAGCCCCCCCACACCATTCCATTGATGGAACATGCAGCATCCCTGAATGACTCTGAAGTCAGGGCTTTTGATATTTCTAGGGTGGAGGGAAGAAATATGTAGTATACTTGGACTTCACTATTTCTGTCAGAGACGTAGCTGTTTACAAGGCACCTCATTAAATAATATAAAGAACAGCTTAAGTTATTTCTGTCCTGGGTAGTATTCAGGTGGGGAGGTATTCCCAGTTCTTTCAAAGCACGCAGCACTACTGCATCGAAGAATCAGTCTGATCAGTGTGGACCTTTGAGAATGCATGGGGACTTGACTATATGTTACAAAGGAATACAAGAGAGATGGGGAGATTTAAAGTAAGCTCTGGCTTAGAGTCTACCTGTGTAATACAGGTCAGTTAAAAATTCAGTAATGGGGCCATTTTAGCAGTGAGATGATGGTGATGGAGGACCAAAACTAAGTGGAAATTTTCCAGCGTTTGCTTTCAGCCAGTGATGCCATTAATAAAGTCCAGATGCCTGCCCAAAAAAAAAAATGTGAATGATCTTAAAGATAATCTCAATAAGGAGTGGATCTAGTACTAACAATGTTTATTGGTTCATGTTTTACCAATGGTCTCTGGGTGAAAAAAAAATATTTACTAACATTTATTCTGTTTCTGGGCATTATATTTTAGAAATCTATGATGTGGCTTTCATTATATATGAACAGTAAATTAGGCAAAAATGTGCTTTTTATTTTCTTTCTGAAATAAGATTGTAAATTTTTTTTGTTTGCTTTTGTTTTCTAAATAATCTGCTTCTAATGAAGGAATCTAAGGTTCCAGCCCTGAACACATTAAGGACGTTGGTTTGTTGGTTGGTTGGTTGGTTTGTTGTTTTGTTTTGTTTTAAGCTTTGAGCATAAGGATTGATCTACTGAAGTCAGTAGGACTACTTGCATGCATGAAATTTAAGCTTGTGCACAAAAGTTTTCAGGATCAGAACCCCTCTATAGCAGGGGAAATTTAGCTATATTTCTTCACTGAAGGATCGAATTACTATTCTTTTTTTTTTTTACCCATTGCTTTGCTTCTTCCTGGTCAGTAGATAACACGTACAATACTGAAGTTCCTTTAGTGGTTTAGTCTCCATAACTCCTGTTTTTGATGTAATTTGTATCTCATGTAGAATATTTAATTTATATTTCTAGTTTGTTTTGGACAAATTGTTCTGAGACCAGAGCAATGCAGAATATTTTACTGTTTCTGTACATTTATCAAGAAATGCTGTAGATATAGATAGAAAAGCTTCACTTAGCAAAATAGTGAATAGGTAGACTATTCAGCAATACTCAATGAGACTAGGATTATTTGGTGCTCTGTTGTCAAACGTTTCAAGTCAAATGTTTAGACTGGGAGGTTCTCCAGATGCTTCCAAATTAAGTATAAACACTTGGCTTTTCCAAAGTGACATTGGATTCCTAACTGAGGAGGATGGTAGGTTATAGATGAGGATCACAAATAGAGAGCTCTGGAGACTCAAATGCTCCACCTCCCTGTGGCACTAATCTGAGGGAAGTAAAAGAAAAGCCGTATAAACAAAGATTCTTCAAGATTAATTTCACAAAGTTGTAACTAGTACTTAAGCAGGAAAAAGTAAGACTTTCAAAGAGTGTGTGTGTGTGTGCGCGCGCGTGCGCGCGCGTTCATGTGGTGGGGATAGCATGTCTGATTTTTCCATTTTTATGTTTTGTAGATGCTGTCACGCACAGAGTAGTCTTGTATGCAACACATCACCAGGCGTTTTCTTTTTTGAAATTCCCAAGCATCTGGTGTGCTGCAGAAGAGCACTACAAAACATTTTTTTTACCTGCTACACTAGTATGTCTATTATATGTTTCATTTCAGTTTTTTAATAGTTCACTCAGACATCCTGCCCTGCCTGTCTTAGCAAGGTTATTTTTTTCTTTTAATTACAGTTTTGAGTTAACCTGTCTTTGCATGTGTTAAGTTTTGTTTTTACCATATTTATTTAAAAAATAATTAGTTAGATATTTATACAGAGTATTTAATATATTTTGGAACATATATATTTCCTTCGCAACTCTTAAACAAAATTATATGCTTTGACATATATTTGAGTGTAGGAAATTATTATTTTACTCTTAAGGTACATACCCAAGATATTTTTTGTAATATGAAGTAATACCCAGAGAGCAAAGGTAGGATGAAAAGTCATCTCTGTTTAAGGTAGTTTAAATACAGAACATTGTTAATGGTTTTATTTTTAGTCTGTGAAATGAATTGGTGGTCTGAGTGAGCTATTGGATAGGGCTGGGTTGCATGTTGTACATTTTGGGGGTCTTTTTTTTCTTTCCCCTCTCTATTCTACAAGTTTAAGCTTTAGGTTTATTGTACCAGTCCACCAGTCTTTACAAACCATGTCAAAATAGCAAAGGTGCACCAGCTTCCAGGGGCTGAAAGCAGCCGAAAGAAATGATGTTGTTTCAGCAGTTCAGTTGTGAGGGGTCTGAAAGCTTATACACATGTTCACATCTTCCCTGTGGCCACCTCACATTGTACGTCAAGTTTCTTTATTTTAATAGATGTTATTCAAATCCTGACATCACTAAATTTGACTTCAAAATATGCACATTTTAAAAAAATAAATAAGCAAAAGGTGACTGGAGATTACAGGAAGGAAACTGCATCCTAATGGTACTTTTTTCTGCATTGTAATCTCCTGACTATGGGTCCAAAATCTTTACAGTTTCTTTCACAAACTGTAGACTTCAACAATTATTCAGTTCATTGCTTTCAACACCTTTACTTAGCTTATTACTGTACAGAAAAACAGCAGGACTGTAATGTGAGTAAGGGCCCTGTACATTTTAATGAGCTTATACCCCAGGGACGCATAAGTTAGGATTTTTGTCTTACTTTTATTTCACATTGACTGATTAAAGGCGCTTTTGTGGAATGATCTGACTTGGCCTAGTTTAAGTGACCACCCATTTATGGAACTGAAACTGTAAAATCTTGCTTCAGTCCCCCCCCCCCCCAAGGGGATTAAGAAAGCACTAATTAGCAAGCAGTGAAAGCCATGAGGCATGGAGAGGAACACAACACCCATCCATAAGAAACAAATGCAGTCTGGGGAAGCATTCACTGGTTGGGCAAATTAATGCCTGCAAATGTTAAGCTCTTGGGGATGGTGTTGGCCCATTTAATTACTTACCCTTCAGTAAGAACCTGGTGTTACTCAAGCTGTACTTGTTGATTAAATAAATACTCATGACATGAAGAGGCATGTCTGGAGACCTTGAAGGGCAGTAACAGGTTTCTAAATAGCCAGAAAGTGGTTTTGAAATCTCTTAAACTTCACCTATTTGTTGTGCTGGTGGGAAATAATTGCAATCAACAAAATGTAAGCCTAAGCATTATAATTTACATAATAATGGAATTGTGTTCATCGTGAATGAATAAAAAGGGGAGTAGATTCTGGAACTGAAATAATACCATACTTGTCTAAAATAAGCTCTAAATCTTTATAAGAGCTAAGTTTATGTTAAATAAATCTGTGACCTCTTTGAAGAATATACAAATTTTAATTTACATCTTTGAAATTCTGACTATCTGATTTTTTTTTTCCCTTTCTCTTTCTCCCTCTGGTGTTTACTGGTTGCACTGGGCTACTGGGGGGAGACTACTGACCAGTGTCAGATAGTCTCTCTTCCTTATCCTTCCCCTCCTATCTATGTTGTATAATATTCCAATGGGAAGTGCATTGTTCCTTATTCCTAGTCTGTGCTGAGGTTCAGATACCACAAAGTATAGCTTTTTTTGTCACATGAATACCACACTTGCTGTTGAAATTACAATGTGCAGTACTGTTCCAGTAATTGTAGTCAGTTTTTGGTTTCTTGGGGCTCTGTTTAGGATACCACTTCCAGTGCTATGAAAATAAACCACTGAGTATAAGAAAAGTAAAATAAGAACTGAAACCACGATTCCTGTTTGAAATGTGCTACTGTTAACCAAACAGATCACAAATTTTCCAAGTAGTTTGCACTGCTTAGATTGTTTTTTTCATAACAACTAGAAGAAAATAATATATTCATGTTGGCTTTCAGGAATTGAAATAGTCTGTTTAGTTTGTTTAATTTAATAAAATTAGTTTATATATGCTAGAGAAAAAGCTTGCGACCACTTTGTTTAAAAATATAAATATTGTGATTATATTTTAGATATCAAATTTATATATACTTTGCTGTTAAAGACTGAAAATTGGAAACAGAAAGCACTATATTAAATTTTGAAGATCAACAGTTTTCCTTCTCCAGTTCCTATGAAACTTTTGAAATGAAAGCAGTTTGCCATGAGAAGGGATTTCAAAATAACATTGGGAGGTAAATTTATAAATTAAATGGAAAAGTTTCATTCAGTACTTTTGTAGAAAGTTAAAGGAGAGATTCGACAAGCCAGTGCGAAAAAGTATGGAAATACTTCTTGCACCTTCATTTTTCAACAAAATGTCAAAACTGAAAGAAATGGGTTTGAGGAACAGGAACGTAAGTGCTTCCAAAATGAAGAATTTTTGAACCATCTGCCTGGTTAATTAAAATCTGTTCTAACCCACCCCCAACCTTGACAAACAGTGTAACAAAACTTTTGTGTTGTCCCTATAATTCAGATCTTTTTTAACCTCCTTACTTTATAGCAGCGTCTTCTCCATCTTGAACAGGGGTACAGAATCTCAGCTGTCTGGAGTCAGTCTTGGGCAGGGGATGGGAAATACCTTACTAAGCGATTCCCAAGTGCCAAAGGGGCTGTGTTAGTCTAGTTCAGGAAAACAAGCAAGAATTACTGTGGCACTTAAAGACTAACAGATTTATTTATCGCATGAGCTTTCATGGGAGAAAATCGTACTTTGTCAGATGCTTTGAAGATGGTGAACTTACAGAATGGAGGAAAATGAATGCGTGGAAGTGTAAGTCATGGGATCAGGTTACACCGTAATAGCAAATCAAAGCTGACAGTGTGACCTCATCCTGTGACTTATACTTCCCTGCATTCCTCTCTTTCTGTAAGTTCTCCCATCTTCAAAGCATCTGACAAAGTACAGTTTTCTCCCATGAAAGCTCATGCGATAAATAAATTTGTTAGTCTTTAAGTGCCACAGGACGCCTTGCTTGTATTGATGGTTCGTGAGGATCAAGTTCAGGTTTCTTCATTCCAGAAGTGCAAGCCCCAAAGCAGTGACACTTCTTGCATAGTCTCCATCACCTGTAGCTTAAAATAAATATATTTTATTGGCACAGTTCAGTAGAAAATCAAGTACTACAAAAAGTTGATTAAAATATAAACATATCTTGTAATACACAAAGCTAACTCTGCTATAACTAAGGTATGCAAAATTGGGTAATATACTTAAAACCCATATGTGGAGGGCAGTGTATAATCCTACTAAGTACCCAAGACTCTGTTATCTGTTCTCTCCTTCTTTCCAGCATGTGCGTATCTTTGTCCAGATGTAGGAGGAAAAGGTTATTTTTCCAAAACACATTCTGCCCTTTCTTCTATTTGAAGATTCCTGGTTATCCACTCTGAAGTAGGTTGACCTTTGCATAACATATAGGGATATTAGGCAGTCTCATTCTTTGGTTACATTCATACAAAATCGTACACATAGCTAATAGTTTTAACAATTTTCAATAACACATTGGAGACAGGTGTTTAATCCCTTCCGACTGCCGGTCCCCATCATTAGACATGTAACTTCAGGCATGCCAGAAAGTTGGAGGGAGGTGAGAACTGTTTTCCCAAGACCTATTTCTATATAGAAAATAAATGCTTTAGGGGCTCATTACAACATTATAAATAATTTAGGGCAGCTAGAAATCATAACTTGATGACATATTTGGAGGAAGGGAGTTTTAAGAAGATTGCATGTATTTTCAGGAAAAATCTGTAGAACATGAGTTATTTCCTGTGCATTTATTTTCATGTCATGAAAAGAAGCTAACAATCATTTCTCCCCCCAAAAGATAAATTGCAATAAATATTTCCTGTCACCTTTGTTGCCACCTCCTCCTTCCCACCATATCTTTGTTGCTGTTGTCAAAAGTTCAGGCCTTAGAAGCTCCAACCATTCTGGCTGTGATAGTGCTGCAACTCTTCTAGCAAGAGGCAGCACTTCTTCCTTATCCTGTCTCCTCCTCCTAGGTAGGCAGTGCTATTTCTTCTGGTCATATCCCCCTTTACTTTTGGGCTGCTGCTGCCATGTGACTAGAGAACGGCAATGTTTCTTCTCATCTCTTCTCCAATAGCAGATGCTAGCCCACAGAGCAAAATTGAGCTACGTGAATGAGCTCACTCTCTCAAGCCTTGGAAGTCAGATCTTTATGCATTTACAGACAGCCCCCGAACTTTTAAGCTGAAACTCCTCTGCAGTGACAGACCTAACAACAGAACTATTAAAGCAATGACATATCCCTGCAACAAACCACACTGCTATCTTTGCCCACATATCTGCACAAAAGACACTATTACATGAACTAATAAAACCAGCTATTCCATTAAAGGGTCATTTACCTGCTCATTCATCTGGGCACAAATCTGACATCAGAAATCACAACATTCAGAAACCAGTAAGTGAGCACTTCACTCTTTCTGGTCACTCCATTGATGATTTGGCAATAATTGTGCTCAGACAATTGATTAACAAATCTAGGCTTCAAAGAGAAACTGCAGAACTAGAATTTGTGTGCAAATCTGTCAGTTTCTTCAGGGCTAAATAAGGCCTTTGGACTTTTTTTTTCCTTACAGCCTGTGATTTGACCTCATCTTCCTCTATATGCTGTTCCCTAGTGTTTGAATCTTAACAACTGCTTTGATTTGCTGTTGCAGCGTGACCTGATCCTGTGACTTACACTTCCCTGCATTTATTTTCCTCCCGTTATGTAAGTTCCCCCATCTTCAAGCATCTGATGAAGTAGGATTTTCTCCTATGAAAGCTCATGCAATAAATAAATTTGTTAGTTTTTAAGTGCCACAGGACTCCTTGTTTGTTGTGAATGAATGTGTGCCTGATTTTTTTAGTTTTACAGGAATAATTCTACATCCTTTCCTACAGAGCAAAACTGAACGCCAGAAACTGCTTTTCCTGTCTTTTGCGTGTTGTGGCATGTCAGAGTGTGTGCTCCTTCAAATACAAGATAATGCCATGTTTGTTTTCAAATAAAAGCCAAATACGATAAGTTGAATAAAATTTTGTGACTAATAGGCTATTGAATTAGCTTTATGCATGAGGTCCTATTCAGCACCATTCCTCAACAGAATGTGGAACATCTTAATTCTTAGAGGGAAAGCATCTTCTCTAAATATTAAGCAGTTATGAAGAAGAATGAAGGGTATAAATCTTTAATTTCTTTTAAGGCTATTATCCTTCTTGATTAACCAGTCTCAAATCAGTTGTATGTGCAAGTTCTATTGATTTCCTTAATGTAAACAGAAGAAGGAACTCTGGAATTGTCCATCTCCAAGTGTATGCTGAGGAGTCTTTCAGATATATTTTCATTTGTAAAACTGTCATGACAATGAACAATGAGAAAACGACATCTCAAAAGATTCATCATTTATAATAAAGCCTTTTCACAGAAACAAACCAAAGTAGACATAGTTATTATCAGTGAGCCTTTCTGAATTAAAAATCAACCTTTATGCCTCAGACCTTGTGCTACAGATGTGGAATGCTTTGTGGGTAATGCAAAGTGTAACATCTCTACTCCTAGGTGCTGACCAACTGGTCTTGTACTGAGTTTTTTTCAAGCATATTTGTAAGATTTTTGTATATTGAGTTTTTTTTTTTAATAACTTGATTGGCTTTTATGCTCCATTTACATTAAAAGTGACCGAATTAATATAGAGTAGCTAAGACACTCTTTCCTAAGGTAACTTGGAAGCTTTTGAAGAGTCTTTCTTGTGAAGAACTGTGATTAATTTTACATTTGTGGCCCTATGGTTGTGCAGTGGTCTTCTTTTTTGAAGTACAAATGAGCACAGAGTGAGCCCCCAGAACTAATTTGATAGTTTTGGAACATATACCACCTTTACTGCAGAAATGACTTGACACATACATATTCACTTCTCTGGTTTTAAATGTTTAAATTCTAATCAGTCTGTTATTTTGCTTCTGTTAATTGATTTTAGTTATTATAATCCACATTTGGTAGGTGGATAACTTCTATAGAATTTGAAGCTTTTACTATGAAGCTAATCTATCAAGGTATAAATGTTTATCCTTCTGAAGTTCTATAAATAATATTAGGTAACAATTGTAGGCAGAGAACTGAGAGGTCTGTTTTATCTTGTAAAACACACTGTCAATTGAAGCTAATCCAGTTGGTTTCAGTGATAAAAGCACTCCTGAAATTTGTATGTTTTTTATTTAATAAGGCTTCAGTTATGACTTTGGTAGCATCAACAAGTATTGGAAAGTAAGTTGTGGGCATTAAACACATTAAATAGAAAATATTTTAAATTAAGGCTTGATTATTTAAATTTAAAATCATATTAGTAGGAAGCAGAGGCCTTGTTTTTATTGGATCAAACATGTCTTCACATTATAAGAGCACTAAAGCCTTAAATAGTATGTCAACAAGAAAATGGGACTAAATGGTGTCAGTTCCTACTAAAAAAGCAAAAACAAACAAGAAGCAAGGCTTTGTTAGCAAAACCATTAGATCTGATCTGTTAAGCTCAGCTGTCCCTTGTGGGATTCAGCTTTTGTTTTAAGAATTCCATTTCTGCTAGAGTCTCTGGGAAAGCATAAACTGTCATTGACATTAACAATAGCTAGTTTTATAAGACGTGGTGAGAAGACTTGTATATCAGTGGGCAGAATCAAGTTCTTAAGGCATATCTCTTGTTCTATTGCTCTTTGTTGGCATTTTACAAACTCTGTTATGATCCTTCCACTTACTTAATAGGCTGGTCTATTGACACCATCTGTCTGAGGAATCCACAGCCGCTCCTTCAACCACTGGTTTAGTTTTCAGTAGAAATGCATTCTTTATAGAAGGCCTGATTTTCCCTCAACCTCCCCCCTTCCCCCAAGTCCCAAACAAGTGATTCATATTGGAATTTCCCATACTTTTCTCTTTTGCATGTCCAGTAAATGCATGTGAATGAAGATAATTAAATGCATTGTGTGGATTCTCTGGCATAATTTCATATGTTGGAACATGTTGTGTAGGTAATATGGAAGCTCCAGGGAAATTTGGTCAGAAATAATACATTGGTAGCTCATTTTACAGATAATTCTCTTAACTATTCTATTCTCTTGGGAAACCATTTAATGTGGCTGGGTGTGAATTTTTTAAATATGTGAGCAGTACCTTTGAGTAAGTTTAGAGTAAGTCAGTAAAGTTTGGGAACATAATACCAGTCTGAACAAAGTAGAATGAAATTTTAAATATGAAATTTACTTTGTTAAGCTACTAAAATAATTCTGAATGTATAATTTTATCTGTTGTTGTAGACAATGTGAAATGCAGAATATTTTGGGAGGCAGAAACATGTAGGTGCTGCTGTAATGTAACAATAGGGACTAAAGTTGTATATTCTTTATCTCTATCTCTGTGGATTGGCTGGGGAGATGAGGCATGAGGTTCTAGTTTTATTTTGAGAAAGGAGCTAACCTGGAGGGGATGTTTAAAAAAAAAAAAAAAAAAAAAAAAAAAGAAAAGAAAACAGAACAAAGCAAAACAAACAAACAAAAACCCGAGGAGGATCCTAGCAAAGATGGGAGAAATTTGGAAACCTTACTTACTGAGTCTTTTACCACTACCCCACCAAGTGAAACCAGTAATTTTGAGCTCTAAAATAAAGAACAGCATTTTATGCTTGCCGAAAGATACTGAAAGGGAAATACACAGCTTTCAAATGAGGACCTAGTTGTAAGAGACAGAAACAATTCATTATAAGGGTTTATAGTGGAAAAGGTATCACAACAACCTATGTTCCAGTGTGGACCTATCAAGAAAAATCTTGTTGTCTGGGTGTAACCGTGGTGTTGTAACCTCAAGTTAGTGGTATGGGGTGGGGGTGGTGAGGAAGAAGGTGGGACTGACCTGTTAGATACTTAGGAAGCAAAAACCAAATATGCAACTACAGATTGGGTAGTAACTTGGTAGATGGAAAGATCTGGGGTTATAAAATATTAGAAATTTAATATGAATCAACAGTGTGATGCAGTTGTAAAAAAGGCTGGTAATATTTTGGGGTGTATTACCATGAATGTTGTATGTAAGTTGTACTTGTCCTACTCTGCTTGGCTCTGGTGAGGCCTCAGCTGGATTACTGTTTCAAATTTTGGGCATTTCACTTTAAGGAATATATGGATAAATTGAAGAGAGTTCAGAGGAGAACAATCAAAATGATAAGGGGTTTAGAAAATCTGATCTACAAGGAAGGATTAAGAAAACTGGGCAAGTTTAGATTAAAAAAAAAAAAAAGACAGAGGTAACCTAAAAAGTGTTTAGATACTTTAAGGGCAGCTGTAAACAGCAAGATAATCATTTATTCTCTCTGTTCATTGAAGGTGGGGTAAGATGTAGTTGGCCTAGTCTGCAGCATGGGAGATTTAGATTAAATATTTGGAAAAACTTTTTAACTATAAAGTGAATTAAGTTCTGGAATAGGCTTTCATGAGAGATGGTGGAATCTGTCATTGGAAGCTTTGAAGAACAGTCTGGGTGAACATGCATGAGGGATGGTGTAGGTTTGTTTCATCCTGCTTTAGCACAAGGGACTGGCTTATGACTTCTTGAGTCCCTTCCAACCCTTCATTTGTATGGGATGGCTTAGATATTCTGTGGTATAAATCTTTAGTTATATTGTCAATAGGCGTTATTAATTGTTATGTATAAAGTGTCTTACTGTAGGGGATGTTAAGCAAATCTGAGGTTCCAAGTTATAAAAAGAGTCCCAGTAATCCCATTTTAGAGAGTCTTCCAATTGAACAATCTTACCAGAGGATTTTGTGAAAGCCAAGACTAAAACAATCTTCGAAACAGAACTAGGTAAGTTCATGGAGGAGAGGTCCATCAGTGGCTATTGGCCAGATGGGCAGGGATTGCTGTTTGCCAGAAGAAGAGAATGGATGATGGCATTGATCACTTAATATTTACCTGTTCTGTTTATTCTCTCTCTGAAGCTCATGGCATTGGCCAGTGTCAGAAGACAGTATGATGAGCTAGGTGGACCATTGATCTGACTAATATGGGCATTCTTGTGAAAACCAGGACATTTAGTAAAAGGGAATTAATTTCTCTCTCTCCCTGGATATGTAACAATAATTTAATTGTCATAAAACAAAACAACTAGCTTTGCAAAATGGGTCTCCAACTCATGGGCCTCATGCAGCCACTAAAGTTATATCCTGTGGCCCCCAACGACACTTAGAATTTCTCAAATAATTAAAAATGCAAAATTTAAAGGGTGCTTGCTTGCTTACTCTTTGTCTTCCTGATGATTTGTCCATCCTGAATGGAAATAATTCTTTCTTTCTTACTCTTAGCCTATGTATGTTGTTCTTCATTTTCTCGTGTTGACTATACTTTGTATCGTTGCAAGAAAAGGTTTCAGTGGTGCAGCCCTTGGGCTAATGTACTAGCTCTCATGCAACCCTCATGGTTATCCGAGTTTGAGAGCCCTGCTTTACAGCAATATAAATTTAAAACTTTAATACAAAGATAGACCATGCAGTACACATTACTCATGAATAGAGAAAACTGTTTCCCTGAACTAAAAAGAAGTGTTCAGTATAAACTTGACCCCCTCATACTGTAAAATTACATATAGCACAAACATTATATGGCAAGACATGTCTGAACACATAGAGCCTCAAAGATGTAAACACCAGAGTTATAGCCAACTGAACACCATGTAGAACTGGAAATAAGCAATTGGGCAGCAATGACTGGGAGGAGGAGTTGAGGAAAGAAAGCAAATACTGTCCTGTGCCTGTACTGCTTCTTAAAGGTAGATACATCTGGGTTTCCTGTTCCCAAACCCATTCCTACATGGAGGGAGCAGCCGCTTATAGGTAAGATGCTGAGGTTTATGATCACTGCTTTGAGCCCTGCTGCCAACTGAAGGCAGCTTGTAAAGACAGCAGGAGCTATGTGGTGATCTGTTCTTTTCTTCATGTAAGCTGTGGTGGTGTTTCAATCCCTGTCAGGAGGAGGAAGCTGGTTTCACCTACCTCCCTGCTGCTAGGAGGGGCGACAAGCTTGCAAGCTCAGGCCTAGTCTAGGAAAGAAGCTGTTGCAGTCCAACCTGCTAATGCTACAAGGAAGTTGTACTAGGATGGGAGCTGTGGTTGCAATGGGAATTTGGCTGGAGTGTGAGGAGCCAGAGTCTGAGCTGCCACCAGCACCCTGCATTCTTGCGGAGTTTAAAAGGGCTACATCCTTCACTGAGTCTGCACTGACACAGCTCAGGGGTTGCCCATGGCTGCACCCCTTGGTCTTGCCAGCACTTCTGGGAGTGCAATGGGCAAGGGAGGGAGGGGCACTGTCAGCAGGCTGATGGCCATTCCCAGCCATGTGCTGCCTTGGCAGCATAGTGGGAAAGGCACAGAGCAAGGCCCAAGGGATGATGTTCATAGCACCAAAGGGGTAGGACAGGCTGGCCAGCTGAGCACAAAGGCAAGAAACAGGAATATGACAGGGAAATCAGGCAGGGCTACCATATTATTTTTTTGCTAGGTGCCATTTTTGCAGAGATCTTTTCCATCTTCAGCTGGAAATCACTGTAGGGCATATAAGAGTAAAGAAATAGTACTGTACTAAAAAATAAAATTTTAAAATAAGAGATCTGACAAGATACGGAAACTTTCTTAGCTTTTTTTCATTTACATTAAGATGTCTAAAAGTGGCATTTTTCTTTGTAGTAAAGTTTCAAAGGTGTATTTAGTCAATGTTCAGTTTTAAAAGTTTCGCAGTGTGTGTGTGGGGGGGGCACCCCATGCTTTGTTCAGAGTTAAACAGAGCACTCTTCCTGAGGTGTTCCTATCTGTGAGGTTCTACATAATATATTCTAGGATTGTCACTCTGACGGTGCGTTACTCTGAAGCTGAGAACGTCTGGGTAAGTGTGATGCCGTGAAATCAATCACAACCACAGTTGAGATTTCTTTTTTTTAGAGCAACATTAAATCAGCCCTGGGATTTGAGGTCTATTACTGCTCAGTTTTTAAGTTCTCAGCCAGTATGACAACTCAGAATTTCATTTATGCATATAAAAGTTACTAGATGATATATTAATCAATAACAAATATTTCAGCCCAGTTTTGCAAACTAATATAAAACTAAAACTTATAAAAAAAAAAAAGTTCCCCTCTCACCCTTATGGGTGGTATTTGTCTTCATCAACCTCGGGTCCTCTACCAGAGGCCTGGGAGTTTGAGGGTTCTGCGCAGTATCTTAGCTGTTCCTAGCACTGCACTCTTCTGGACAGAGAGCTCTGATGTTGTTCCTGGGATCTGTTGGAGCCACTCTCCCAGCTTAAGGAGTCACAGCCCCGAGTGCTCCTACCACCACCGGGACCACTTTGGCCTTCACTTTCCACATCCTCTCTAGTTCCTCTGTCAGGCCCTGGTACTTCTCCAGCTTCTCATACTCCTTCTTCCTGATGTTGCTGTCACTTGGCACTGCTACATCTATCACCACTGCTGTCTTCTGGTCCTTGTCTATTACCACGATGTCTGGTTGATTGGCCAGTACCTGCCTGTCCGTCTGGATCGGGAAGTCCCACAGAATCTTAGCCCTGTTATTCTCCACGACCTTCTGTGGCATCTGCCATCTGGTCTTGGGAGGGTCTGGCCCATACACTGTGCAGATGTTCCTGTACACAATGCCAGCTACTTGGTTGTGCCGTTCAGTGTATGCTGTTCCTGCCTGCATCTTACATCCTGCCACTATGTGTTGGACTGTCTCTGAGGCTTCTCAGCACAGTCTGCACCTTGGGTCCTGTCTAGTGTGGTAGACCCCTGCTTCAATGGATCTGGTGCTCAGTGCCTGTTCTTGTGCTGCTCTGATCAGTGCCTCAGTGCTGTCTTTTAGTCCAACCCTTTCCAGCCACTGGTAGGATTTCCCAATGTCAGCCACCTCAGCTATCTGTCGATGGTACATCCCATGCAGGGTCTTGTCTTGCCATGGCACTTCTTCTGCTTGGTCTTCCTCCCATGTTTGCTGCTGCCTCAGGCATTCTCTCAGCAGCTCATCTTTGGGTGCCATCTTACTGATGTACTCCTGGATGCTCTGGGTTTCGTCCAGGACAGTGGCTTTGACACTCACCAAACCCCGCCCGCCTTCTTTCCGGCTGGTGTACAGTCTCTGAGTGTTGGACTTGGCGTGGAACCCTCCGTACATTGTGAGGAGCTTCCGGGTCTTCACATCGGCAGCCTCCATGTCCTTCTTTGGCCAGCTCACTATACCGGCAGGGTATCTGATGACTGGCAGAGCGTACCTGTTGATGGCGTGGATCTTGTTCTTCCCATTGAGCTGGCTCTTCAGGACCTGTCTTATCCTCTGGTGGTACTTGGATGTTGCTGTCTTCCTTGCCTCCTCATCGTGGTTCCCATGTGACTGTGGGATGCCAAGGTACTTGTAGCTGGTCTGTATGTCTGCTATGTGGCCTGCTGGTAGTTCCACCCCATCAGTCTTGACTACCTTCCCTCTCTTTATTACCATCCGGCCACACTTCTCCAGTCCGAATGACATCCCAGTATCCTCACTGTAGACCCGTGCCAGGTGGATTAGCGAGTCGATGTCTCGTTCATTCTTAGCATACAGCTTGATGTCATCCATGTAGAGGAGGTGGCTGATGGTAGTTCCACTCTTGAACTTGTATCCGTATCCAGTCCTTGTGATTCTCTGGCTGAGGGGGTTCAAGCCAATGCAGAACAGCAGCGGGGACAGCGCATCACCTTGGTATATGCCGCACTTGATGGCCACTTGTGCAAGCTGTCTTGAGTTGACTTCCAGCGTTGTCTTCCACAGTCCCATTGAGTTCTTGAGGAAGGTCCTTAGTGTCCTGTTGACTTTGTATAGCGCCAGTCATTCACAGATCCATGTGTGCGGCACTGAGCCGTAGGCTTTCCTGTAGTCGATCCAGGCTGTGCTCAGATTGGTCTGTCTAGACGTTGAGTCTTGGGTGACTGCTCTATCTATGAGCAACTGGTGTTTTGAGCCTCTGGTGTTGTTCCCAATGCCCTTCTGAGCTGTGCTCAGGTACTGGCCCATGTGGTCCTGTAGCTTGGCGGCTATGATGCCTGATAGGACTTTCCATGTTGTGGGGAGGCAGGTTATTGGCTGGTAGTTGGACGGTGCTGTTCCCTTGTGGGGGTCTTTCATGATCAGCACTGTCCTTCCTTGTGTTAGCCAGTCTGGGTGGGAGCCTGCTGCTAGCAGCTGGTTCATCTGTGCTGCTAGGCGTTCATGCACTGCTGTTAGTTTCTTTAGTCAGTAGGTGTGGATCATGTCGGGGCCAGGTGCTGTCCAGCTCTTCATGTTCTTGACCCGTTGTTGGATGTCTGCTACTGTGATGGTGATAGGTTCCTGTTCTGGGAGATTGCTGTGGTCTGTTCTCAGGTCCTGCAGCCACTTTGTACTGGTGTTATGAGTTTTCTCTTTTTCCCAGATGTTCTTCCAGTGCTGTTCAGTTTCTGCTGTTGGTGGCTCTGCTTCTATTGTGTTTTTGCACTGCAGTTGGGAGTACACCTTGGATGGTTCTTTGGAGAACAGGGCATTTATCTTTTTGGCCTCTGCTTCTCTAGTGTATCTCCTTAGCCTGGTGGCCAGTGCTGTGAGCCTTTGTTTAGCAGTCTCTAGGGCTTCAGATGGAGTCAGGCCCTTGTATTTTTTCAGTAGCCGAGTCTTATCCTTAATCTCTACACCCTTCTGTAGTTCCACCAGCTGACTAACTTCTCTCCAGGTTGCCTTGATCTTATTCTCCAACCTCATTTTCCAGGGGGGGTATGTACTGCTGTTCTTCTTGATCGTGTAGCCAAGCATCTCCAGGATTACAGAGGCTGTAACGTATACCAGTTCATTTGTTTGAGTTACGGTGGTAGTAGGAATTGTTATTAGGTCTCTATTGGCATTTTCTAGCATACTAGAAGATGGTACTTCTCCAACAAGCCTTCGTAAGCAGTCCCGAGGGTTGACTGTAGCTAGTTTAGCCATGATCTTATGCCTCATATCAGCTGCTGTGCTCTGTAATGGAGGGGGTGACAGTGAAGTTCCAGCTTCAGGTGTTGGCTGCAGATCTAGTTGTTCTTCTGGGTCTTCTTGTTGAGTCCGGGCTGTAATGTGGAGTTGGTCTATTTCAAGTTGTGAGAGCAGCTTCCTCTTTACTATGTTGAAGCATTGGATAACTAGCTGTTTCTCAGTTAGTGTGTCTGTAGGTCTTTTGTCCATCCATAGTTCCCTCCTAATGTTTCATATATCCCTTCTCATTAGGTGTACTGTTGTAGTAGCATTCCATCAATTCCAGGTTCTCTTGTCTCATCCATGTATGGTTTGTTCCAGTAGCCCACTTATCATCAGATTGTCCTGGTTCCCCAGCATCTGGCACGGACCTTGTTAATCTGGGCGACATGTGAGCCGGCATGACTCTCCTAGTTTGTGTCCCTCTCATATTCGAGGTAGGCAAGTGAGGCGTTAGGGGTTTTTTTGCCCAAGGACCCCCTACTGGGAAGGTAGAGAGGTACCCACTGCGATTTGAACCGCAGTCTTCTGCATCAACGGACATCCCTCTTAACCACTATGCTATCCAGTCACCTGGATGGATGGATGGATGGATGGGGAGAGAGGGAGAGAGAGAGAGAGATGTTTATGTTTTGTTTTTAATGTTACCCTTTCTTAACCATTCTAGACATCTCTTATGTTTTACTAAACTAAGTGTCAAACTGAGGAGAAAAAAATAGTGGTAGTCTTCCAAGCTCTGCCCATATAACAAACACTGCTCACATTAGATTCCACTCCTACCAAACTCTGTAAACATTCAAAATACATTCACAAATTCTCTGGGATCCTTTGGCTTAGCTCCCCTTTATTGAGCTCTGAGTAGACCTATTCTGAGTTTCTTGTGTTTAGCTTCCCTTTGGTGAGGTTTCTAAGCTCTGTTGACTTATTTAAACTTTGTTTTCCGTGAGATGGGGGTTCAGTTGTTCTTGTGGGTTCCACCAGACTTCTGAAGATTGATATTATTTTCCTGAACTCACTCACTCACTCACTCATTCAAAACTGGCAGTATCTTACAGTGGATTGTCCATATCTGTACAGTTTAATGTGCTGTTTCCTCTACCTGTGTTTATGAGCAATGAAATCACTGATGCTTAAAGTACGATTACTGGCTATTTCAGTTAGCATCCATTGTGAAGAAGGGTGCAAGTCACTTGTTTCAGGTTCTGCAAATGAGGCAGAAATCACTATAGTTTTGAGGCTACCTCAGCAATTAAGCTTCTATTCTTCCCTTTCCCTATTATATTTTATTTTTAAGTTTTATATTCTACAGAACAGGTAGGCAGGAAGAAAGAGATGCTAGTACATGTACCACTAGATAATTCAATGCAAGCCCTGAATTAATCAATGTAAAATCAGTAGAGAAGCATTTGATTTTTCTTTTTTTTTTTTTAAAGTTTTCATAGTATACGAAAGGAGTGCAAAGGAACAAGTATAGAAGTCGTATTAAGGACCTATATTGATACAACATTGGCCTCCTTTGTTGTATATAATTAATTAACTTAAATTTCAATTTTTAAAAGACTTTTCTCCCTCATTCTGCAAATTTTGTGAAAGCAGCATATTTTAAGCTAAGGATGGAAATGCTTTCATTGACTTAAATATCCCAAGTCCTCTCTCTGCAGTCTTCTCTTTCTCCTTTTTATGTATTTATAAATATTTTACTTATTTGTCATCTTAACTTTTTGAACAGAAATGAAATCTTATGGAGGCCCTACTTTAGCACAACATTTAAACATGCGTAAGTGCTGTGCTGAATCAGGTCAAAGGAGTCTGATCCTGAAAACCAGTGGGACTTGTACACATGGAAGTTTCTGACATTTGACAAGTCCTGCCAAAAGTATGAAAGTACAAAAATAATTACGTAATACCACTGAAGAATTTTAAGGGGAAAAAAAAGTACCAAATGAATTAAGTAAGTCACAGAAGCTGCGGACAATTATTCTTATGCATATCGTATTTGAAATCCTTCTGATTGTTTTACCCACTTGTTGGATCATGTGTTCAATGGAATGTAAAGTCTATGGGAGACGTATTCTGTTTTTACAGGAGGCCTTAATGCTTATTGGGGTCCCTAGCCACATCTATAATATAGGTAATGAACTTATGATTGCTAAAGAAGGACTACTTGTATGAATAAATGTTGACAGGATCAGTCTCTGTTAATCAAATAGTGTTGTCCAAAACATTAATGTCTAGTGTTCACCATGTAAACCTATCTATGAAATAATCTATTGATGACACTTTTTATTAAAATCACCTATTCTGCCCTATGTGAATCGTACTGTACTGGAATTCTGTATGCAACCTGTTTTAGTTTTAAAGAATTTTTAATAATCTTTCAAAAAAAGCTTCACAAGTCATGTCTAAACTTTGGACAGAGGAAAATTTGAAATTTTAAAAGCATATGGCTTCATGACAGGAAATTGTTTCCAAAATAATTAAGACATTATGGTAAAATGCTAAAGCCTATGATCAACTTTGGAAAAAAATCTATCTTTAACATATAAGTTGTCGTCTTTTTTTTTTTTGAGTTTGTATAGGAACAACTTAAGAAATGTTCACACATATTCTAAACAGGCATAGGGTTTTTTAGTTATTACAAAGACCTGATTACGAGCAACTACAACCATTGCCAGTAGTATAATCAAGAATTTCCCAGCTTTAAGAAAATGACTTTATCCAGAGTAGTCCTATGTCAGATAAATACAGCATAATACAACTGTACATCCATTAATATTATGTTCAAGCTATTCTATGGTCTTCCTGTGTGTAGTCTGCCTGGTCAGCTTGAAAACTCAACTTACAAAATTCAGTGTATTATTTTTAAAGGATGTGTGTAAAACTACCTAGAACAGGAATTTTCTATCAATATTATAAATTGCTTTCATCAAATTAGTGCTGTTCTCTGTCAAGCGGAACCATACTGTATTCATACTCTTTCTTCTGCTTTGTGCCTTTAAGAAGTATACTCTCGAAACACAATGTCTTACTGCATATGTAGCAGTTCTAAAACAGAGTATGTAAAGACCATTTATGCACACCTGGCTTTCTTCCATTAGCTCGTCTGATGCTGATGTACTTTTTTAGTCTTCTAAAGAAAATCTTCTTGTCTCTTATTGTGAGAGCAAAAATATACTGCTTTTTTTGCTGTTAGAGTATGTTGTTGAAAGCCTAACTTATTGTTTTACTTGGGAGATGTGGGAAAATCAGCTTTGTTGTTACATCTGGTTGATGTGCTGTTGTATTTAGCATTTGCTTTAAATAATGTATAGAAGAGCTTAGCTGGAATAGTTTCTGATAAAGAAATGTAAGCATTTGTACTCACATTGTCCAAGATGTTTTCCTGAAATAAGAGAATTCTGTTATATAATTCCAAATACAAGACTTGTTAAACTGCTATTAAATGTATTTAGTGGTTTTATTCTGGTTATTGAAATTTATCAGTTTCCTTCATTGCATATTATGAAGGTGAATAATAAATAGAACTAGATTAATTTCCCAGTTATTTTAACTTCAAGGTATATGAGTAATTATCCGTGCGTTCCTGCACTCTGTATCTAGTAATGAGAGGTGCAGTATTCAAAACCAGACCTTTCTGTACTAAAACCATCACAGTTCTTTATCAGACTAACAATGCTGGAATACTGTTCTGTTGTAGAGGAGATACAGTGCAATGAATCATATATAGGTCTGGATAAAGATGAAAGCTTCTATAGAAGATAGTACAGTAATGAAAGGAGAAGAGTAAATTGTACAGTCCTGAGAGAGGGAGCTGCCTTACGCAAAAGCTGATAAGTATGCAAGGCTTTAGGCACTTGCGTTCACAATAGTATTTTATGGAGGTGACCTCTGTAGCATAATTCCCCTTTTCCCTTCCCCTTGTCTTTTAATTTATTCTTGAAATTATGAGAGCTTTTACTGTGAAAATTGGGATATTTTTAAACGAATTTACTTCTGACATTGTGACAGCTTTTACATGAAATCAGGGAATTTTCCACAAGCAAGTACACCGGAAAAAGTGCCCCCCCCCTTCACTGACATTGCTGATCTGTATTAGGGCTTGATTCTGCAGAGTCTTATTCATATATACTGTATTTTCTAGACTATAAGTCGCACTGGTATATAAGTCACACCAATGAAAAACCAGCAATTAAAAAAAAAAATCATATATGGGTCACACTGTTATATAAGTCATGCTGCTATAAGGGTTGAGCTGCTACATTAGTCACACTCCGCTGTGTGGTGATGTCACTTTAGAACGCTGACAAATTAAGCAGAGTCACACATGGTGACCCAGCATGTCAATGTTCCATGGCGCTATTATAGTTACATTATTGGCATGAATGCTGGCACCAGGACAGATTTTACAACCTGCACTATCAGAAAAGTCACTGTAAATGAATGGTGTTTAGTCCAGTTCCTTTGTTATCTCCATTTTCCAAAGACCACTTATTTTATTTTCTTGTAAATTCAACATATGTCACACAGTTATAGGTTACAGCTTTCAAAATATTTGTTAAAGTAAAATGCGACTTATAGTCCAGAAAATGTGTGTGTGTGTGTGTGTGTGTGTGTGTGTGTGTATTCCTAACTCTCACACTATTAGTCACATTGCTACTATTTAAAGAGATGGCTCACATCAGAAGTGGTTTGCCAGATGAGTCTCTTACCTTAGTATAAACTGAAATATAATACAGACCTCCAAATCAAAGTTTTATTTGAAAAAAAAATTGAAGCACTATTAAACTTCTGTGACCTGTATTTGAATGAAAGGGAAATTAATATATTGTTAGACTATATAATGAATTTTGATACAAAAGAAGTGAGACTGAAGAATTACAATTCTATGCTTGTTTAATATTAAATATATGGATTCCCACTGCCATCTGCCATTGTTTAGGGAAAGGAAGTGTCTTCCACGTTATCAAATCAGGAAGAGCTGCCAATTTTATTTTTCTTTAGGGTGAGTCACAGAAGGATCTGACAAACATAGGTGAAAAGGCAATGCGATCCAGATCAAGTTCATTGCTGACAAATGCAAAGTAATGCTCATTAGAAGAAATAATTTGAATTATTCATATAGATAATTTAGAATCTAATTTAGAATATACCTGGTCTCAGTGTCACTATAGGAACAGGGCAATGAAACAATTTATTTACCTAGTAAATCTATAATTGTTCATTCTAGTGTTTAGTGTCATCTCCTCTAAAGCATTTGGTACCAGTCATTCTCAGAAACGGGATATTTAACTCAGTGGTCTGATCTAGTGTGTCAGTTGTTATGAACGTTCAAAGAAAGGATGCTTCCAAAATGTAGGGCATACACAAATGTTAGTACCTTCAGTTGTACATTTAGTTTAAATCCCTGGAATGCAAAATAAAGTCTACTGAACATACTGGTTCCACATACATGAAAGGAAAAGAAAATCATATTCTTTTGGTCTAAGTGACTTATATTTTAGAAGAATAAAATTACAAGCAAAGCCCAGATAAAATAGAAAATGTGCCTCATGCTGCAAGATCCAGAGTTGGGAGTCCCCAAGTAACTCAATTAATTTAAAAATGAGGCTCAAATGCATTAGATTACACCATCAGTCACATATCTAATATATAATGAGGTAATGTATAAAAGAGAGAATTATAGCTGCAAATGCCACATAGGATGAGTGGAAGATTTGCCGTGCTACTTTGTACAAAGATTATTTTTTTCAACTTTTAGCACCATCAGTCAGCTAGATGCCTTCCAAGAGCCCGCTAGTGGAATCCTCACTAATGCTGGTAAGCACTTTCTCCATGAAGAAGTCCCATTTAACTTACTCATGTAAGTAAGTGCTCTTGGAAATTTAGTAGAGGGTTCCATAGCTGGATTCCAAATTGGACGAAAGTGTCCACCTATAGAGGAGCAGGGAAGCTAAAGACAGTGATATCCAGAGGTGAGCAAATAATTATTCTTTTGTGGCCACTGGGTCCTAAGGATTTGGATTTTCCAAAGATCTTAAGGAAGTTAGGCACCCAACTCCCCTTGAAATTAATGGGAGTTGGCATCAACTCCCCTTATATGCCTAGCCAAAAACTATAAATTGAAACTCTTGCTATTATACTATAAGCTATCAGCACATTTAATTATTGGTTCCATAGAAAGTTGTACTGTGAATATAATTGCAAAAGACCAGCCAATTAAGGCTGAAACCAAGAACAGACATCATGAGAGACTGTGACATCTTAAAAATTAAATGCATTTTAGAAAATAGTTAATAGCAGTGTGTGTGTGTGAGGCATTTTCTCTTTGGGGTACATTACTATGTATTGTGAAACTTTGGGGGGAAGGAGTTGTTTTATTAGTGCAGCATCTGGTGTGAAATAAAATTTCTATGTTTTCTCAAAGAATTTCAGAATTCTATGGCTTTGTGCATTATTAAAAATGATATATGTTGCCTCAGAGCATCCCTGCACTTGTCTCTGGGTAATATTTTCATAAGTGATTTAGATGTTGACTTTCATTAATTTTTAATGGAACATGGGTTCCTAAATCACTTAGGTAATTTCTGAAAAATTTACCCTACACATACATCTTATGTCCACAGTGTGAACTGCTCCAAACCAGATGTTCTAAGCTGACCTATAGGGGATCAATTTATTTGGCTGTTTGCCAACCATCAAGAATGTAGTTCTTATAGCTGCTGCACATATTAATTTGCTTTTTTGTGTATAATGATTTACCTATGTCATTATAGATATATATTTATATTTTTGTTTATATTTGATATATTTTTGTTTATATATCTATCAAATATGAACAAAAATATAAATATATATCAAATATCATATAATGTAACGCAATGCAGCACTGAGACAATAATATAGATAGAGATAACTATTGTTCTGTCTGTGCTTTGTTTTCATTAGTTTCAGGGAGGATCTACAAATAAAAATTCCTTCCTTACTTATTCTTTGAAGATATTTCCCCCAGGAGTATTGAAATAGAGCTGTCTTTTACTGTTCAAAAATGCATTGGTATAGTGTGTGTCTTCTAAAGCTTGCCTCTTTATAATCTGCTTTCTATAAAGTCTTGTAACTATGATGATTTTATGTTGTTAATGCAAATATGTCAGGCGTCCCAACCTGCAGGCACTGTGCCAGGAGTAGGCAAACTCAAAATGCTAGAACAAGTTCAAGACACAATCACCAGCAAAGTACAGAGCTGACGATTCAGTATTGCAGTCCCTGAACAAAAGGGCAACAATCTATTTGTAAACAAATATCTCTGCAAATCGATTTGACGACCGTATGATATTAAAGATTTAGTTAAATTCATTTTTGTTTTAAAATCCGATTTGAGATGAATTGTCATCAAATAAATATGCCTGCAAATTGATATGAGCCTAATAAAAACTACTGATTAGCCAAGTAATGGCACATTAAACCATTTAAAAAATTAGATTAGTACTCCATCTATAGAGACTAGGCAACTGATATCTGTTAATAAACCCCTAACCATGCTTTTAATTCCTAGTATTTGCACAGGGCTCCTGGGAGCGGCTGTGAGCCTCAAGGCCTAGTGGCTCCATCTAATTAATCCCCTGAAAGTATTCAGCCTTTCCAGGAAGGCTTACTTCAGGCTAAAGATTTGTTTCTTTCTGGTAATTGTTTACATAGAATGGAAAGGGTCTAAATATATCATACTACATTTATGACTTTACAAAATATGCAGTACTTCTGTTCTTGATATGGAATGGCTACACCAATTTGCTTTTACAGCCTGATAGCTAAAGCTTCCTTGTGTATAGGAAAGTGCTCAGCAACAGTGGAAACAAAAAATCCTGTAGCAGTTTTGTCCATCTTTCAAGTCATGGTTGATAGCTTACCATTGCTGTTATAGAGATGGATGTCACTACTTTAAAAGCATGAGATTCTAGTGAGAGTAATGTGTGTTGGCAATAAAGATTCCAGCTCTGCTTTTATCTTGCTAGAAGGATTGAATTTATTCTTGTGATAGGAGGAGAAAGAAGGTAATTAAAATGAGTTTGCTATATGTGTACTTAAAGGGAATGTACAAAGTTAGTAAATGGACAACTTAACTCCAGAGTAAGAGACAGTAAGTTCTGAGTTGTATATGATAAGGTATTGGTGCTTGAGATGAAATTTGGTTTCTGAAGTTGCTATGTTGTTATTGTTAGGGTAATTTAAAGTTAGGAAAATTGATTAGATTAAAAAAACCAAAAAAACTAACAATATATTTTTGGATGTATGCAAAAAGAAAAAAATTCTATTGCATGGTAGTTTTGCAGAAGACTTTAGAAATCTAAATGTAAATGGTGTATATGCCATTCTTTTTTGCTTTCCCTCTATCTACTTATCTGTACCTAGATTGTGTAGTAGGAACTTTTTCTTCAGTATATGGAAAGCACATAGCGTATAGTGAGCACTGCTATAAATAAGCAGTCTCTTACCTTCTATAAACATAAACATATTGCTGAAAACCTAATTGATGCGTCTCCCCCAACCCATATGGCACTCCACCCCTTTCTTTCTTTCTTGATGCCATCTCTAAAACCTCTTTCAGTTGCCTTTCAGTTCTTACTGTTAAAAATGCTTGTGGATTTTGGCCCAGATCTTCAAAGGAATTACAGCACCTAACTCTGATTTATTTTATTATTCCTTTGAGGATCTGGTCCTTTGTTTCTGTCTTAACTATTGTAGCTTACTCCTTTATGGCCCCCTTTTTCATATCACTGTCCTCTGTTCATAATGCTATCATGCTTTACTTTCCTCTTGGATCATGCCTCTCCCCTATTCAAGTACTTTCATTGGTTTTCACTTATCATTTTCTTTTAATTTCAAGCACCTGGACCTCTCTTTCAAAGTTGCCAACAACTCTGCTATAGCCTAAGTCTCTCTTGCCATTTTTGTTAACTTCACTTGCATCCCATTCACTCTTCAATCTTCAAGAGTGCATGCTGCTTTTGTGTCTTTCTCCCACTCTCATTCATTCCTTCTTTCTTTTCTTAAAAGGATATTTTAAGCTCTATTTTACCATTGTTTCTGTATTTCAATACCTTCTTCAAATACCCTTTTGCTCTCAGTTTCTTCAAAAATAATCATCAAGGTGGATATTTAAATCACATAAAATTTAAAATGTTATAATAAATTTGCAAAACAAAATGTAGCTGTATAGAATATTCTTTGCTAAATAACTAAGTTTTCAAAGAGTGACTTTCTTTCCTATTCAGAGATCTCACCATCACACTTTTTCAACCTCTCTTCAACAATCATAATCTGTCTTCCTTGTATTCTTTTTTCTTTTGATAAGATATAATAAGCAGGGAGAATGGCATTTTATTTACTTATAAAATTCTCACACCTAGGTGCTGTGTCAGTTATAAACATTATTTTTATTAATGCTCAGTGTATGTCAGAATTAACTTTAAGGTTTGAAAAGGTTGAAGTTGGCTGCATTCCTTCAGGGATTTGTTGCTAATCCTTTAAAAGGCTATTTAAAATATTTTGTTTTCTGAAAGTATAAATGACTTGAGATAATTATCCTTAAAATTGTGGTGCAGCACTTTGTCTTGCAGTAGTTAATAACTCACCGAAACCAATTATGTTTAAATATCTTGCTTGAGTGTGACCATTATGTCGTACATTTGAAAAATGTCATACTGGATGTCTAAATAGACTGTAGGCAGCTGAACGCTTAAACAATTAGCTGCACATTTTCTGAGAAAAGTTCCATTAATATTTAGGAAAACAATTGATACATTATTCTTTTTTTTAATAGCTCTTTTGGGCAAAAATACAGATCAGTGGTTTTCAGCCTTTGGGCCACAGACCATGTCTAAGATTTCCAAAGTGGTCCAGACCTCCATTTGAAATGGTTAAGGAGTCCACCAGTGAAATGGTTGAAAACCCCTGCTACAGATGGATAGATTTGATTTTCTAGGATGTGTCATGTGCACTTTTTCTTTCATGCCTGTATATTGTGCACATATAGAGGGAGATCTCATTAGTAGAAGCATCTTTACTGAAGGAGCTTGAGTTTTGGATTCAGTTTGAAATTTTTGTTGTATTTTGTTATATTTTAACAATCTTTCTCTGTCTGAATAAAAAAAACTATTTTAGTGAAACAAAATCACCAAGTACCTAAAAGTATCCTTCTATGAGCGTATTGTAGAATCTGCTTATATAAGGGAGAGAGACAGATCATGGGGAAAATTTAGAATCCAATTTAGCAAAATTATAGGGTATTTTGGTGACCCCCTGGTGTATGATTGGGTCAAAAAACTCTGAAGAACCTCCCATACAGGCTCTGTCTACTTAAATATTGTGGTCATCAGTGTGGTAAATGAGTGCTTTCCAGAAATTTATATAAAGTAAAAATGCATGTCTTTTGTTCTATATATAGTAATCAAAGAGGGAAGAGGACCTGTAAGCAATTGATGGATAGATGGCCTTGATACAAGAAGTTATGTTTTGGTTAGTTCTCAGTTCTTTCCACTATAATCAGTTCCATCTTACCTGGGCTTAGTGTCAGCCAACTTCTCATCTAGTCACTGATCTCTCTTTACAATTTGGATAGCTGGGAGATGATTCAGTCTGCAAGGGCTTCAAAGAGAATGAAGAAGCTGGATGGTCTGTCCATGTGACTGTTTCTTTGTCCTTTTGAGTGGCTTCATAAAAATATTAAATTTATGGTTGGGGGAGTGATGAAAAGTTGCAGAGCATTGCAGAGCTAAAGAAGTAGAGGGGTACTCACTTAGAATGACCCACTTATACTGATAGGATCATTACCTGAACCCTTCCTGCCTTGTTAGAGCTCTGAGATTAAACAGCAGTGTTGCTAAATATGGCTGAACATGCTGAATGCTCCTTGGCTATCCAAAATGGATATTTACATGCTTTCTGTCTCAAGGAGATGTTCCACCACTGTGATCTGTCCTTATCTCTATTCTATAGCTAGGTCTAAAACTCAAGTGGAAAAGGTCCAAAGAGTGGCTGAGGCAGCAGAACAGTGGAGATGGCTTTGAGTTAGCTTAAGTTCTCTTGGTCAGCAATGGGAGACTAAAAGCTTTTGATATCAACAGTTTCAGCTGTATACTTTGAGTTGGTGATGTCAGTTTCACTGAATAATAACTTTGAGACCTTATTGCCTATTGCATGGTAAGGGGTAAGTGGGGAAACTCCTCTCTTAAAATGATATGCTTATGCTCACTGCATTTGTAAGTGAATATGATTAGGGTTTTCATTTGTGTGTTCCACAAGATGTAAGTTGAAATGATCTTAAAAGATCGGGATATTGTGGAAGCTCCCAGTTTTCAGTGTAAGTTTAAGAAAATGAGGAAGCTTTCTCTTAATGAAATGTCAGAATCTGTTTTTCTAAATTGTTGGGATTAACTGGCAGGCAGTTGGCAAGGACTCAGAAAAAGAGGGGGAAAGCATTCGCAGCTCACTGGAAAGGACGTTTAGCTAACGGTAGACTGGATAAATAAAAGGCCATTATAATGTACAAGTTCAGATATCTGGTCTCTTTACATATCACACTATTAAAATGGTACAACAGTTTTATCCTAGTCACTCTCGTCCTTCCCAAAGGCAACCATCTGCATTCAGTATAAAATACAGATCAGTGCTAATTGGTGTGCTGTACAATTTGACTTATTTTGATGCAAGCAATCTGAAGGATATCCTGAAAAAGTGTGATTAACCAACACTTTTATGGCTAGTAGAAGATTTCTGAAAATGCTATATTAGTTTCAGCTTACTCCAATAAATAAAAAACTCTCTCATTGAGAGTGCGCTGACCAGTGGACTATTCTCTTTCTTTGTAACTTAGCCAAAAATACCCTATGAATCCAACAGATGTTTCACTTCTAGCCCTGTGGGATCACAGATGAGTTTTATTCTCCGTTTCAAATGCCAGAGAACTCATGATGGAAATTTATTGCTCTACACTAAAAGCATTCTATCTTTCCTGCTACACAATTTAGTCAGTCAATTCTAGATTTGAACTGAGATAATTTCAGAAAGATGTTGTGATGCACTGATAGATTTTTAAAATGGTTATGCTGTGTTGCTGAACATATAAGTTTGTATATGTCTTTTAAAAGAGTCTGCTAACTGTATTGTTAGGAATGTGTTTGTGTAGTTTGAAGCAACTAATTGAAAACATTTTTTAATTGAAATATTGCACTATCGTATGTGCAGCTGAAACATGGCAATATTTTGTTCAGTGCAATAAAAAGCAGGAACTGAAACTGCCTAGTCGAGTAGTTCACAACCTGCAGCTCATTCTGCAGTCCACGTGACATCATAAGGGACATACAAGGAGTACAAATATTGTATGAATGAGGCCCACATAACACATAAAGAACTGTTTTTGTGGCTCACAGGGGTAAACAGGTTGAGAAGTTCTGATCTAATCTATTCTTATTATCCAAACTGAGTGCCAGGTCAAAAGTGAAGTAAATACGAATGAAGAAAAGAACTTCAGAATTTTATTAAGTCCAGATTGTTAACAGTTCAAAATATTAACAATGGAAGTAAGATGATATAATTACGTAATGATTTTTATTTGGGCATTTTCTCTTTCCTAATTATGAAGGCAGTTGAATGTCTAAATCCTAACTTCCTTCTGTGTTGATGCTCTCACCCTGTTAATATAACTTGAGGATTATAAAGACAGCTATGATATTTCATTTACTTTTTGCAGGGAAACAAATTGGAGGTTGTCTTAACATTAGAGAATAATTGTCTAGGACTCTGTTTTTAATTAAAAAAAAAACAAAACCTTGAGCCACTATGGTCTCCGTGTGTCTTTCTTACATATATGCCTGCCTTAACACAGAAATGTCTTCCCATTGACTTTCAGGCCTAACCGTCTGTGGGATAGGGAGCTGTGAATGGTAAGCTCTTCTAGAAGAAGATCCAAGTGCCTAAGAGGTAGCTGTGTCAGTCTAGTTCAGTAAAACAAACAAGGATTATTCAAGTGATTGCTTCTGTTCGTTCCAAACATAGGTGTATGTGCCACATGCATGGCTAGCTGGAGACCTTTTCTATATAGTACCCATAGGGTCAGCTGTGGCGCCCCCTGGAGTGGCGCCAATGTGGCTCACTATATAAGGCACAGCCGACCTGCTCTTCCTCAGTTCCTTCGTACAGCTGTTGGAAGCTGGAGCGCTTAGCTGCTTGAAGCAAACTCCCCACTGTGTGATAGCTTATCTGTTGTTCACTTGAAGTCTACAGGACTCACATCCTCCTCAATGAAGGTGCAGTTGGTGGCAGTTTCTGCTTGTCATGAAGGGACGGTTAAATAGTTCCTAAAGGGTCTTGATAGACTTTTTCCCTCAGTGTGTCCTCCAGTGGCCCAATGGGACTTGAATCTGGTCCTGTCAAGACTTACCAGACCACCCTTTGAGCCTCTGGCCTCATGTTCTCTACTCTACCTTTCATGGGAGGTGGCATTCCTACTACCCAACATGTCTGCTAGGCAGGTGTCAGATGTGGGTTTTAATGTCAGAACCCCCTTATACTGTCCTTTTCAAGGATAAGGTCCAGCTGTGTCCTCACCCTGCTTTTCAGCCAAAGGTGGTTTCACAGTCCCACTACAATCAAGAGATCATTCTACCAGTATTTCACCTGAAGCCACATGCTTCTGAGAGGGAGTGCAGATTGCACACCCTGGACATTAGGCGCACTTTAGCCATCTGTATTGATAGGATGAAGTCCTTTCGTAAATCATCTCAGTCATTTGTGGCAGTGGCAGACAGAATGAAGGGCCAGCCTGTGTCCGCCCAGCACCTTTTGTCTTGGATAGTTTTGTGTATTCATGAATGCTATATGCTGGTGAAGGTCAAGCCTCCAAAGCTTTGAGCACATTCCACTAGGGCCCAGGCATCATTGGCAGCCTTTCAAGCTGGAGTGCCAATGTCTGAGATCTGCAGGGCAGCTACATGGGCATAGCTCATGCTTTCTTGGAGTATTATGCGATCACCCAGCAGGCATGGGATGATACAGCAGTTGGTCAAGTGGTGTTACAGTCTGTGAAGTTGTAGATTCTGACCCTCCTCCTAAGGTAAGACTATGTTTGGAATGGACAGGAACAATCACTTGAAGAAGAAGAAGAGGAGGTTATTTACCTGTAAGTGGGGTTCTTTGAGATGTGTTGCTCCTGGCCATTTCACTTCTCTCCCGCCTTCCCCCTGTCAGAATAGGTGGTGAAAGAACTGAGGAGGAGCGGGTTGGCTGTGCCTTTATATAGTGAGCCGCACCAGCACCCCTCCAGGGGGCGCCACAGCTGACCCTATGGGTAATATAGGGGTAAACTCTCCAGCTAGCCATGCATGTGATGCGTATACCTATGTTTGGAGTGGCCAGGAGCAACACATCTTGAAGAACCCTGGTTACAGGTAAGTAACCTCCTCATCAAGTGGCACTTTTAAAGATTAACAAATTAATGTATTGCATGAGTTGTGAAGTGGGATTTTCTCCTATGAAAGTTCATGCAATAAATAAATTTGTTAGACTTTAAAAGTGACACTAGACTCCTTTTGTTTGTTTTTTCCAGAAAGAGATCCAGTTTCCCTAGATAGTCACTAAAGCACCAAGCACAGTTTTAGGTGCTATAAAGTAACCAATAAATATAGTTATAATTTCATGTAAAATTTTTGACCTGGGTTTAAAAATTGCTTTTTTAAATGAGCTAGGCACAAATCAAAATAGCTACCCACATATCCCGTATATACAATACAAGTACACACAGCCCGTCACTGTAGCGTACAGCCTTCCTTCAGCACCTACTCGGAATACTCCAGTGCAACACAAGCAACACACAAATAAGCATCTATACTAACTCCAAAGATACACAGCCACTCACAATTACACACACCCCTCCTTTGCCATCAGCATAGCCACTCACATAACACAATAGGCATACATACTACTGAAGGAAAAACAGTGGACATTTACATGCATACGAAGGGCAAGAGCATTCAACAGAAAATGTCTATATGTTCTCTTTTTCTCCAAAATTGTTCACACAACAAAGTTATAAACTGAGGGATAAAATGGCCTAATATGTCCCAAGTGTAAGTGGGTGAAAACCCCAGCTGACTCCAAATAAAATTATCCCCTCAAACTGAAAATAAAGGCAGCTCTTCTGGAATCTGATTATTTATGTTTTAAACATAAATGCATTTCCAAAATAAAACAAACCCCAGTCCTAAGCCTCCTCAGGCTTGGCAGCTCCTTTTGATTCCTTTACTCTAGTTTATGGAGTCTCTCCTCATTTGCAGGACTTTGGCTTTCTTCCTTCAAGACTTGTCTGTTTTTGCCAAGTTTTAATCATTGCTACTTGAGGGCAGCTCCCATGAGCTAGATGCACCACTGGGTCAGAAAAATCCACTGTAACTTTTACTAGTATCCTCCTTTGCTACCTCTGTGCTGTTTTCAGTAAAGGTCAGACTGTTTCAAAGCACAATATTAATGTTGTTATTTAGCATCTGTATTCCAGGAATGAGAGGCCAGCCAGATCAAGGTCCTTTTTTGCTAAGTACAGTACAAACCTATGGTATGGTAGGAAAGTTGCACAGTAAAGATAACTGTTTTGAGATTTACTAGTTCAAAGATAATTTTAGAGGTTGGTGTGGTAAACTATTTAATTTGGGATTTTCTCTGGGATTGGTACAGTCTTGTCATGAGGATGTTGATAATGAATCTGATCACATGCAATAATCTGGGCAGTTGCCTTTCTAGCTGAAACAGCGAAGAGTTTTTGTGCCGGTGAGGTGAAAATGACCAATAAACTCTGAAAGGTCCATTTTGGTACCCTACATGCTACTGGCAAATGTAAAATTTGGCCTAGAACATTTAAACATTGTCCAAAGCAACTAACACCATCCTTCAAGCATCCAAGAAGCCTGAATACTGAGATTTGTGCTAAAGTGTGCTGGCTGGGAAACAGTGATTAAAAAAAAAAAAACATTGAAAAAGATTGGATTGATGTTTTAGATTCTCATCATCCTCCTTGACTGCTCCATAGCCACATTTTATTTCTGGGAGGTGTTACGGTTTGTATTATATAGGAGGTGAAACTTCTATGGCTTGTGTTACAAAGGAGGTGAGCAGATGATCAAAATGGTCGCTTCTGTCCTTGGAATCTGTGAATGCATGTATATCAAGTACTGAGACAAGATAATAAATGAGGTTATTCTGAACCCAGCCAATGCCTCAATTAGCACTGTTTCTCTTTGTGTGGGTTTCTTGTCAGGGATGTACTATGAGAATGAAAGACCAATGAATACTGAAGTGCCTATTTCAGACATACTGCTACTGTGCAATTTCCGAAAGCTTCAGTGGCTCAGCACATTGCCAGTGATGACCATAAACTGAATATACAGCTGAACTACTTTAATTGTTTTGACCAACCACATTCAAGTAGCTCCCAATCTGCAAAGAGGAAAAGTCCCTTTGGATTTGCCCTGATGAAGATAACTCACATAGAGAATGAAGGCGCATATCCTCTGATTGCCATTTTTGAATATTTTCAAGAAATGTGATAATTTCAAGATAGTATGTTTTAACTCTTCCTGAAAAACATTCTATAGTAGTGTATTAAAGTGAACACAGTGTTAGTGATGTCTCACCAGCCTAGTTTCTGTCAATTTTTTATTCCTGTCACACAGGACACATTGGCTAAACATATTTAAAGATCCCAAATTTAAACCTTTCAATAGTCTTTCAAAAATTGTTTGCTCAAGAATGCAAAGAATGATGTTGTGAGTAAAAATGAGACCTGCTTTTGATAACTAATGAGATGTATCCCAAAGTTACTATGATGTAGTAGCCGATGAATAAGGAGCAATAAAATGGTGCAAGACAACACAATTCACTGATTCATAAAATTTTGCTTTCATTTGTTTTCCACATTACATTAGCTTTTATGAAATCAGCTTTTTTTTCTTTAGCATGTTGTGCAATCTGCACTTCTTGAACACTGAATGTTTAGCTGCTGGTCTCAGTGCAACTGCCCGCAGCAGCAGGATCGGTCTGGATTTGGTGATATGAGGGCATTTTTGATAGTTCCCATTTAAACTGTTGCTACAGGAGAAAGACAGATGCAGGACAAGCAAATCCAGTTTTCCTGTAGTTACTACTTAGTTTTTCCAGACATAAGTATTCTGTAAGCAATTTACTTTTGACATCTTCTGATACTGTGATAGCTGTAAGAGAAAGGTAAATAAGTTCATGGTGGTCTTAGCAATATGGCATGCTTTAAGGTTACCTTTTTAAAATAGAAGTGTATGACTGGACATTGCAGATCTTATTTCCTGCCTCCTTTCCCTCCACTCCAAAGAAAAACAACTCTGAGTCTCAGGTACCAACTTTTGGTTCTTTAGCAGTTAGAATGGCTGGGAATAAGCAATAACCTATCAGGCAAGATAAAAAGCCTTGCCCGCTTCATCTAGAGAGGAGTTGTTGGTGAAACTTGGACTGGAGAAGAGGATCTCTGGGATCACAGCCCCAGATCCAGGCCAGGACCTAAATTAAACTTAAAGGACTAGCAAGACGCTCACAGCATGACACCTTGTTACAGTCAAATTTTGACAAGAAGACTTTTTTCAAATAGCCCTTCAACCAACTTTAATACTATGATTGACAGAGGATCCTTGAGTCATACTTTAATTACAGAGGTAGTAAGAAGAACATTTCTTTTTTTGTGTTTGACCTTTTTACCTCTTTGATGAAAAACTTCAATACTAACTTAAAAAAATCTTTTTGATATAAAGATTTAATCCTCTTATATTGTCCTTAAAGAGGATGACTTCTGTTTTCAGGGATCTTTGTGAAATTTTTGCACGGAACCAATGGGAAAGGGATAACAGTTAGAGCTAAGTAATCTACTTTGACCCAAAATAGTGTGTTTACTTTTGTTTGGTGGTGGGTTTTTTTTTTTATTTAAATTTTCCTGTGAACACTCAGAAACATGAGAATATTCTGTTACCAGTACCATTTCTTAGAGATTACAGTGATGCACTTCCTAGTTCTGTCTCCTGTAATGATGGGTCTATTTGCTATACAAAGAAACAAACAAACAGAAACCTAGAAGATTGAGAAAGATTGGGCCTGCTTCTGACTTAATGGTGAACCAATCATATAATTAAACAAATTTTAAAAACTGAGTTCAGTAACTTGTCTCCTGGGCTTGGGGTTAGTAGACTTTATGTATTTAATAGTATTTACAATCCAAATTCCTGATCTCTTTAATTATATTCTAAGGTGTTTGTTGGGTGGCAAGATTGTAGCAACCTCCGTGAGATGGGCTTTGCTCTACTTTCCATGTGGACTGCATCTCTGTAGAGTATGTGTATAGATAATCATAAAAGAGACAGCAAGACCATTATAAAAAGATATATTGGTAGTCACCTGTCAAAAGAGGATAGTTGCAGTTTAATCAAGTTGGGTGACAACTGCTGCAGTAAATAAAGTTCATCATATGTGAAACATGATAGGATGGGTGGTCAGTTATGCTGAAAAACTTTTGTTTATGTGTCTGCTGTGGTACAAGGAATCTTTTCTAGGAGAGAGTTTCAGAAATGCAATTTCTGCAAACTCTTTAGCTCGTCTTCCAGGCTTTTGTATTCAAACCGAGAAGCAATTCCAAGCTGCTGTTCTGTCTGTTTTGGAAAAAATCTTCAGCCTTAAGTGCAGTTATTCTTTGTTCATTCTCATGTCTTCTGTAGAGGCTAGCAGACTGCAGCATTTGGAGATTTTGAAATAGCTGTTCAGAACAGACAGTAATTCTGTATGTCCAAAATTTATTTTGTATCCTAAAGTGGGGCATATCTGAGGGTCAAACAGTTCCACTGCCACATAAATATATTAGCCATAAGAGCATTTAAAGGTGTAGATAGTTGTTTAACTGTGGAACTTACAAATAAGAAAGGGTAACTGGGTCAGGACCTCAATGCGTAATGAGGCTCTTAATGATTTTTAGTTGAATGCCTATAAAAAGAAGTTATTTGTCAGGATATACATATCAGTGTTATGTTAGCCAAAAAAGAGGGCTTCTCCAGAAAAAATGGCATCTATATTTTGACATGTATTTTGTATGACAGTAAACAAGTTCCCATGCATGCTCCTCAGATCCCAAATATATGTTCAACTCAAGTGTCCAGTAATTTGAAGTAGATAACTAATGCCAGAACAATAATTGGGGCTGCATTTTTTTCTGCTTTGTGACAGACTCCCATGTTTTGCTTTACCTTAACTTCTCATTCAATGACATACTGCAATCTATCCCTTAGTTTGAAATCAATGATTAATACTCTAAATCAGTGGTTCCCAACCTTTTCAAGGCCAGGGACATTAAAAATATCTTTGTGGCCCCCTGGCCACAACGGGGATGAAGCGGCACCGCTGCTGGCAGAATCCAGCCCCCACTAGTTGAATCTGACCCCTGCTGCTCCAGTGGCGCCATTGGGATCAGCCAGTAAGTGGAGCTGCTGCGACTGTGGCCTCCTCCCCCTCCAGGTAAGTGGGAGTGGAGCTGAGCCACTGCTGGCATCGGCAACCGGCCAACAAATGGTGTCACTGCTGCCATGGTCCCCGCTCCCTCCAGGTAAGTGGGGCCACCGCCATGGCCAGGCAGCACTCTGTGCCCCCTCTGTCCTGGTACCCACGAGCCTCACAATCCCAATGCCTTTAACCTCCCCCCAACACTATTAACCCCCCTTCCCACACTTATCTGCAGCAGCAGCTACTGAGTGGTCTGCTGCAGGTGTCTCCCACCCCACACAACCTATGTGCGCGGGCTGCATAGGACAGGAGATTTAAAATGGGCCCAGCCCCTGGCAGTGTCTGCAGGCTTCCTGCAATACCTCTGTGGCCCCTCAGGGGTCTATGGACCACAAGTTAGGAACCACTGCTCTAAATATTTTGTTTATGAAGAAAATCTAGCTGTTGGAGGAGCCAGGCTGACATTTAAAATGTAGGCTCGTTTTCCAGCAATGGGTTTCAGTGATATATTTAACATTCAGAGACAGGATATAACCTGAAGGAATCAATTAAACCCCTCAGTCGAATTTAAGGGATAAAATTTAAACATGGACCTCGATCAGCTATTGCTTTCTTTTCCAAGTGCAGCTCGGCTGACAATATCATGGTGAAGAAAATGGATCTGTTGGGAGTTGATTCTACTGAAAACCAGCAGGAAAAATAGTTTGACAGATTTAGTTTCAAGACTTTAAAACAAAAAAAGGAGTTTGATGGCACTTTTAAAGGCTAAACAAATTTATTTAATGCATACCTTTTCATGGGTGTAATAAGATGCATGAAATGGAAGTATGCAGAGGAGACTGAGTCACAAGGTAGATTTTTAGTCTGTTTTAGTTTAACATAGCGCAGGTTCCATTTCATACACCTGATGAAGTGGTATTACACCCACAAAAACTTATGTATTAAATAAATTTGTTCAGGATTTTAAAATGCTATAGGACTCATTGTTTGTTTTTTTTCTGACAGATTCACAAGGCTACCCCTCTGAAACTTTTAAAACTTCTGAGTATGTCTTCTAGCAGTGTGAAGTAAGGTGTAGACAGGCAGGTTTTCTGGTAAGGTCTTTGACTCTAGGGCATGTTGGGCAGCTTCCAGTCAGTGGCCGGAAGGTGAGATTAGGCCTGCCCACTGCAGTACCTGGCAGTTGTGCAAATTTCTCTGCTTCAGGGCCTGCCCATCAGCCAGTGTCAATGCCAGCGTTTTCTGGCTGGGCCCCACATCACAGCAGAGAAATTCATGCCACCATTGGATGCTGTGATGGGCAAGCCAGATCTGCAAGTGGGTGGGCTGTAGCTTACCCTGGTCCACCTCTGCTACACTCCTGAGGTGTGATTGCAGCTTGTGTCACCCCAGCTAATAATAGCTGTAAATACATGGCAGCACAAACTTCCAATACAAGTTAGGAATATGGGTACATACCCAGGATTCCAAGTGGGCTAGTGCGGCTTGCGCTGGAGCCCACTAGAGTTAAACTAGTTTGGGTATGCCTGTGTGAGCTGCAGTCATACCTCTGATTGTAATGTAGACATGTCCTTTTAGAGGCTAAAAACAGACCTCCTGAGTACCTTGCCATGTCAGTTGGAAGATTGAGCTTGAATCTAAATATCTCCAATTATCCTATGCCTTTGAAACAATCCCATGAGATGTTACTGAGGAGGTATGCAATTTACCTTTGTTAGGCCCATCATGGGCAGGGGACGGGGAGCTGAAGGGAGAAGTAAATGTCACACTGTTCCACACCAGCTGTGTCTGCCTTCATAAAGCAGAGGAGATTCATATGGGATTAGGGTAGGATTCAAATCGAGCAGTGCATTACTTAGTGTATTCTATTGATTTTTATTGAGAGTAGTTGCATGGCAATATAATGTTTAGTATAGGGGTGGCAGATTTTTGTCCTGAGTGACTGCATGTTATAGCTTTTCTAAATTATATTCTAAATACAATTATAGCCATCTGGTGAAGTAAGTAACATATATTTGTTTTCATCTGTTCATGTATCTTTTCAGGTTTTTTGTTTGTTTGTAAGTTTAAGTTTTGCTATATTAAAAAATTCACATAAATTAAGAATTCTTGACTGATTTCTGACTGACTTAGTATTCTCAGCCTATTCTGTGGTCAGGTACTGAGTGAATGGTAGGAAAGTTTTATTTTGAGAGTATTTGGATGCCTTTATTTTGGGACAGTCATCCCACCTACATATTATATACTTTTTTATTCTATTTCGTATATCAGTTAGAGCTTTGGATTTTTTAAAAAGTGAAATATATATTGAAGGCATTATTGTTTTAGATGGTGGTACCCAAAAGAGAATCTTTGTCTAACAAATCTGCATGACCCCATGAAAGCAGGCAATGTATAGAACACAATTCAGTGTCTATATCAAAATCTTTATTAGAGCTGGGGGAAGATTTAGAGTCAAACAGTTCTTTCACCCTTTCACCAAAAAAAAAAAAATGCAGATTTGTATCAAATGAAATATGTTGGATACTTGAGCCAAATTCATTGTCCTTTTTCATCCAAAAAAGAATAAAAATCCTGAAGAAACAAAATACATTTTGGCATTTTCAAAACAAAACATTTTGACTTGATATTAAATTTCATTTTGAAATGTACTTAAGTTTGGTTTTAAAAAGTTAAAACACTAAGCAAATTGTTAGTTTAAACCTGAAATTAATTTACATTTTCATGGAAAAAAATTAAAATTTACAGTACTGCAAACAAACAAAAAAAAAGTCACTTATTCTTGTAGCTCTAATCCTTATCCCATGCTGAAAGTGAAAAAAAAGTGTATATGACAGAGCTACAAATTTTGAGTATCCTTGAGATTTTCTGGATGGTCGCTTGGGTGAAGGCTGATGGACACTATGTTGAGAGAGCTGAACTGCTGAAGAAAGACTAACATTGTATCTTATCCTAACTTCTCTGGGATGACCTACACTGATGATAGCACTGGACAGGGTCTACAATTTCTCTGGTTTGTTAGTCTTTGAACTCTGCTCTTATCTATCTCAATTGCTCTGTATACCTATTGCTATATAAAGAATACAAGAGACAGTAGCAGGTGTTCAGATCTGGTCTTCTCAATTAAAAATAATATGTCATTCAGATTAAATACCCTTTGCTTTCAGTGGTTTGTGAAATGGGGCCAGCTGGAATTGTTTTTATAGGCACTTTCTTGAAGTCCTTAAGTCCTGTTACATCAAGAATCTTTTTATAAGATTTGTGTGGTTTCTTCCATAGATGTTTAGTTATCCACCTTAAGTGAAGTTTAGATATGGTGTGGACTTATCAATGTTTCATGCTTCAGAGCCCCATTTTTGGATATGTCTACACTATGGGCTTAAGTTGACTTAAAGCCCCTTAAGTCGACTTAAGCAAAGCCCAGTCTATATTTAGAATTTATTTAAGTCGACTTAAGCAATTGCAATCTGGCTCCCAGCCCCTCTCCGTTGTCGGTGGTCCGTCTGCGGGTGGTAGGGGCTGGCATTTGACTCCTGCCCTGGCTGCTTGCAAGTGGCCAAGGATTCATGGAGTCAGCTCCTGTCCTGGTCGTTGGCAAGCCAGCCCCCCCCCCCCCGCCTGCTGCAAAGGGCTGGGAGCCAGATCCGACTCCCATCCTCTTGCCAGGCATCGGCCCCCAGAGCTAGATTGGGCTCCAGGAGCCTGATCTGGATTGGGGGTGGGGTGGCCCTGGGTATGTCTGCACTGTATCCAGTGCAGTCGTACACTGAAGTTGACTTAACAAGGTCTAGTTAAAGTGTGCAGTCAACTTCCAAGCCTCCCCCACCCCGCCAGTGTTGACATAGCCTTTGAGACATGAGGAGGAGGATGTTATAGTGGTTTGTTTGTTTTTTTAATATTTTTGGGGGGGTGGTCAGGAGGTTGGCTCTGGGCTTGGAACAAAATAATAATTTGTTGCCTTGATATCAAGTGTTTTCAGATTGACTTACATATATTTTCTTCCTATCTATTTTATGTTATTTCATATTTGTATGTAATTGCTCAGATGAGATGGTGAATTAAAGAGAAAATGAAGGACATCTTTTCTCTAAGGATCTTAACTGTATTTCTCTATCCTTGTGAGGTTTCTGTTGATTAGTCACATCTGTTTCCTTCAAGGTCTGAATTTTTGTGTAAAAAAAAAAAAAAAAAAAAAAAAAAAGCTACAGAACAAACTAATAAATCGGAAACATGATTTTTCATATTGTTCATTTAATTAGCAGCATTGAAATATTCAGTAAAGCACACTCCAGAAGGGGCATCCTGTTGACTTCTTAGTACTTGATTTATACCAGAGTAGGGAACACAAGTTGGTTAATTACTGTAACACAATACTGTCTACTTTAGGGAAAAAATGTAGCTCATTTGTGTATTGAACATAAGAAGCACTAAGCAACTAATAGCTGCTATGCTTCTATTTTTACCAAAGATCCCTTGTGGGGTAGATTTTTGACAAGAAAATTGCAGGATTGGTGCCCACTGTAAGATTTATATTGATAATTTAATCTGTTTCTGCTCAATAAAACATAAATGGAGCTTAAATAACAAGGGTAAAAGGAAAGAAAGATTTAAAAAATAGCTTGTAGATTCACAGAAACATTATAACCTGGCTGTCAAGGCCATTATATTCTCTGAGGCAGATGTCACTAAATTTGCTGTTAATGCTCACTATGCATCAGTCAACTACTCATTTAGCTTTTGTCTCCTTGTGTTTTAAGGAATTTTCCAGAAAAAAAGATTACTTTATGAAGTGTCAGCATAGAAATCCATTAATGGTTGGTTCTGTCATTTTAACTTATCTACTGTTACCCATCAAACAACTGCAAAGAGTACATGAAAATTCCAGAAATTCTGAGAACTTGAGATCCTCACACAACTTTCTATCCTTTCACCCCCAACCTCAGATCTCCCACATGAAGTCAGAATGCCTCACTTTTCAAGAAAGTTCTGAGCTGGCTTTTTGCAGTTATTGTTACAGGACAGTACCTAAAAAGAATACAGACTATGTAGACTTGCGTGTTTTCTTGTATCTTGGGCCTTATTGGTAGCAATAATAAAGACAGTTGAGTGCTGTTATCATGTGTATATTTAAATTTGCTGACTATTGTAATCCACTGAATGTAGAATAGGTAATGTATCCATAACCTGTGCAAGCATTTGCCTTTTGAAAATAATACTTACTCATTCAAATGGTTCAGTTTAAGGTTATTGAATTTTCTAAGTACTTTACCTTATTTTGATCACTCATTTCTGTTTTCTTTTCCTTGAGACATACATAAATAAGAGTACCTTTTCATAGAGCCCTCCATGGATACAAATATGTGGATCCATATCCAACCTGCATCTGCAAGAAATGGACTGTGGATATCTGTGTTGTATCCTTGGATGTGGATATAATGTGGATATCTGTGGGTATCCACATATTTGCAGGGCTCTAGCTCTGTGCAGATAAAAATATGTGGATCCGTATCTGATCTGCATCCACGAGAAATGGTCCGTGGATATCTGTGTTGTATCCATGGATGCAGATATAACGCGGATATCTGTGGATATTCGTGGATTTGCAGGGCTCTCTACCTTTTCAGACAGACTGAAGATCAGGGATGAAATCTTCCCACTTTCCTCCCCTAGGTTTGGCTCCTTTTCAACATTCTTGCCCTTTTACCTAGGGTAAAGAATTCTGATTGGTTGAAGATTCCCCCAGCACTGGCACTATGGAGCTCACTGTAAGGTTGTGTTCTAGGAATCCCCTCATTTTCACTGTGTGGGAGATACAGTAGGAGCAGGGCCAAATGATGTGTGTCAAGGGTGTGCCTGTAACACTCCAGAGATTCTGAGCAGCACTGCTAGCAACAGAGAAGATCCAGAAACTTGTCATAATTTAGACAGGCTCACATGACTATTTGAGTACACCAGTGTGTTTCTGCATCTAGAATTTGGATGGTACAAATAATGGTTTAAGGCCATCTTAACCCTAGCCCTTATGGGCTGGGAGCTCTGTGTTTTGCCTCAGAGGGTCCTTGTTAGCAATTTCTTGGAGTCGAGCATGAGCTCTTTCACAGACTTTATTTTATATGGATCCTTTGGTGACTAAGGAGTCCAATCCTTGAGCCACAGGCTTGTTGGCAGATGTTACAGGTAGTGTCGGAAGGTAGGGTTTGGATACAACTGATGCTACATCTCTTGATGTTTGTCTTGAGGGTGTCTTTGAAGCATTTCTTTTGACCTCCCCACTTCATTTCTCCTTTGGTGAATTGTGTTGCCTGATTTCTGGATGTTTAGTAATTTGAATGAGGTTACAGACTTGCCAGTTGATCAGGCCAGAAGATAATGAGGTTTTTGTCCCGGAATCAGGTTTCAGATTGTTTTTCACCGGGATCCTAGGGGTACATAGCAGGAATATTCACTGAACTGAATTTATACAATTTTATAATTTTTAAAACAGATTTTAATAAGTTTTATGCTAATAAGCTGAACTGGATAATTGTTAAAGTTACAGTCTTATTCTGAGATACATGATAGACTGTATGCTAATATACTCACATCCTTCCCTGATGACTTGACTAAGAGAAATGTATAGTTCCTCAACACTTGGGTGGAGGGGTGGAAGATTTGGCTATGCCAGAGAGCTAAGAGCTATAAGTAATACTTAAGTAAACACTCAGGACAAAAATTCTAGCAAACGCTAACTAAAATAAACTTAAGGACGAAGTACCTAATGATTACATTCTAGTAATGTGGTTTAGTCATTTTATAAACTACATAGTATGAATCCTCCTTCTAAGTCAAAACTTGGCTTCTTCACCCACACATTTTTGGGGTACCCTTATTCTATAGGCTAACATATTAGTATCCTTATAGATGGTTCCATGCAGTTCACTCATCTCAGCATTGTTATTTCTGTACCTTTCTGTGGGTTTTGGGAGGTCTTTGTGAAGTTTATCTGGGCATAAACTGAGCAGCTCTCTGCTTTCATTCCTTCTCACTTAGTGAGGGTGATAAAGTCATAAACGTATATGTAACTTCATTTCTTCTCATGGTCCTGAACATGTGTATTCTTACTGCTTCATATTTTCACGGAGGATGTGATGTGCAGGCAATTCTTTCATTCCAACTTTACACTTGAATATGAATCTATGATGCCATTATCATAAACAAATCTATGAGGCTAGTTCAATAGGCTACAGTTGGGTATACAGCAATTGCTTTGGTAGGCATGCATGAAGCATCTACACTTATTACCTAGTCCACTTCATCTGGTGTTGGATAATCAGGGTCTCAACATTAAAGCTGTTGACCTCTGACATTAATGTGGTGATCCTCCCACTTGTAGATGAGGATCTTCCAGAGGAAGTGCTGGTACTGGCATTTCAGTTTTTCAGATGTTTTCTGTAGGTCACCCAAGTCTAATAGCCATAGAGGAGAGTTGGGATTACCACTGTAAATTAAACAGTCTAGTGCATGTTCCAATGTCATGGTTGTTGAAAATCTGGCAAAACTGGTATGCAGTTCCTCTGTGTCATTGCAGAACTTCCTTTTTATGTCTAGTGACTGACCAGAAGCAGGCTGTTGGAGAACTTTCATTTTGCAGGTGTTCAGGGTTAGCTCTAGGCTTTTATAAGCACTGGAGAGGCAATTAAGGGCTGTTAGTAGAGCCTCCTTTGAGAGTGCAATTACAGCACCATCATCTGAGTACTGGAGTTTGGTAATTGGTGCCAGTGTAACTGTAGTTATGGCACAGAGATGAGAGAGGTCGAAGAGGTTGCCACCACTCTAGTATATTGGATGATGATGTCCTGTGCTAGATGATCATACATTAGCATTTTCACAACTGCTAAGAAAATGGAGAAGAGAATGGGTGCCAGTACGCAACCTTACTTTGTCAGTTCACATGGCAAAGGGCGCAGAGGTAGAGCTACTGCACAGAATGGAGGCAGTCATTTGGTTATAGAGGAGTCTTACAATGGTGGTAAATTTGCTTGGACAGCCAACTTTAACATAATTTTCCTCAAGACCTCATGGTTTGCGGAGTCAAAAGCTTTGATCAGATAAATGATGGTCACATACATCTCTTGGCGGTGTTCTGACACTTATCGTGGTCTGCCTGATGATGCCTTGTGGTAGTCTGAAGCCATACTGTGCCTCTGGGTATACTTCTTCTGCAAGAGGAACCAGATGATTAAGTAAGGGTCTAACAAGACTCTTCACAATGATGGAGAGGAGAGGAGTGCCTTGATAGTTGCCACAGTTGACTCCATCTCCCTTTTTGAAAATGGTGATGTTTTCATTGTGTAAGTCAGTGGGAATTTCTTCAATGAGCCAGCTTTTGAGAAGCAGCAAATGGAGTTTGTTTATTAGTGTTTGTCCCATTGTTTTCAGTACTTCAACTGGTATGGTATCAGGACGAAATGCTTTATTGTTCTTTATTTGCTTAATTGTTCTCTGGACCTCCTCAGGTGTTGGTTAGATTGGACCACACTGACGGATGGAATTAATGGTGTCATCAGTAACAGCTGATTCTTGATTTAGAATCCTTTGATACTCTTCCTTCCATCACTTTCTGATGGATCCGTTGCCTTCCAGAAGGGTACTACTATCATCAGCTTTCTGGTGGTATGTGGTCACGTGAGCTTGATCCATACGGAGTCTGTCTCAAAGAAAAAGCTCCACATATCATGCCTGACAGCAGGTGCTTGGATTTCTTTTGCTTTGTCTTCCCACAATTTGTTTTTGACTTTTCTGATCCTCCTCTGAATCTCACTTCAAGCTGATGGAAAGAGCTCTGCTTCTGACTAGATAATGGATGGTTTTGTCAGGTTCAGAAAGCTTTTCTCTTCTGGTCCAAGAGGGCTGTGATCTCAATCCAGCTGTCATCAAATCAGTCCTGATGGCAATGGGTAGTAACAGTGCTGGATTCCTCACAAACATCATGGAAGGTCTTTCTGTGGTTACCAGACTTCTTTGACATTTGTAGTGTTGCTTCCAAATGTTGCACATGGTCAGTTGTCCACTGAGATGTGGAGTTTAGCTCTTGGTGCGTTGAGAATTGAAGTATTTGGGATGTTGTATTGCCATATAAGTGAGCTGGCTTGCTTTCTATGTTCTGGTGCAACCCTGAAGGACATGACGGATGTCATCAGGCAGTGGTTAGTCAAACAATTGTTGGTTTCTTTCATGAAATGTTTGATACAGACATCTCTTTATCCTATGTTCTAATAATGACATAGTCCAAGAGATTCTGTTGTTTTGAATGGGGGTGTTGGCACATTGCTTTGTATTTGTTGCTTTGTCTGAAGACAATGTTTATGAAAACAAAGCTGTGCGCTGTCCACTTGTTGAGTAGAAAGATATTGGAATTGGTCTTACCCACTGTTTCCTTTCCAGTGGTGCTACTCTGTGAATTAGTGTCTCAGATAACTCTTGTGTTAAAGTCCCCTAAAAGGATTATTTTATTTGTTTTTTGAATGGATGACAAGATTTTGTGAAGATCAGTGTAGAAAGATTTTTTTTTTCAGCATCAAGTATTGGTGCTTATGCTCTAATGATAGTGGTAAATGAATTACTGAGTAACTTAGGGGTTGGTAACCCAAAAGACAAGGAGAGCTATTCTTAAAAAATTCCTTCAATGATCAAGTGTTTTGAGAGCCACAATAGGTATAGCCTCCTGGTGTGAGGAGCTGGGAGCTGGGCTAGGGTACCTGCCATAGGCTCCCCTGGTTGGGGGGAGGGAGCCTAGAACCAGGAGTGGGCCCCCTGCAGGGTCCACCAGTGGCAGGGGGAGCTTGGAGCCTGGAGCCTGGCACAGGCTGCCCAGATGGTGTCCTGGTGGCAGGGGGTGCCTGAAACTCAGATCCACAAAGAGGTAGCTAAAGAGCTGCATGCAGCTCTGGAGCCACAAGTTGCAGACCCCTGGACTAGTTGGATGCAGAGGGTTATAAGACATGAATGACTCTGAAGGTATCTCTACACTGAAGTTAGACATTTTTGGCTGGCTTGCGCCAGCGGACCCAAACTCGCAGACCTTGAGCCTCTGGGCTGCTTAACTGAGGTGTAGACCACTCTGGATGGCCAAATACTCAGGCTCTGAGATATTCACACTTTTCAGGGTCTTGCAACTTAGCCTCCAGCCTGAGCCTGAACATTCATGCTTCGGTTAAAAAGTTCTGCAGACAAGCCCTGTGTGCCTGACACGACTGGCATGGGCCAGCCAAGGGTGTCTAATTGCAATGTATACATACCTAAGTGTCTTGTCCAAAGCCTAAGAGCAATAAAACTGGATCAGAAGTCTGGGATTTCCTGACTTCAAGTCTCCTTATCATTCCTTCAAAATGTGATGAATCTTTGTGCTTCATTTTGTATTTAAAAATTCTACACAGAATGAATTCTGTGCTTATTTTTGTTGTTGAGGTTTCATTTGAGAGTCTGTTTGCTTCTGGAACAGAAACCAGCAGCTGCACATGTACAGAAACAGGATAAAGGTCCTTTTATCCATCTGAGATTTCCTGTATAGTCAGGCTCGACATATTATTATAGTTAATATTATAAATTAATATCCTGAAATTAGTAATGCTAATACAAATATATTCTGAATATGTTTTGTATGAATATTAAAAAATCACTTGCACATTTGATGGCAGTTGAGTTGATATGTGCTTACTGATCACTAAAGTTAATACAAAACATTTTTCTTGCATTGCATAAAGAATGCAAATCTAGTTTTACTGATGTCAGCCAAAGTCTCAGAGTCTTGGGATTATGTACTAACTGCTGGTTGATTACTATGAAATTCAATTTACACTAATTAGCTTTAGGTGAGGAGAGTGTGAAATAAATAATACATGTAAATTTTGCATTTTACAGTAATTTCTGTTTTTACATTGAGAGGTGCGCTCTCTCTGGGATCCTCCTCTTTTCATTTTCCATGCCACTTGCATGGTCTTGTAACTGGTTGTGAATACATCATCTATTTCTATATGCTGTCCTTCAAAACGATTCAAAACACACATTACCACCAACAATAGGAAATTTTGATGCTTTACATTTCAATTATCAAGAATTATTAACCCCAGAGGCTAATTTTCACTTTGGTAAAAGCTGCATATCAAGAAGGAGAGAGAGAGAAAATTCTGAGGTGGGCAATGCAGTCATGAATTTTAAAATCTGGAAATCTCTATAGTCTCTTTCTACTGCAGAATTGTTAATAAATGAATGTTCTGTAGGGGTACCTAACTTATATTGTCCTGTTCACGTGTGATTTATGTCTAATAGGTGGTTATAGTTGCTCTTGGCCAGTACATGAAAGTACACATTAAGGTTCTGAATGATGTCACCCTCCCTTACAAGTGGAACTCCTTGTTTTAAACTTTCAGGGTTTTTCTTTTTTTTTTCTTTTGGAATAGTTCCCCGGGGGTAGGGGGGTGATGGAGAATGACGGAATGAACACCCAATACTGTACTGAGTTGTAATTTAGATCTTACTGACATTAGCTTCTCTGTAGTTTTCCCTGGCACAGAAAGTTTTTGAGAGGTATTTTCATTCTGTGATAATCCAGTTTCTCATGCTCTTTATTGCACTACCTTGTGAGCGTCCAAAGCAGTTTACAGTACAAGAGGAAACTCCAGCTTGCCAGTCTGCTCAGCTTCAAATATACTTATGATGTCTGGGGCAGCACTAATCTTACTGGGAGTTCCCTGGGATCTGTAAAGAGTTTTCATGTTTGTACTGTAAAATAGTAAATATGAATTAATAACTTAGTTGTTAGACTGTTTTTGGCCAATGTCATCTTAATTTGCTCATTTGAAGACTAAAATTGCATAAACATTTGATCTAAAGTTAAGAAGTTGTGTATAGCTATATTGACAATTATACAGGCTGCTGTGGATTAACAGTCAAATTGTCATATCCAGTGATGGTGCATAACCATGATCTAATTAAAAAAAACCTATTTCCTTATCCTATAGGCTCCCGTCTCCGTCAAGAAGATTTCCCACCTCGAATCGTCGAGCACCCTTCTGATCTTATTGTTTCAAAAGGAGAACCAGCAACTTTGAATTGTAAGGCTGAAGGCAGGCCAACACCAACTATTGAATGGTATAAAGGGGGTGAAAGAGTTGAAACTGACAAAGATGACCCTCGCTCCCATCGGATGTTGCTGCCCAGCGGATCTTTATTTTTCTTACGTATAGTACATGGGCGCAAAAGTAGACCAGATGAAGGAGTGTATGTCTGTGTTGCAAGGAATTATCTTGGTGAAGCTGTGAGTCATAATGCATCGCTGGAAGTAGCAAGTAAGTAAATGTTTTTTTCAGTCTTCACGAACAGACATTTGTCTTGATGTTGGCTATTACTCTGGAAATTTAAGACAAAAAAACTGTCAACTTTCTCTAGTAATAAAGATAAAAAATATGTAGCTGAATTTACTGTACAAATACTAATTGGCATATGAACAGTAAGAAGACGTGTTTTGGGGGTTTGGACCTGTTGGACAGATTCATCTTTATTTTTCTATGAGGTTGTGGGTCTTTGTTGGCTATTGAATGTTGCATGATTGATTCAAAGATTACTGATCCTCTTTTCCTTTCAAATGCAGTTTACTATTGCTAGTGATACAATAATGGTTTGATGAATCACAGCACTAGTGCGAAGTATTGTGTGCATAAGCCTAAGGCAAAACATTATAAGCATGACTGGATGCAGAAGAGAACCTGATCCTATTTAAATGAGTGATGGTTGGCGGGCAGCAAACTACCTCTGTCTAATAGCAGACATAATATGGCCAAAGACAGGAACAGACAGATAGGTATATTGTTCATTTACATTTCATGATGTGTCCCCTCAACAATGCCTCTTCTGATCAGAACAGAGTTGAAAAGGAACATACATGAAACAGTCTTAAGACTTAGTGAGGAGCATTATGCCCAATTCAGAAGTTTCTAATTCTGATTGTTAGTCACTGAAAATCAGAGAAAGGAACCTATATAAATGTCCTGGCTTTTTTCTTTCTTGAGTATCCACAGCTCTTACAGAAGTCTTGCAAACTGTTGTTGCTTGACAGCCCTACAAGTCATGTCCCCTTTTTTTTTGGTTCTAGTGCCCAGGCCTAGTCTCTGCTCACATTTGCACAAAAGCTTCCTGCTATACATCTGCCAGGACTTGAAAGTCATGTTCCATATGTAAAACATTTAAGATGTTGTGTTTAAAGGTCATTTTGACATGTTTTTATTGCTGAATTAAATGGTTATCACCTGAATACAGCTGGAAGCACAGTGTATGCCTAGAAGACATACAGCCTTGAATATATAATATTGTATTTATTTTGTATAACATGGAAATTAATTAATCTTCCATATTCACACCTGAAATCCCTTCTTGATGAAACATAGGAATTTGGGCCAGTATCTAGTCCAAAGTTCTTGAAACTGGTTTAAAACACATACAGTGTTTAGATATTCAGCAGTATTTTGTAAAGAGTTGAGTAGCTATAGTGCTGACCATGTTACTGAAGGTTAGGAGAACCTGATCTCAGTTTACTATTGTTTACTGTACAATATAGCTCATAATTCTGAACATGCTTTAAAAAATTTCCGTGTTTTGCAGAGGGTATTTATAATGTGTCAGGCATTCAACTGAAAATCCACAGTTTATTTGGTTCATGACGTATAATGTACTTTCAATAACAATGTCTGAAAATACATATGGTGTCAAGGCCACTATATCTTGTGTATGTAAAAGTAATATGTATATTTGCTGTACAATTTCCCACTTAAAGTCTAGAAACTAGTGTTTGCTCTAAACCGGTGGAGCAGTGTTGCTGAGGCCAATTTACTTGGAAGTTTCTAAATGTGTTTGTGACCCCTGTTGCAACCCATCTTGATTAGATTATAGTGAGAGTCTTGAGCAGGTCTGGACATGTATGCAAAATATTAATATCACCATAAGATTTTTTTCAAGTGTTTTAGTAATTCTTGAGACAAAGGTGAAAGATCAAGTATCTTCTAACAGAGCTTCAGGTATTTACCATAGAATAATAGCATAGCTTTAATTGCTGATCCATTTCCAAATCACAGCCATTAAATCTGTTGTGAAATATTGGTTGAGATTTGCTGACAGTTGATTGTTATTAAAGTAAATACCAACACTTAAAAGGGGAAAAATCACTAATACATGCATTATCAATGAGATTCTTAGCATTTGGTAAGATTGTAGAGTTTAAATTTTATTCTTAAAATCTTTTCAAATATGATCTATAGCAGAACAAGAAAGCACATGAAAATGCAAAACTAGCAAAGCAATTTAAATAGCACTGAAAAAGTAAATAAGATATTCTAAGAAACAGAAATAATTGAAGGTTTCTGGAATAAATTTACATTAAAATCAACATCTGTGAAACATAGATGTAAGAATGTCATGATAAACTACAGTTAGACTCACAGCGGTCAGAGAAGAAATACTGTTTTGTTTCACTTGTCATGGCACCGTCTTCCATACACAAGAGTACAGTATTATCATATGCAATTGCTACTTAAAAAATCTTTAAATTTTAGGTTCATCTTTGTATGTTTACAAATAAAATTACCATTATTTGGTGAGCATTTTGGAAATACAAAAGAACATTTTAACATATGCATTTGTTTATGCTTTATGCTACACAGTTTAGCTGAAGGATGTTTGTTAAAAGAAACAAAAGAACTGTAACGTCTAGGTATAACCAGAAGTGACTCTTGTCCACAACGCTAATTTGCATTTTATAAAGCAATAGAAGACAAATTACTGCACTTACTTTTTCTGATTATCACAACTTTAATTATATTTCAGTGCTGTAATATCTTGTGAGTTTGTAGCCTGGACATCAGATCAACCATCTATTTACTTTCCCAATAAACACTAGAAACAAATGTTCAGATCAGCTACTCCTTCTCACAGTGTGTTTTCTGAGCAACTTCACTGCTAATCTGTGTGATATGAGTCAATCAATGACTTTTTTTTTAAACAAAACATGGTCATATTACTTATTTTATTCCTTGTTATATGATACATGTAAGCTTTAGAGTTTCCAGTTTAAAAAAAAAATGAAGTTAGGCCGGTATTTCTAAATGCAATACTATTTTTCAGGATCTGAAATATTCAAATTCAAGGCTCCTTTTCTTCTTCTAATATATTTTAAGTACCCATATATGATTTTGTTCTACATATCAGATTTATAGCCCAGAGACTGAAATCCTCATTGTATCTACAGAACATAGAGAATATGAGGAGTAGGAATGTATAAGCCTCCTCATCCTCTTCTTCCCATTCCCCAGTAGGCCCAGGAAGGTGCTAGATATGTAATTTTATCCCAAATATACTATATCTTCAGTTATCCCCCATGACATTTCTCTCTTTGCTGGCTGTGACCATTTATTCCTTGGTGTATAGCATTGATTTAGATCTAGCACTAACAACCATTTGTTATCTTCAGTAATCTGAAACAAGGAAACGATTTCCCTCATTACAATCTCTGACTCTCATGTTACAAATTATTAGGTATATCTATGACATTGTTGAGCTTGCTTCCTGTCGTTCTTGGCATTGTTTAAAAGTAATTTATACTCTTTTATTTTCATGTACTTTTTTCTTTTATTTCCTGTTATTGGCCTTTTCAAACAAACATGAATCTGGAGTGTGGCACTAAGCAAGTAATAATGTACATACATCTTCCAACATGAGGATTCTTCCCTAAATACAGCATAGCATTGCTTATCCTATCCTGAGTCTTTTCTGTTTGATCAGGTAATAGGATTGTGTATTACTGACATAGTCAAATTGCAAGTCACTAAATATTTCTTGACACCAAAAGCTAAAAATCTGTCCACCATTTTGGAGGTCAGTAGTGCAAAACTACAAAGACGCAGGGCCCTGTCTCAACTAGAGCAGTCGCTTTTGTAACTTAATATCAGGTGATGTAATTTTTATGTAGGTTATTCACAAAGGGGGTATAAAGAAGGAGCCATAGGAGAAGGTTTAATTGCTAGGCAGGTTAAAAAAATAAGGGATACAATTCTTTCCTTCTTTTTTTGTTTTGTTTTTTGTTTTTAGGTTTCAGTATGGCTTAGAATATTGCTTTCTTTTTTTAAGTATAATCTGCTTATATATCTTCATCGGCATTGGTAACCAGTCACCTTCAGAGACTTCATACCACTACAAGTCAGTTTGCTTCCCTCTTCCTGACTTCCTGAACTCAGCTTTTTGATCACTGGAGACACACTTAAATTAGCTCCATGTTTTGGTTTTGAGGAATGGAACTGGTTTCCTATTACTGTGTACCAGTGACACATTCCCTGGTGGTGAAAGGTCCTAAAGAATGTAATAAAGGGCATGTCCTTGTCAAAACTAAATGTTGTAACTCTCACTATAAATGTCAGTCTTCAGAGGTGGGAGAACAGAGTTGATCAGTGTTTACTCCTCCAAGTAAGTGGTTCAGACAAGAATCTGTCCATCACATAAACAACTTAAAGACAAAGGCTATTTCCTACCCTAAAGGAACGTTTTTGCAGATGTGAGAAAAGTTATCAATCAACAGACCAGGAGTGTAGTACAGCTGCTTTGTGCAGTTGAGTTCCTCAAGCCTCTCTGATGAACAGATGCACCTGATCAAGATCAAATTCATTTATATGGCATTTCATTGCAGAGCAGACTGACTCAAAAGTTAGACAGTGTGTCCTTTAGATTTTCATGTAGTTACTCTTCTGTGAGAGGAATGATGTCTGTGGACCTGCAATTTCCAGGCTCTCAAGCTGTGTGACATTTATCTAAAACAAGATGATTATAATGATGGTAGGCAAATTCCATGGTCAGTGCTTTTTTGCAGCCCTCACTTCTAGCCCCTGTCCTGAAGATTTTGGGGATCTAATGGAAAATCAAAGGAGAACCAGAGTGCTAGTGTTTGGTACACACCAGGCTCACACACATCTTAATTTGCAAAGATGACAGTTATAGTTTTGCCACTAGTATTCAAGGAAACCTTTATTTCAGAGCCTCCTAAATTGCATGCTGTAGAAAAACAGGTATAACTTGAACTTCTAATAATGATTTTTAAAGAGACAGTTTTCCAATAAAATTGTTTTTCTACAACTTGTGCTAACCATTACCATCACTAACATCTGTAACAGGATGCTGCTCAGCATTGTACTGCTAAGATTCTTGCTTTGAGAATGTAAGCTATGGTGTCCATATTTGCTAACATAGTTGTTTGCTAACATAGAGCTAGATAGTAACCCAAATGTTCTTCACATTCAATTCCCACCAGTGCCTACAAAATACTCTGACATACCATGATGTGACACCCTTCTTGACACTATCTCTTTAGCACTGTGCTAATTTGAGAAATGACCTGATATCTCTATTAATCAGACTCTCTGAGGTCTCCACTTCAAATATGGGTCAACAGAATCTACCTTATGTCAGCTTAATAACTTATGCAACTACACTACCAGGTCCCTTCCACTGATCTAACTTGTGTGTTATTTTGGCTTAATTACTCCATGTCTGCAAGAGGCATGGCAGTTAAATTGATGTGGATAGTTGACAGAGAGGCAGTGTAGATACAGCATTGTATAAGTTGTTTGAATTGGCTTCAAGGAGGTACTCCTGTTGTGACCTGTAGGAAGATGATTTTCAAGTCAGCTTCACAGCAGCCAGGAACACAAGAAGCAGCCCCACTCCTGCTAAAGCCCCAGGAAATTCTGAATTCCCATTTCCTGTTTAATCAGCATGGAGAGCTCTCTGGGACAATGTCTACACTGGAAGGCCCTGGGAAAATGACTTAACAAGGTCGACTTCAGAGTATGTCTGCACTGGACACAGTGCAGATATCCCCAGGGGCACCCTGCTCCCAGTCCCGAATGGGCAACTGGAGCCAAGTCAGCTCTGAAGGCCCGATCTGACCCAAGCTGCCACAGGCAAGCTGTTTGGAGCCGAGTGAATTTCACAGGCACCTAGCCTGTGAAATTGACTAGGCTCTGAGCCTCCTGCCACTGCCAGCAAAGAGCACAGAGCCAGATCAGATTCCCAGCCCCTTGCCATGGGCAGCGGGAGATTACAGTTGACTCATGCCCTGGCTTCTTGAAAGCTGCCAGGGGTGCTCAGAACTGACTTGTGCCCTGGCTGCTTGGAGCTGAGTTGTGCCCTGGCCACTTGGAAGTGGCCGGGGCATGTGGAGCCAGCTCCTGTCCTGATCACTTAAAAGTAGCCAGGGCAGGAGCCAACTCCACATGCCCCTGGCCACTTACAAGTGACCAGGGTATGAGTCAGCTGCCAGCCCCTCCACCCACAGAGAGGGTCTGGAGCCTGATGGGGCTCTCAGCCCCTCTCTGCATGCTTCGGGAACCAGCAGCTGGTGAAATTGACCAGACTCTGAGCTGCTTGCTCCACGGTGCAAGCAGGTGGGAGCCAGATTAGGCTCTGAGCTGGCTCCTGCCCCTAGTAGCCTTCAGAGAGGGGCTGGGGACCAGATTTGGCTCAGTCCCTCTCTGCAGGCTGCACAAATTGGCTGCCAGCCCTTGCCACTCACGGAGAGGGGCTAGGAGCTGGATCCAACCCCCAGCTCCTCATCACTGGGCAGGAGCTGTGTCAGGGCCCCTGGGATACATCAGGGACACGGACCCCAATCATGCCCTAGGTTGGGAAAGGGGGTAGGCCCTGCCCTGTGAAGTTGACTTAAATGCATAAGCCGACTTTACAGGGCGGGAGTTATTAAGTCAACTTAAGAAATTCTAAATATAGACAGGGAGTGGCTTGAGTCAATTTAAAGGGCTTTAAGTCAACTTAAGACCGTATTGTAAACATACCCTAGAAGCTGATCATGTGGCTCAGTTTCCTAGCATACCAGAAAACAAGAAAGGCAGTCATGCTAATTCTGTACGACAGACATGCTACTTTGTACAGTTAGCTGTGTGTTTTTCTTTGTGGTGTTCCTATCGCTACTCCCAAATGCAGCATGGATACCTTCCAGGAGTCTGGATCCTGGTCTCCTTAGGCAACAGTAAGGACATTTTGAATGAGGAGGTGGAGAATGGGAGAAATGTGAGTAGGGGATCTAGTCTTCCCAAGAATGAGAGCTATTTTTCGTCCTAATGCAGTTTGGCTAGGACATCATGGTGGCTAACTGTTGTACTGAGGAAGGCACCTCTATAGAGTGTGCAATTCCAGTCAAACTGATAACATGCTCTTATGTTTATGTGTAACATGAAGGGAAAAGTGAATTGCTCTTGAGTATCTGCTTCCCCACTGGCTGCTCCAGCTATACAGAGGGTGCTTCCAGGGAAAAGACCTGTTTTTGTATGCAGGAACAGTCTGAAAATCCTTCATGGAGAGCTCCAGAAACCTGGAGGTACTCTGTAATCCTTTGCAGAAAATTGGGGGAGGGGAGAGGGTGCCTGTTTTTTCCACCATGGTAGGATACTTTCTCATGCCAGTCTAATATTAATTCTCCTGGAATCACTGCATGTATGTGGTATACCATCATAAGGAGTTGGTCTGTACTCAGACGCTTGCAGCACCTACTCTCTTACCTCCTCTGTTACCTTCAGGAGACTAGAAGACATGGTATAAGTTTTCATTACTACAAGTGCTTGAACTGTGAATGATTGATCATGTGATTTCTGGGTCATTCAATCACAGTTTCCCTGTTGTGCTAGTTGTTTGTTTGGGAAGGATTGGCGGTGACCTGAGAATCTCCAATCCATGGTTGGGCGAAGAGCCTTTGGGCAGGGCTAGAATTTCTTAGGGGCTATCAGGGTTGAAGCCTCTGACCACAGCCTAAAGGGGGGCCTTAGGCTCCAGCCTCTAAAATCCCTACATGATCCAGGCCCCCTGCCCTGCTCAATGCAGGTGGGGCTTAGTGGGAGTGCTACTGCCTAGCCCAGTGATGGTCTACCCACAGGCAGCCATGCGGGAGGACAGGGGCTCCATGGTGGACCCAGATGGGGGAATCCATAGTGGTGGACAACCTGAGGGCTTCAGGCTGGTTAATTTAGCCCTGCATTTGGAGGAGTTGGCTTCCTGCATTTTCTTGTGGTCTCCCCCCACTCTGAGCTACCTCAGATAAACAGTACATTTTGGGAGGCCTAACAGTCATGTCAAAGTAACACCTATGTTGCTGGGGTGGGGGAGCATTGTTCACCTGCCCACCAGTATTCCCTATTTGGGTTTCCCACAAGTTGCAGCAAAAGTCCCATCACTCATGCTGCTGGGCCATACTCATCATGGCTGGAACAGTTAACCAGTTCATTGAATAGCAAGGGATTCTGATTGAGGTCTGCCTTGCATGTGAGTGTAAAAAGGGGAATGAATTTTAAATGGTGACCTTGCACTAGACCCAATGTATACACTGAGAGTGGTTGCCGTGTGTTTTATAGTGGAAAGCTTGGCCTTCAGCACATCCTCCACACTGGGTGGAAAGTTTTTGGTGGATTAGATGGCAGAAAGAGAATGTGTGGTGTCATGTCACTGACATAATGAATGCTTCTGGGACAGCTGATGCAGAGTTATGAGCCTAGAGGATTTCATTGTCTGAAAAACTAGACATGGAGAGCATGGAACATGAGTGTGCCACGCAGGATGAGATGCTTTAGGTTATGAAGGCTCAGTCAGATATGTTGAGGTGTCTGCTTGAGCTTCAAGACAAGCAACTTGAGGCTAGAGTCCCGCTGCAGCACCTGCGGGGAATGGCCTGTAATCATCATCCTGTTCCAGTCCATCTCCCTCAGATGTTCCTGAAGGCACCCCTTCCACTCAACATCAGGGGATGGTACTAAAAACCAAAGGCATTCATTGGAAGACTTTTGACGGACAAGACTTCATGCTTTCACAGACAAGTTATGTTTGTTTCTCCCCTCCCAGTTTTATCTCATGGTTTGCCAAAGGTTAAATTATTTACCTGTTCTTTCAGGTTCTTTATGATTTCGCAAAACAAAAAACCAAACAAAAAAAAAAACCAAACAAAAAAAGTAAATGTTTCATGAATGAAATACTCTTTATTTATTCAAATCATGGTGTTTTGGGGAGATGGGGAAGGGAGGGAAAGGTTATGGGAAGGCACAATACAGACAGTGTGCACATATTACTTAAATAAGGTTTTCAAAGCCTCCGGGATCCCAAGCTCCTTGCTGGGCTTCTCTTATTGCCCTGCTATCTAGCTGCTCAAAATTATCAGTCAACCTATCTATTTCTATGCCCCACCTCTGCAGAGAATTCTCTCCCTTTGTTTCACAGATGCTATGGAGCACAGACAGTGAAAACAGTGGGATGTTGCTTTCACTGTGGCATAGTCTAGTGAGCAAACTGCATCAGTAACCTTTTAAACATCCGAAGGTGCATTCCACCACCATTCTGCATTTGCTTAGACTATTGTTGAATTGTTCTTCTCTGCTGTCCAGGTGCCTGTTGCATGAGTAAGGGATAAGCAGGATCACTATTGGCATAGCAAAATAACTGTTGAATGTATTGAAATCTTTCTGAGCAGACTTGTGTCCTAAAGTTGCATGAATCATACACCAAACATCCCCCCTTGAAGTTGGTGAAATATCTCTGGTTATTCACAAGTATTTGCAGCTCCATTGAAAAGTGTCTCTTTTGGTTTCGTGTAACACAGTGGTTCCCAGACATTTGCCAGCAGATGGCACAATGCTCATAGGTTTCAATGGCATCTGCTCTTCAGTAGTAGATGCTCTACTGGTTGGGGCCACTTACTGGCAAGGTGGTCTGGAGCCACGATAGGGATATGTATGCCATCTATCAGTTAGGGAATCCCATCACAGCAAAATCATCCATTGTGTTCTGCACATTGCCCAATGATATTACCCTTCTTAGCAGATGTCAATAAATGACTCTGCATGTTTGGATCACAACATTTTCCCTTAATAGAATTACCAACTTTGAATTGATTCCTTACTGAACAGTAGTAGTCTGGCATTGCAAAATTCCAAAGTGATCATCACTCACTGCACTGTCAGAACTGGTGTCATTTTAGCATTGCTGCTCTCAAGGGCTGAGAGAAATTCTGCACAAAGTTCCTGGGAAATGGTCTTCCACAATTAAAACTTCTGCAGCCACTGCTCATCATTCCCATGAATGCACACTGTTGTGATCCCACCAGTCAGTGCTTGCTTTCCAGGACCAGAAATGGTGCCCCATCATGTTCAGTTCCTACGTAACTGCCAGCAGCAACCACAAATTGTTTCGTTCTATGGCTTATGGCAGGGCTGCTTGACCGTTGCAACGTTCTGTGTGGTGGCTCCTGGCTTGACTCCGGAAATGCTTCAGGATAAGGCAGAACGTGTTTGCAGTGCTCACAATTAGATTATGCAGCTGACTGGGGTCGAGGCTTCTCTAGTTAAGGCATACATGTGGCAAAGCCAGGTATTTGAAAAAAGATGGAGAAAACTGTGGATTGTTTGTCATTGATATCAAGGGAGGGAGCAAAGAAATTGCATTGTGGGAGGCTGAAGCCATGTTTCCATTCCCCAATGAGGCTTCACAAGCCCTTTCCCAAACCCTCTGCAGTTAGACATACTGTAGAGGAGCTACTGACAGTGCACTGCTTTCTGCATCAGTTCAAGCACATCTATGAGGATGCACTTTAACGACAAACTCAGTGTGGTGTAGACACTGCCCAACTGATTTAATTACTGTGGCAACTGGATATTGACTTAACTTTGTAGTGCAGACATCCCTTAAGAGACTGATATTCTTCTCACAGCAATCACTTTGGGGATAGTACTTCAAAAATGATGTGGAAAATGCATGGCTCACTTTTGATTGGTAGGCTGTAACCTAGTGATTGTGCCTGTTCTGACTATAGGTTCAGCTCTTCAGAGAACCTGCCAGAGATTCAGATATTTTAAGCTTATGCATTCAAATAGCCTTTATATAGCACCTCTGTTCTAAAATAGTAGCTGAAATTAATCAGCCAAATAGTTCCCATTTTAGGCTAGACTTACAGACTTTGCTGCCCACTGATAAACTGCTGATTGACACATCAGCTCTTGTTAAGCATGTTCATTTTAATTAAATGAGCACATTAAAATCAATTTGGAAAGTGTCTTGAGGTTTTTTATTCTGTTAATTATTATAATATGGTACCTAAATTGCACAGCAGTTTTATGGTGCAATTATTTATATATTAATTTTGTTTCCACTCTAAATTTTGAAAATGGGCTCCTAATAACATTCAGCTTTGGTGATATTTCACAGCCTATTACTTAATTTTTTTAATGTTAGACTCCTGTGGGTGGAAGAGACTTGAATAAAACTGCTTTCTTTCTTTCCTCCCACAGGCTCAGACATCAGAAAAAAAACAGATATCATCAAAAATTTTAGTGAAGCTTATCCACAAATAATGGCATTAACAAAAATTGCTTGAGGCAATGCAGGTTTCATAGCCCAGTTGTTGGTAGTGCTTTTAAAAACATTTATCTATGCTGTATTTGCCTTGAAACTAAGTGTTACTGTACAGCTGTAACAACAACTGAAATCCTGGGTTATTAGAAGCTGTCAACTACTAAAGCAGTTTTTAAAATTAGATGTAATGTCATTTAAAATCTTACTTCCTGTGCAACAACGATAACACAGTTGTTCGTTTGTGTCTATTTGCAGTGCGGTATGTGTTGACTGTACTTCAGGGAAGCAAAAATGATTACATTAACTCGTATCTTCATAGCTCTGAGTTTTTTAAAAATCATATCCTTTACTATTCTAGCCAATGGAAGAACACACTATCATTGAGAGGTTGAGTCTTTAGTTCAATCCTTTACCTCCCTTACTTAGATGGTGGGGGAGACAAAAAGCCTTATTTTGTTTTCCAATGAATTTTAACTCCCTTCTCTCTTTTTCCCTCCTTCCTTCCTGCTCCCCCATGACCCATGTAAGTTGGCAGCTGAATTATATTGGGAGTAATTAAATCTGAAGTAATTCTTGGAGATTGGAATTATAAGGAAATCCCATCAAACTGTCCTTGGCAGAAAACATAGTTATCCTAATGAGAATGGGAGAATTTAATCAAAAACAGGGGAGCTGTTATATGTACAGCACATGCCTGAAAGTTTGAGAGGCGATTATAGTACTCCAGAGGAAAAAGCTATCGTCCTTTCACATCTAAACAGCTGTAGTAAATACTCGAATGCATAATTTACTTCTGTTTTTAACAATAAGGAAAGTAAAATGCTTTAAAAATAAAATTAAAACTTGTTAATTAGTTGGCTTTCTCAAATACTGTTCATTAAGTCAGGCCTAGCAAAAACAAGAGAATGTTTTATACATCAGGGATTAATGACACATTTTAAAATATAATTATTTACCATGAAAGATCAGAGGAAAGCAGTACTGCTAAAGTTTTCCTTTTCCCAATAACATTCCAGTTCCGTGTTGAAAAATTGACTTTCTGTGATTCTCCCCATATTGGCATTTCTTATGGTGTGTAAATCTCAACCCTTGAGAAGAATTCAGTTTGAGACTATTAAATAGTGGAACAGCAGAAAGAGTGCTTCGCCAGATTCTGAACCAAAATGAAGTTTAGCTCAGAATGTGTATAAATATAGCTCAGCTTGTTCATTTATGGACCAGAGAGTGAAGTTGAGGGCTGATTCAAAAAGCAATAAAAAATGTAGCTGAAATGTCACAACTAAAAATGTTGTAGTTTTCTGTTATGATAAAATTTCAGAACTATATTATGTTCAGAAGGACAAGCTCTGTGTAAATCGTCTAACACAATCTGTGTGGATCTGGCTAACATACAAGGGCATGCTTTGAAGATTTGAAAACCCAGTTCATCACATATCTAGTACTGACGTTATTTCATTAGTTGGTAGCTATGCCAATTACATGGAGACATTTGGAGGATCACAGTATATCTTTCCAAATGGCTTTCAAATTTTGAGAACGGATATGCCTAAAAGAGAGAGAGAATGTTTGGTGTGCATGTCAAGTTCAACTTGCTGCTGCTTAGGAATGTTCTCACCTATTGGTTATCTAGACCATGGTTCTTCTAAATCCTACATTTTTTATCATATTTCCTTCTAGTACGGAGACATCAGGATGTTAACTCAAATTTCAGAAGATAAGTATGTTAAGCAAGCACATCCTTTTCACCTCTCAAAATTGGATTCTGATAAATATTTACAGGAATTTTATAAGTTGTTATTCATCTCAAATAAAGAGAACTAGGTGCACTTAAAATAGAAAATAATCTGTGTTTATAGCTTCTAGATTGTAAGATTTAATGAAACAGAACTGCACTGGTTTTAAAGCTAGGTTTGCGTCTTTGTGTCTGTATAATATTCAGATAACAATCACCTGACCAAACTTGGATCCAGTATGTAAATTGATTTCAGCTGATTGCTTTGAATTTGAAAGAAATTTAATATGGAAAATGCTCCCCATGGTAGTAGAGGCTTCTCTACGTCATCTGTTAAGCAGTGCATAGTCAGCATATGGCTGTTTCTCTCCTATTTAAACTGTTTTCTCCTGGGAAAGGGAAATTCCCCTCAGACCAGACAGACATCTGCTGACTCTCTCTCCTACCAGCAAAGCCACAGAAAAGATATCTTTCCTGTGATTAAAAGAAATAGTCTGGAGGCTTTTAGTTTTCATTCAATTAATCAAAGATTAAACCCATGTGGACTTTCTAAACTGAGCTTCTTTGTGCTTTCCCTCTATTGCTGTTGATTGGTAGGGAGCCTTTCTGCATTTGTTTTGACTGAAATTTAAGATTTAACCCACATAAATGTTTTAATGCAAAACTAATGTGTGTTCACCAGGAACAAGAAAAAATAGTTGATGAAAAATAAGTAGAAAATACAGTACAAAATGCTACAAATGAGGTTCCTTTCACACTAACTCATAACTTGAGATGCATATTTTAATTAAAAAGTAAAATAAAAAGTTCAATGTTTTCTATTTTTCAAGTCCATGTTTCCCAACAGAATAAAGCCTTATGATGAATTTATTACTCATTCAGTTTAAGGATAGAAGCAGCAGTTGTTTTAGTCTTGCTTTCTTTGTATCTAGTCTGGGCTCCTCCATATACTTTTGTTGGTAAATCCTTTTAAAAGCAGTGCTACTGTGCATTATAAACAGTATTTACAGTAAGAATGCCTGCAGCTCTATCATGTGTGTGTGTGTGTGTGTGTGTGTGTGTGTATGTATATATATATATATATATATACACACACACACACACACACACACACATAAAAACAGATTACTGGTATCTGAGTCCTAGTGAGTCTGTTTATACAGACTATTTATCTGAAGATAATTTGGTTGGCTCCAGTTTTATTAGTGGAATTAGTTCTTTGCTGTAGTCTGTGGCATGGTTTTGAAACAGCAGAGACCTGCCTGATAACTTGCGTTTCCTAAGATATTTGTACACATCTGTGCATTCTGCTGTAGTGTTCCAATAATTATTTTGTGTTTGGTTGACATATGGATGGATTGGTCTTTAAAATTATTGAAAATATAACAGTGCATCTAATTTCCTAAACAGCTACGAATCCCATAAATTAAAATATATGTACAGAATAAAGGATAAGGAAATATCCTTGGGTAAATATTCACCCAACAAGCTTTTTTTTTTTTCTAACGGCACAACTGATTGTCGAGCAAAGATTCTGAAATATTAGATTAAAAAATGTCAGAGTGCCAGTTCAAACTTCTTTTGATATCTGTGACAAAATCCATACATGTGTGGAGAATATTTTACATATCCCTTTGTTTCCTGACTTCAGGAGACCGTTTTATATATTTGATTGTCTATTTATCCATAGAATTGAAATCTTGATGGCAGCATTTTGATCATCTCTAGTCCGATCTCTTACATATCATAGGCCACTGAACCTCACCCATTCATTCCTGTAAAAAAAACTCATAAGCTCTTGCTGAGTTACTGAGTTCCTCAAATTATTATTTAAAGACTTCAAGTTATGCAGAATCCCACATTTACTCTATCAAGTGACCCATGCCCCATGCTGGGGAGGAAGGGGGGGGGGAACAAAAAAAACCCCCAAGGTCTCTGCCAGTCTGATCTGAAGGCAACTTCCTTTCTGACTTCAGATATGCTGATGAATTGGACCTTGAGCATGGTAGCAAAACTTACGATCCAGACACCTTGGAAAGAATTCACTGTAGTAACTCAGAGTCCTCCCCATGGGCCACATACCATTGTATGTGATTGCATCATACCATCACTGCCATAAATTTATCAAGTTCAGTCTTGCAACCAGCTAGGGTTTTTGCCCCTACTGCTCGCCTTTGAAGCTTGTTCCAGAAGATTACTCCTCGAATGATTAGAAACCTTCATCTGATTTCCAGCCTAGACTTGCTGATGGCCAGTGTATATCCATTTGTTCTTGTGCCAGTGTTGTCTCATAACTTAAATAATTTCTCTCTTTAAAATAATTTTAAATTAGTTATCATTTATTTGCAAAACACATTTATTAACCTTGCTTTTAGCCATGATACGTTGCAAGAAGAATGATTTTAAACTGTTCTGATCATTTAGTCTGAATTGTAGACAAATGGCTCTGGGGCTGACTTTATCCATATTTCACAATGCTATTTAACTCTGAACCCTGGATTTACATACAGACTGTGTATGCTAATGAATTGTTTTTCAATGGGAATTCAGTGGTGTTCTGACAGCATTGTTCCTGCTCAAGAACTGTTCTATAAGACCGATGTGTAAAGAACTGTCACATATTGTGCTGACACTAAATGCCTTGTCTTAAACAATTTTTATTTTTGCTTCTTGAGAGATCAGATAATTGAGAAGGCAATTTTGTGTTGTAACTCAATAGTTTTGAAACTCCTCACCTGTAATCTCACTGGATCAGGAATATGACTGTGACAGCACCCAGCACAATAGGTCCCCAAGCCTAGTTGGAGTATGTACGTGCTGCTGTAATGTAACTATTAATAAATGTTTTCATTGCCTTTAAATTGTAGATTTATTTTTATTTGTTGAATAAGATGTTTTTTGTTGTTGTTGACGTGAATTTAGTATTTATAAAAGGTGTTTGACAATGCAGGATGGAAGTGCCCTGATTAATGAAGAAGATGTATGACATTCACCCAGAAGTGCTGTTTCTCTACGTCGTTTCTTAACTCATACCTCTCTGAAGGAGTAACAGGAAAGTTGACACTTACTTCCTACTCAAGCTTTGGATGTTTTTTCTGAGGCTGTCAAAGAGGTTGATATTTGTGCTATTGCTCTTTTTGCTTTCATGTACTGCCTTCTATATACAATTCTTAAAGTAGTTTAGAAATAGCTTCTTGATGAGGGGAAATCTTTTTTTACCCCCTTCAGAACAGGGGGAAATGGAAATAGGGAGAAATTAAGTGATGTGCTCAAGGATCACTTAGGAAGTTTGGCAGAACTGGAAATAGAACCCACACCACTTTGGATCCCATGCTTGTGTTTTACCACAAAATTACTTCTTCCTCCTTGTACTTAAAGAAAATTTAAAATGCTTTTACGCTACTATTTGCACTAATTGAAGGTTGTGTGCAATGTTCTTTGAAATGTTCACAAAACCAGGTTGCTCTCATTTCCTTTCTGTGGTGTTGTCTTTCTTGTAATATCAGATTTACCTAGTATCTGCTTTAATCTGTTTTAACTCAGGCATATTTCTCTCTGATCTTGTGGAACTGGTACATAGTTTCAAAGTAGAGGAGGTACAAAATTAGAGTTATTAGAACATAAAATGAAGAAATACATCCAACTATAGTATTGTCATTTAACCTCAAGAGAATATTCCTCCTTGTCCTCACATTAATTAAGACAAAAAAGAAACAAATGCTAACCCAAGCTTTCATTCAGAATAATATATGAGGCTAAGGAGAATCTGTCTAGAGCGTAGCAGTCAAAATTGAAAGGTCAAAAACTAATTGCCTTTCTTTCTTGTGATTCTTCTAGTGCTCTGGCTGTAATTTATGGAAGCAGTGACCATTGTCCTCCAAAAACTAAAGGGGGTAATGAAATAATTTGCAGCTGACACATAAATTAGTAGGAGTAGTTAAACATTAGGGATAAGTCAGGTGGGTTGTTTGGTATCTCTTTTTTTTTTTTTGGTTTGGTTTTTTGCTTTGTTTTTGTTTTTAGCAGAAAGTGCTTAGGGCTAGTCAGCATGGATTTGTCAAAAATAAATCATGTCAAACCAACTTGATAACTTTCTATGATATGATAAGTCTTGTGGATAGAGGGGAAGCAGTAGATGTGGTATATCTATAATTTAGTAAGGCATTCGATACGATCTCACTTCACATTCTTATTAATAAACTGGGGAAATACAAACTAGATGGAGCTACTATAAGATGGGTGAAGAACTGGTTGGACAACCACTCCCAGAGAGTAGTTACGAATGGTTCACATTCAGGCAGGGTGGACATAACGAGCAGGGCGCTGCAGGGATCTGTCCTGGGTCTGATTTCATTCAACATTTTTATCATTGACTTAGATGTTGCCATAGACAGCAACATTATAAAGTTTGCAGATAATACCAAGCTGTGAGGGGTTGCAAGAAGTTTGAAGGATAGGATCACAATTCAAAATGATTTGAACAAACTGGTGAAATGTTGAGGTAAGCTGAATGAAATTCAATAAAGATAAGTGCCAAGTACTCCACCAAGGGTCCAGCAACCCATTGCACACATACAAAATGGACAATGACTGCCTAGGAAGAAGTACTGCAGAAAGGGATCTGGGTGTGATAGTGGATTACAGGTAAAATATGAGTCAGCAGTGTAATCCTATTGCAAAAATACAACAACAACAAAAAAGCCATTCTGGGGTGTATTAATGGGAATATTGAGTAAAATACAAGAAATGATTCTAACACTCTACTTTTCACTGATTAGGCCTCAGCTTGAGTATTGTGTCCCATTTGGGCTACCTCATTTCAAAAAGGATGTGGCGAAACTGGAGAATGTCAAGAGAAGGCCAACAAAAAATGATTAGAGGTCTGAAACATTTACCTGTAGGGGAGATTGAAAGAGCTGTGTTTGTTTAGTCTAGAAAAAAGGAGATGGGGGGGGGGGGAGAATATGATAACAGTTTTCAAATACCTAAAAGGTTGTTATGTGGAAGAAGGAGAAAAATTATTCACCTTAATCACAGATGATAGAACAAAAAGCAACAGGCTTAAATTACAGCAAGAGAGGTTCAGCCTAGAAATTAGGGAAAAAAATCCTAACTGTCAAGGTGATTAAACACCGGAATAAGTTGCCTCGACAGGTTGTGGAATCTCCTACATTGGAGGTTTTTAAGAGCAGGTTAGACAAACACCTGTCAGGGATGGTTTAATAGGGATATTTGGTCCTGCCATGAATGCATGGAACTGGACTCGGTCACTTGTCATGTTCCCTTCCAGTTTCTACGATTCTGTGATTTTATTATTTAGGTTTTCCAACAGAAGTTTAAAAGTTAACTTGAACTGTCTAAAAGTACATACACTCAGAAGAGATTTCTCATAGCAGATGGCTCTTTATCTAGCAGAAAAAGGCATGAGATTTAGTCGTCAGAAGCTAGAAGTGGGAGTAGAAATCAAGTGCAAATTTTTAACAGGGCAAGTAATAATTTGAATAATTTTCTTGGGAATGTGAAGGATTGTTCATTACTTGTAATCTTCAATTCAAAACTGGGTATCTTTCTAAAATGCATACCAGAGCTCATACAAAAATTTACAAGTCAGATGCAGAAGGTACATGGTTCGGTTCTGTGATCAGTATTATGGAAAAAGTCAGACTAGATCATAAGAATGATCTCTTTTGAACTTAAAATCTATTACACCTGAAAGGGAAGCAGGTCACAGCAAAATTCCAAAACTTCCTTGCTAGAACCCTGAGCATCTCCCCACACTTCATTGTGAAGCATAGTGAGATGCTGCAGAGCTACAGCCTGCAGAAACAGATGTCTTGGTGTGTCAATATCGGAAGAGTAACTTGGTACTAAATGTATCTACCAATTTTCTCCAAAAGCAAAGTTTCTTCCTTAATCTCAGAAGCACAAAATCTCTTTGTTTCTGTCTGTGGCCACACTAATAAAAGCTCAGGAACCCACTGCCAGACTAAAGAATTCTCAATCCTTTAAAAAATTCTCCTATGAAAACACACACTTTTAAAAATGGAGATAAAGCTCAACTGCAAGAATAGGAAGAAATGCCAAGTAAGATGAGATTTTTTTTTTTTTTACTAGAGAAAAGGAATCCATTTTAAAAAGGTATCTTATGGATGACAGAAGATGAAACACCTACTCTCCTTTATGGAGGCAAAGAGACTGGGTAGGTGTTGTTGAGTCAGCAAATATGTCAACAGAGGAAACATTCTCTTCCATTTAATACTTAAATAAAAGGGACTCTATCTCAGTTATGCTATGTTGACATATCTATAAGTAGTAACTTCTATCCAGAGCATTGTTTTTAATGTGTTTATCATTAACCAATAAAAACTAATTGAATCTTAACACCATGGTTTAGTGTACTTAATTGTGATGTATAAAGGCTTTTACATGGATAACCTTTTAAACATACTGGTTTTGCAGAGTGTCAAAATCAGTATGTAGGTGCACACTGTACTGTGGTGATGTATGTTGCAGTTCTGAAGGAATCATGAACTATTTTGTATCGAGAAAGTAATCACTTTACCTTCTAGACACACAATAGTTTAGATTTCCCCAGAAAAATAAAGTTTGTATTGCAACTTGCTAGGTTCTTTCTCTACATTAACTTGTACTGTGTGCTTAAAATTTAAATCAAGTCATGTTAGGATTTATTTCATTACTGTAATTTATTTTTTAACTAAAAGTGAAGTAAAATATGCTACAGGAGGAGTAGGTACTCAATTGTCCTTCAGAACTGTTTTTGCTTCCTAAGTAAAATTTCTGTGTGGGACAAAAGTATGTTTATGCATATGCCTCACTAATTAATAAATCCAAGAAAGGAAGGAAAAAGTATCAGTACAGAAGCTTCAGAGGCACAGCTTGTCAGAAACCCGCAGTAGTTTCCAATAAATTTTTCCTACTTTGACTTGTATACGAGTTCTGTAGCATAACCTGGCTTTATATTTCTGAATGAAGTAACAACTAGAAGAGATGACTAGCTGACTTTGATACATCAGAAAACTTTCTTTTTAACATACTTCAGTTACTGACTCTCCTTTTTAATGAAGTCTAATGGCATTTTATCGACATGCAGGCCACCAAAAAGGCAGGGAACATGGGAAGTGGATGGTCACACATTACAATCATGCATAGCTGGTTTACTTTAAAAGCTCTGTGCCTTGATGCATGCATATTAAACAAAAAGAAACCTTTTGTTCTTTAGTCACCTCCGCCTGTGAGCACTCAAGTGCATCGGATGTGCCAGTTGGACTTTTGCAGGAGGATTAGTGTCTTTTTTCCTAGCAGTAGTAGCTGCCAGGCACGGAGAACTTTTCTTGCCTTATTTCATCTAGTGCTGTTTTCAGACCAGTTTTATTTCTTTGCTTCTTTAAAAAAGTAACTTATTTTCTAATTTGATAGAAAGGTCTTTTTAATATGTGTAATCCTAGTTCTTGCCTTCTTAATCCAAGATCTTCTGCCTCAAAAACCTATTCCAGCACCTCAGGCATTCAGCAGTCTTCAACAGATGCCCATACATCAGACTTGGGCAGCCTTATCGACACAGTCCTTATGTAGAGACTCTCTTAATATAACAGCTCATCAGGGAAATGTTAGGCAGGGAAATCCCTGTCTCAATGTTTCTGGGAATCTCTTACGGCAGCTGTAGCTTTGGCCTAGAAGTAGAATCATTACTAAAAACAAGCCAGAAAAGCCATTATTGATGGATCTGTATCAGTGAAATAAAGTCTTGTCCCATCCATTATTTCCTAAGATATTTTTAACTCTGTTCAATATCTTTACAGAATTCAGTAACTGTTTCCTACGTGAAAACAAATGGAGGATTTTTCATGCTAAGGTACCTTGGCGATACTCAGTGTTGTGTAGAAGAATCTTGAAACATAAGCATTTAAATTAAAAGTAACTTTCAAACCACTCTTTACACTCTGGCTTAATCATTTGAATTTCTTGGCCTCCTTTTAAAAAATTCAGGGAAATTGAAATTTCTTCCTTCTAAGAGTATTACACTAGTTAAGATGGTTTGTTGAGGCACATGGATTAGTGTGTTGCTAATATACAATGCATGTTTTATTTGAATGAATCTATGATGTTTATATCTGAGACTTTGGTTGCTGACTAGAAAACATATCTGAATGATATAATGCATAGTGAGAAGAATGAATTCAATTACCACAGATATTGTTAACCTTTATTATCTCTGTTTGTCTCCCTTTCTCTAATTTTGATAGTAGGTGGTAACTTTCTGTCAGTAATCCTAGCTCTCCAGGTCATTCCATTCTGCAAAATAAGTGGGGTACAGGACTTTGGAGCTGCAATATGCTCTTCAATTTTTTTTTTTTAATTGCAGTTGGAAATAAGTCCTCCTGCTTATAGAAATGGGTGGGAGGAATAGGAGTGTGTGTAAGAGTAGATGTAATGTGTATAAAATACCTTATTCTAACATGTTCCTTTTTAAGCAAAACATATTCAGGTATCTTGGTTAAAGTAAGATTATTTTAGCAAACACACAGTAGAATTCTTACCTATTTTTTTACCTAATCAATTGTACTTTTTGAAATGCAAATCTTTTATTGCATAGCCTAACTGTAAGTACACTGTGCATCTGTAATACTTTGGGTTCAGATCTGGGACTTGCTTTACCATCTAATAGATTTTTAAGGGAATAACACTGCTAGAATAAAAGGAAGTTAGAGTAAGCTCTGTAATATATTAAGGAGACAATCTCTTCCTTATGGAAGATGTATGACATATATCATTGACATATGGTACATTTATTATAGTGAGGGCAGAAATTCTTTGTACTGAACAGGAAGCTGAGTGATTCCTAGTGATAACATCACAATACAAAGTAAATATATACTTGAAGGCTAGATATAATTTTGCTTACAAAAAGATTCACTTTAATATTAGAAAGCTGTTGACAATTCTGAGTACTTTTTGAAAAGTACACCTTTTTCAACCTTTCTTTTGCGTTACTAATCTTGAATTTTAAATTTTTTTCAGAAAGATTCACATTTGGATATGGCATATATGATTCTATGATCTAAAGATTCATAGTCTCTCTAGCCCAGACCAGCTTCTGTGAGTCTCCCAAGGCATGGAATCTGTTTCTGGTCCTAGAGAAGCTCTCCTTGAGGTGGACATTGTCAGTTCATGAGGTAGTCAGTCAAGCTAGGTGAATTCTGACATATGAATTAAATGTATGATCATTCTGGAGGAACTTGAATGTGGTTAGTTTTCTTAGATAGGCAGTCAAGAAGATAGGGATGAAGAGCTAAAGATAACTTGGGTTAGAAGTTTAGGCTTCTGCAGGTGACAACCCTGTGATTTTGAGCTCAGTCATGAAGTAGAAGAGGGATAAAGACCACAGATTCCCTGCTATTCAAGAAAACTTTTTTGTGTAATGATAGAAGAGCACTGAGAACATCATATTTTCCTCCGTGGAACTCTGTTGGGCATTGTTCCAGTAAGAGAGCTGTGAGGATCAGGAAGTGATTTGCTCTCCACAGTTGGGGTGTGATATTTAAACTGATTTAGTTAGATTGGTGAAAAAGGCTATATGGACACTCTTATTTTACTTGAGTTCAGGCATATGTCAGGTGATCTTAGATTGGTTAGGAATAGCTTTGAGATAAACTGAAATAAAGGTGTCCACATGATGGTCTGTACAAGTTTGACTAAATTGTTATAATTAAGTTGATATAAATTTGTGTGTAGAGTAAGGATTTACTGCAGTAAACTAGTTTGCTAGGACTGGAGCAAATCTTCCTGTCTGCTATTTGAGTTAGGACAACTAAAATAAACACTAGATTTAGCATAGAGAGACGTAAATCTTGAGGAAGAGTGCTATTGATCATAGGCATAAGAATCACAGGAGATGTGTTGCTATGCTTTTATATCACAGGCAGTTTGATGGTGCTCTGTAAACAGATTGTTTTGTTATGAATATGCTAAGTAAATAGGACATGTTTAATTTTAGATCAGTGGTTTTCAACGTAAAACAAACAAGGAATCCTGTGGCACTTTCAAAGACTCTCTGATTTATTTATTGCATTAACTTTTGTGGGAGAAAATTCCACTTTGTCAGATGCTTGAAGATGGGGAATTTACAGTATGAGAGCAAAATGTAAGAGTTACACTTCTCTGCTTTTATTTTCCTCCCATTCTGTGAATTCCCCATCTTCAAGCATCTGACAAAATGGGATTTTCTCCCACGAAAGCTCATGTGATAAATAAATTGGTTAGTCTTTAAAAGTGCCACAATACTCCTTGTTTGTTTTGCTGAATTAGATTAACATGGCTGCCCCTTTGGAACTTGTCAATATGTGTGGTTTTCAACCTGTGGTCCAGAGACAATGTATAAGATTTCCTTAGAGGTCAGCACCTCCATAAGAAATCTTTATTAAGGGGCAAATGTAAAAAAGGTGAAAACAACTGTTTTGGATGGCTATCCAAGGCATTCTATTAACAATTTGGTATTTAATTAATGTTCTCTAAGGCAGTGATTCTCCACCTGCTGCGTGCAGGTCACTTGTGGCCCAGTCAGCACAACGCTGTGACCCAAATGACATCCTCAGGGACATATAGGTAGTACTGGATGCAGCCCACAGTGGTAAATAGGTTGAGAATCACTGCTTCTAAGGTAATCATGATCAGGGATGATTGGTTCCCTGATTTATTAAGATGTAACAAATCTGCATCAATTTTTAAATAAACTCATAAGCTTGAACTGATCCGCTTTTCTGTGAAATGTTCTTTATTTTGTAATGCAGTGGGATATTTGTGTATGTGTATCTGACAATACAGACAGATTTGACCAATAATATCCAAACATTTTCTGTGTATTGACTTGAACTGCAAAATCTATTTTTAAACAAAAAAGAATAAAATACTTGAAAAAGATCATCTGCCATATGTTAAGAACAAAATCCCATTTTGATCTTGGTACATGACCTCTAAACAAAAGGATAAATATGTTGATACTTAAAGAGTAATCTGAAAGTATATGTCAGAAGGTACATTACTGCATGCAGTGCTAGAAGTTATTTTTAGTTCTCACACTGTTTTCAGTCAGTATGGTCTTTTTGCAGCTCCAATACTGTGTGCCCATCTGCATGCACACACACCGCACCCCCCCAGAAACATGTTATGGAGTGCAGTGTTCAAAATACTGAATCATCGTTACACTTTGGTAGAAGTAGGTGGACATAAAAGGAAATGTGATCAGAATGCTACTGAAAATAGAGTTTTCAGAGGGGTAGCCATGTTAGTCTGTGTACAGCAAAAACGAGAGTCCTGTGGCACCTTACGGACTAACAGATTTCTTCAGGCGTAAGTTTTCGTGGGCTCCAGCCCACTTCGTCAGATGTAACTGCACCTGACGTGCATCTGATAAAGTGGGGTGGAGCCCATGAAAACTTATGCCCAAAGGAATTTGTTAGTCTGTAAGGTGCCACAGGACTCTCATTGTTTTTGAGAATACAGTCTTTGTTTTAACCCAGCTTCTAGCATTTGATTACTTTATGTCCCAGTAAATGAATTAACTTTCCTGTTGCAGTATCCCTTTCAGTAAAAAAAGGATAATAAATGCCCATCTAAAGGAATTCTGTCCCATTTAAAATAAAGCTGGCAAAATACTTCAAAGGTAAAAGTGCATGTGAACACATAGTATCATTATTTTACCCAATTCAGTTATTTTAATACAGTGATTTTGATAAACCATGTTATGTGCACATACAGTATAGCAATACTAGTACAGTACTATTATTTTTCAGTGTTTAACTGTTATGTCTGAAGTGTCTCTTCTGTGATATTTCAAACATAGTGATGACCATTTAAAAAAAATGGATGTGTTTACATTCATTTAATGAGTTTTAAAACATTTCCTACCTCTCAATTATATGGTGACAATTTAAAGAAATGCATAGACACTTTGGTACCTTATTCTGCAAAAGTTTAAAAATTTGAGACCTCTTTCAACCTTTTTAAAATTGGGAACTAAATTTCAAGATGAGGGAAGAAAGAAAGCTTAACCTGCTTCATGTATTTAGTCCTTGCCTTCAGTGAAAGACATATACTGACTATCCAGGTTTTCCCAACAGGAGTTTTCCTACTTATGGGAGGGAAGACAGAATTCTAATTTTCAGAGTGAAGAGTGGTTCCAGTCTTAGATGAAGGCTAGGAGCCAGAGAAACCAGAAAAAGTGTAGTAAAGACTGAGATATGTTTATTGCAGGCTCAGTTAATACTGCCTACATGTTTCACTCTTTCACCTATCACTTAACAGCTTTTTCAGAACAAAAGTTGCTTTGGAGTTGCAATGTCTGTAAAGTAGTAATACTGAAGCTGGTCTGAAGAAGGAGTTTGATTTAATTTGGAAACTTTTGGATGAGGAACTTTAAAAAAAGCAATGTGAACAATTTGTTCTTTGTTCACCAAAGTACAGCCATGTTTTTGGTTAGCTTACAAAACCACAGCAATTAGTTCTATATGAAGTAATGCATTATTTTCTCATGAATAATTTCTTTTAGGCTTCTTTTTGATTTTTTCATTAAAAAAGGGATATTGGAGGTTTTTGCTTGATTGTAGGGATATAGCTATTTTAACAAAGCAAAACAAAAACAACTTGCACACCAGTATAAATAAAGCCCTCAAACTTGCAAATATATGCATGTGTGTACTTAAAGTTAAGTACACATGTACAATTTTGCAGGATTTGGGCATAAATTTCAAGGTAAAGGTAAAGTTAATGAATTAGTGGTTCTCGCAAAGGAATAAAGATTTTGCAGATTCTAGGAATGAGTTACCTTCATGAATTTATTATTTTCCCACCATTCTTGTAACTAGGGAAAATAGAAAAACTCTAGAACTGCAAAAAAAAAAAGTACCTTACATTTTATTTTCTTAGCACCAAAGTTAATAACAGTTGTAGCGAAAGATAAAAAGTGTTTCACAAAAGAGAAGAGCATCTTTGTAAAATCAAAGAAGCTCTGATGAATACAAAGTAATTAACATAATTAAATGCACACTTTTGGGGGGATTTGTGACATTGTGCAAGACTTAGTCATGCTAAATATGTTGAATAGTTTGTGGGGAGTTTAGTTTAACACTCCTTTCCCACCCCAAATGAGAGATTCTCTTGCATGATTACATGGACTATAGGAGAAAATAATATAGGCAAACAGTTAAGTATACTATTTTTGGCTTTTCCAGAGTGCCTTTAAGCTACTGTGAGAATAAGTGTTTCTCAGAGATATGTGGCCCCCTTAGACATACATGATGGGGGAAGTCACAGACAACCCTTTGGAGTTAATCATTTTGTTTATCTAGTGCCAGCTATGTGGTAGTGTCTGTGTGTTTGTTTGTGTGTATGTATAGAAAAATAGATATAGATATAGATATAGATAATATGTTGAGTGGTGGGGGGGATGTCAAAATCAATCTTAAACATACACTGTATTTGATAAGCAAAAATAAATTTATGCTTCGATTTGTTTTTAATTGCATGCCAAATGTTTGGTATAAGGGAAAGCCTACAGTGAATCTTTGACTGAGAAATGATATAATTTATCACACAAAAAGATTCATTATAATCTGACCTTGTGAGAAGGGGCCTGGCATGCTGTTAGTCTTTGTGAATGCCATTGAATGGTACGTAATGCATTCAGTGTGTGGGTCTTTTATTTTAGCTAGGTATTTGATTTTATAAGAACAGCAGTTGTACTACTATATAAAGTTTTTAATATAAAAGCTCCATTAATACCAGAAATATGCTGTGAAATAAGTATTTAACTATATAAAGTTAAGTTTTTTCTTAGTTTTAATGTATCACCTTTATATTGTATGGAGGAAAATTCAAAAGTATTATTAAAATAGTCATTGTAGGCACCAATAAAGCACTCCTTTTAACTTTTTCTTAGTTTACTTGATAATTGTTTCTCTTTGTCTGGGAGAATGAGGAAGGTTCTTCTGAAAGGTGCACAGAGCAAGGTCCACATCTTTTTAATTCTTCTTTTTTTAAACTTTACCCCACCAGGCTATTGTTAGTGGATGCTTTTATGAATCTGGGAGTGGTGAACAAATAGGGGAGTCCATTGTATGGAGACAAAGAATGTATTCTTGTCTTTTTTGTTATAGACGTGTAGGCTTGACTCATCATTCCTGTATTTCTCAGTTAAGGAGTTGATAATATACATTTCAAAGAAGCAGTATATATTAACTATGTTTTATATTATTTCCCTTAAAATTAGATTCTCTTAAGATTATTTCCCCTAATATTAGATTTTCCTTAGATTTCCCTAAGATTCCAGGCAATCAATACTGTTTGAACCTTAGTAATGGGTTTAAAATTGCAAATGAATATTGTATTGTTTTCTTAAATACACATTCATAAGGCAGTTTCTTATGAAGTTTTGCTAAAGATTAGTTTACTTCTAGAGTCTTGTTGCCAGTTCACATTTACAAATCATATTTTTTCCACATCGATATCTGAGATACCATAGTTATTTCTCATCTTAAGTATAGTGAAATGCTACAGTAATTCATATACAAATGTAGGAGCAAATTCTTCATTTCTCTGTGCTTTATTTTACAAAACTATAATATTACTTTAAATATTAAGTAAGAAGAACAATTAGTAGTCACTGCATGGCTACTTGTTCTTCTAGCTTATTAATATTTTAAATAATACCTGTAAAGTAAGAACAAAGAAAGAGGGGGGAAAAAAACTATTGGCATAAATTGCAGCTAGCTGTTATGCAGCTGTGCAATGAAGAGGCAATAAGGAAACAATCTCTCTCCGCCTCATTTATGTTGCCTGCATGCTTCTGTCCAGAATCACAGCCCCTGTGCTTAGAGGATCACAAAAACTATTCAGCTTAGAGGCAACTGAGTGAAAAGGGAATAGCAAGACTGGAGAGTGTCTTTGGGAGACTATAACTTTGCTGCCTACATGCAGGCCTTTGTTGTTAAGCTGCACTCTTTACAAGGTTATAGCAAACTTCCTGTCAAGCATAAGTGGTGAGCTCCTGAAAGCATTTTTCTTCTCTGACCTTATCTTCACTGCTGGGTTAAGTTGGGCAGTTATGTGGATCTTGCACCTAACCTGGTCAGCTCTGGGCTTTACACCTGATTTAGCTGGCCTGCCTCGTGGTACTGTTTGAAGAATGATTGCTGCTTACACTTGTGCTGGTAACCCATGTGTTTGCCCTGTGGATTCAAGTGAAACCACTCAAGTGTTTATAGTTCTCCAGTTCCTTCCCACAACTCTCCAGTGTGTCCAGGACTGTCTAGATTTCTCACAGGCTACATTCGCACACAGGGGGTTATTTCGATACAAGTTGTTTCGAAACAACTTGTATCGAAATAACGCCTTATTTCGAAATAAGTTAATTCGAATTAAGAAAATGTTAATTCGAATTAAGGAAAAAAGCTCAAAGTGAAATAGCAAGTTCGGACAACAGTTATTTTGAAACAAGTCACCATTGTTTCGAAACAACATGTTCTGACGGGATTGTTTCAAAACAATCATTTCGAAACAACGTTGTTTTGTCATCAAATGGGATTTAAGTTGTTTCGAAACAACGCCGTTGTTTCAAAACAATGGAACCTGTTGTTTTGAAACAACGTTACGTCATGTGAACGTGGCGTTTCTTATTCGAAACAATCTCTGTTGTTTCGAAATAAGACTGCCGTATGAACACACCCATAGGAAACTGGGAAATAACAAGGTGCTTCAGGTTACTGCTGCAGCACTGAGAATAATGGGTTGTGACTCCAAGAGTCCTAGTGACATGCGGAGGTGGACGCAGGACCCCATATGGACCCAGTCACTTGTATATGGCTTTGCAGTGTGATCTTTCACACCTGAGCCTGACCAGCTTGGGTCTCAGACTCAGATGCCTGCCAACTGGGTTGACTCTGCAAACATACCATGCAGTGCAGGAACAACTTGATACCCTCTGATAGAGGATATAAGTAGAGCCCTGCAAATCTGCGGGTATCCGTTGCAGATCTGTGTGTATCCGCATCTGCGGGTGGGGGTGCAGATAACTGCAGACCCATTGCTGTGGATCGACACACGGAAGCAGCTTCTGTTACCTTATCACAGTGCGATCCATTGCTGAAGCTGCTGCACTGATCTGTGTCAGCAGCATGCAGGGGAAGCAGGAAGAACTCTGTCCGATCCTATATTGTGATCTGCCAGCCAATCAGAATCTCAAGGTGCGGCTTGGAGACTCACTGCTGGCCTTTGGTTGGCTCATTCTCCTGCCCACTTCCTTTTCTTGCTTCTAGTTGGCAAGCCATTGCTGTCAGTCAGAGATTTCATAGGTGGGCAAAGAAATCTGATTGATAGCACAGCATGCGAACCACAAACAAGAAAGGAAAAAGTGAGCGGGACCCATATGAGGAATGAACCAATCAAAGGCTGAATAGTTGTGTGTGAGCCCAAGCTTGGTTGCAGCTGCGGTTACAGATGCAGCTAAACCCTGGCATGCGGATTTCGGATCGGATTAATGTTATCACTGAGCGGATGCGGATCGGATGCGGTTCCACATTTTTGTATCCGTGCAGGCTTCTAGATATAAGTGGGGCATAAGGGTGTATAGGAATCCTCCAGGTCTGATTTCTACATAATAGTGCACAAAAGGGTGGCATGTATGGTCTCTGTCAACAGTCGGTAACACACACATAACCTAAGTTATTTCAAGATGTGTGCATGGATGATATTTATGGATTTATTTATCTGGACTGAAAAGCACGTTTTTAAGGTATGTGAGTTAAGACAGGTGGTCAAAAGGTAATTAGCAGGTTTTGTTGAGGCAATGTGTAGGTGACATTTATCTTCCTGATTGACCACTGCACAGCGTGTGTTACAACAGAAATTATATCCCTACAGAGCTAATCAACATTGCAAAGTTGACAAGTGATCACAAAACCTACAGGAAGGAAGACATAGCAGGAGGTTATCTCTTTTTTTTTTTTTATGACTAACATCAAAGAATTAATCTGGCATATCAGTAGAATGTAAAGAGGTGACACGGTGTCTTTTGCCTAGAGGACAAGCTGCCAATGCTCTTGTCTTATGAATACAAAGTCATAGCTAGCCTTGTTTGACCCTAAAGGAAAAGCTGTGGGTGAGCTCCTCTTTGAGACACAAGAATGTCATCTTAGTCTAGGACTCTGGAAGGCAATGTTGAGATTTTATTTTACATGTAATACTTTCCAATACATCCACCTACTTACTATTATTGTAATCTCTTTTCTTTGTTAAATAAATGTATCCTTGTTTAAATCTAAATGCTATAAGCTGAGTAGAGTGGTGGTCCTGAGGGGAAGTTGGATCAGTGGATCTGTGAACTCTGCGAGTGTCCAGGGAATAAGGGGAAGGACACGTAAGGGAAGCTTGGAGGGCTCAGGGGTGGCAGAGTGCATGTTGCTTACCTGTGGAGAGATGGTGAACTCAGCGCTAGTGGAGAAGGCAGAGCTGGTTTTGCCTGTGAATGGTGGAGTCAGGGATCTGACTCCTGGCAGGCACTCACATGCCTTCATAGGCCAAGTGGTAGAGAGATCACTCAGATCCCTTGGTACCCGGGGGAGCATCACAGATCCTCAAAGACACAATGTCTCTGGGCCATCTTCCTGGGGGGTGGTGTTCTCCCATGCTGCCCCTCAAAGCAAACCATACCTTACATATGCAGTTCCATTCATGTAATTGAATATCTTAATAGCTATTAAATGACACTGGTTTATGGATCAAAAGGAAAAAAGACAGTCTCCTGCAGACCCACCATCAAACCCCCACTCTTCTCTTCAGGCAGAATCCTGGAAAAAAAGATGGGTCATTTATGGTACCCCAAAAGATAACAGACTTGGGCTATTTCAGCTGGGGAGAAGCACATTCCAACATCAAAGGTTTCAGTTAGATAATTCTCCAGCCCCCAGTCAATTAAATCCAAAGGTCCAGCCCATTATTGTGGATAATGAAGAGAGAGAGACAGCAGCTGGCATCTGGACTGATTTATGGAGCTAGATTTTTTTTTGGAAAAAGAAAATTAGACTTTTTCTTTAGTTTCAGGCACATAAAGTATTCTTATGTTTCTAATTCCTTCCTCCAGTAGATTTTTTAAACTCAGCTAAAGAAAAATGGAAAATGTAAAAGCCTATTATGTGACATTTGAGAAACAGAAAATATAATTTTTAGCTAACTCATCAAAAATGACCTGTATAGACAATCCCTTTATCTGGGATAGGGTCTAATCAGATTGTGCCTACACTTCTCACTGCATGGTAACTTTTATATGAGAGAGAGGGAGAGAGAGAGAGAGAGAGAGAGAGAGAGAGAGAGAGAGAGAGAATTTAAGCTATACAGAGCTACATTTATTAGGAAATCTGCCAGGGAGAGAGACTTGAACTGACTGCTAAGAAGCTGTCATTATAGAATGCAGAAGCTAACCCAAAAGATTTATTTTTACTTTGTATACAGCTAAGTAAAATGCAATATCCCTACCATTCCCAGAATGTAGGTAGAATATTACCTCACTGTACAAGAAGATTGAAATGGTCTGAGAAATAAAGAAACCCTTATTACATACAGTATATGAAACTTGTCAAATAACATTTTAAAAGGTCAAATCAATTTTCTGCTTCCTAAAATAGCTTTAGAAAGGCAAAAAGAACATGTAGCACTCTTTAATGTACGTGAAAGTGAGCTTACTGTTTGTTTCTGTAATCCACTTTTTTATCCTTTTACAATGACCCAGTAAGTGACTTCTCAGTAAAAGAATGCATTTTTCAGGTAGTAGAAATTCAGTATAAGTAATATTTTCTATCCTGCTATGGATGAACATTTGCTGGAATTACAAAGCTGACATTTTGAATTTGAAATGAAGCTGTATGTCTGAATCCCGTGCTCCATAAATGCTGAAACAATACTATTGCAACAAAGCAAGCTGAGGGCTTTCTAAAGAACTGAGAACTGCAAGACCTCCACTTCTCACTGAAAGCATACTGATTGTGACTTGCAGATACATGCACCTCTCCTGTTCAATCCCTATTTCCTGAGATGCTAAAGCTATTGAAAAGGGTTTATTTATTTTTGTGAATAACTGGCTGAGTTCATGTTTGTAAAGATTATTTTAATGTTGCTGGGATTTTATTGTTTTTTCTAATTTAGTTAAAAGCACCTAGAGCCTTGCATAGATATTTACATTACATATTTTTTATTTTATTAAGATTTGTTATAGATACATGGTTGTGAAAAAATTAGTAGTGATCACATAGATGAGCGAAAAAAATGGATAGTTTTGGTCTCTCTATTTTAATGCTAATTTACAGCTTTCTTGTATGAAGGCAGTGGTTCTCAAACTTTTCAAATTACTGTACCCCTTTCAGGAGTCTCATTTGGTTTGCATATCCCAAGGTCCACCTCACTTAAAAACTACTTGCTTACAAAATCAAACATAAATATACAAAAGTGTCATGGTACACTACTATTAAAAATAGGGTAATTTCTCATTTTTCCATACAATTATAAAAGAAATCATTTGGAATATAAATATTTTATTTATATTTCAGTGTATGGTACATAGAGTAGTATAAACAAGTCACTGCTTCTGTGAAATTTTGGTTTGTACTGATTTTGCTGTTGCTTTTTATATAGCTTGCTGTAAAATTAGGGAAATAGTTAGATGAGTTTACACACCATTTGGAAGATCTCTGAATACTCCAGGAGGTAGAGATATCCCTTGTTGAGAACCCCTGCTTTAAGGAGTGATGGATTAGATGGTAATTACTGGGAAGCTTGGGGTCTATCAAAATAAATTGAAAAAGGAATTTGTCTCTGTAGATCTTTCTTATGCATAACTTCCATAATCTGGAAAAGAGATCTGTGTTCTCGATTACATATTACTTGACATAAAGAGTTGGATTATTAAATAAATAATGATTCAGTAGAGACAGAAAAGAGAGAGGAGGAGGAGTTGAGCATGATTTAACCACCATGGCTACAGTTGTTTTGAAACTAGGTTATAAGAGCCAAAGACCAGTAGAAATGTAACCAGATGAAAATAAAGACTGGTGGACAGAACAGTTCTCCGGCTAAGAATACTGCATTCTCCAAAATACAAAAATCAATTAAAGAGTCTGGTAAACCAGCTCCTGTGAACCAAATTTCACTTAAGAGTGTATTCTTTTCCATCCGTAGTGAGGATTCTGTTACACTTCCGATTTCCAGGCCATTGCTCCCCTTGGAGTACAGTATGCTCCAATATGGTCTCATCTCCAACCCACCACCCTGGTTCATGATCTCAGGGTGGCACTGTCAATGGACCCTGCTTGACTTCCATTTTCATTGGGCTCCTTTTCTAGGCGCCAGTTGTCTGCTTTCTCCACTGTAGGTGGGAAGGCAGAACCAATAGGGCTCCCTCTACTGGGAGGCCACAGCAGAATCTGTTTTGTTTTTCTTCCGGACTTCCCAATAGTTGAACACAAGCTTTCCAAGTATAAATAGCCCTTTATGGAGGGTTTTGTTTTTTTTAAATAAAAGTTGCATAACCGTAATCCAGGCTTCCTCAACACACTCAGAACAGTACATTCGGACTTTCAAGTCCCCAAAGTCCGTCAACATACCGAATAAAGTGTCGGCATCTCTCACCAGGCTCCATCTCTCAGGCGTGTCTAACCCCAGCTGCATAGTTGTGAATATTTCTCAGCCTTGTTGTCTTCTCTGATCTAGTTCTGGCTCTTACCCGATGACATCAGCAAGCTCACCTCACCATCATTGCCCAGCCTGCAGCCCTTTCTTGCCCTCTGGCCTCAGCTCTTCATTGTGACATTATGCCTCAGTCAGAGTCTGCAGTGACTGCTCCCTTGGGCACCCTGCAGCAGCCATCTACCAGCCAAGACTAAGTCAGATGAGAGAGATTTTAAACCTGTCTGTGCAAAGTTACATTTTGGTTGGGAGTTCTCCCTTTTCCCTTTTGGTGTTACAAGCTATCCAGGTTCCAGCCTGCTCCTCCTCCTCCAACTGACTCTTGACAGCTGGCCATGCATCAGTATCCACCTGAACCTATTCAAACTGGACATGCCTGGGTCTTAGTGAGTCATCCAGTGACCCACTGACAGCCAATTCAGAAAGCCACTTAAATTTAAAGCATTCCTGTTATAACAACTGACAATTGTTTTATTAATTAATTTAAAGTAATTTGTTTAATCTTTTAGAAGATGAAAGAACAGAAGCTCTGAAATCTGTATTTGTGGCTTCATCTCCACCGAGTCTCTTATGTGCACCAGTTTGGAGGCTACAAGGAGCCTTAAAGCTTTGGGTCATAGTAATAAAAAATATGAAGTATAACATAGTATAAGTAGGGCCAATTACTGCAACTCAGTCTTCTGCAGGGCTGTAACTGTGGTGATGGCAAATATATTCAGAACAAAAACCAGATCTGATGACATACATATTTTAGAATTTTTATTTAAAACATGGACAAGTACAAGAGACTGATATTCTCTTATTTGGCTTCTGAATTCATCGAAATGAAGGGAAGACTAAATATTTTGAGAATGGTTTACTGATAGAATTAGTTTCCACAGTCAGGTGTTGAACCAAGCAGTATGGTCTTTTTAATAAAAGAAGCAAAGTTAAATATATAAAGTATGTTACAATGTGTTAGATGCTATGACCATAATAAGGAGTTGGCGTTGACACACATCCAAGACCACTCTTAGCCTGCCCTGATCTTGTCAACCTAAATTATTTCCACTGGTCACTGTTGAGAGCATGTTACAATGTATTAGGTGCCATCACAATAGCAGGCTTGGTCTTGACAGACATCCAAGATCTAATTATTGACTTGAGTCAGCAAATGAGTACATAAGTAACTTTACTCATGTGATTAGTCTGTGTGTAATCAATTACTGTATTCAGTTTTAGGGTTTAGTTTGGTTTGATAATCATTTTTGTTGTATATTGTTTGTACATATAGGAAGTACTAACTTATGTTGATTTATCAATCTAGTTGCTCCTTTAAAAAGCTTAAGCTTTTAAGATAAATGAAGTTTTTTGTGATTTATAACAAAGATACCTGCTAATAAATATAGCACCAGGATGTGGTGGTGGTCTGTTGCAAAGCAAGGCAATAAGGCTTTGTCCAGGTGCATACGTCTATCTGAGTAGAACCAGTTGCAGGATTGGTGCTTTATTGACTTCATCAGAGAGGAAGACTACTAAACTGGATGATGTAACTACTCAGCCCTAAACAAAAAAAAAAAAAAAAAATGGATGATAGAAATGTGATTAATTTTCTGAAAATACTTTTCACATTCAGCAGAGAACACTCAGATCAAATATGGACATTTAGTATTATAAATGCTGATTTGAAATACCTGTTTTGATGGAATGTTGTAAAAGAGATGAGAATTGAAGTGGACCTAATTCTATATATATGCAAAGGTTGGGGTGGGAAGTTTTAGTTCCATACAGAAAAGTCAAGATATTTTAAATGTAGTTTGTATCTGAGCAGACAATTAAGAATGGTTCTATATACATTAAAAATCTAATTTAAGAAACCCATATCTCTACTGTATTATGGAAAATAATACTAAAAAGACAAATTTGAATTATTTTTTATTGCTGAAATGTTCTTTCCAGAGCAGACGGAATTTTTTTTTTTTAAATAGACCACAGGTGCAGAGTAACTACATCCAGTCATTATGGGAAAAAGCCTTGAGTGGCTTTAGCTGACACTGAAAGAAGATTTCAGCAGCTACCAATGAAACAGAGAGTAATTATATAACTATATAATTTTGAACTGCTTTGTTAATAAACTGTGCATGTGTTGCATGTTGGGCTGCATTCTCCAAAGTATTTTTAAAAAATCAACATATTCACTCATCTAAACTTTTAAGAAAGGGGGTTAATTTGGAATAGCATTTTCCAGCTGCTTTAGTGTCATTTATAGGTTTTCAGGATTCCTAAAAAGAAATTAGAATTCATTGTTGAAAATCAACTTGTTTTGTGAGTTGTTTTTTAGCTCTGACTAACTTGGAAATTCAGCACCAAGAAGGGTGCAGTCTAGAAAGGTATTAAAATTACATTGAGAAACTTGCAGTGTTGTTTTAAATCTGCTTGCAGTGTTGCTGATATAAAGCAAGTTGAAAACTTTATTATGTAATTGTAATAACTTGAAAATTATATTAATGACTGTTGTCTATTGTTTGATTGCAATCACAGTTTCCCCACTTAAGCTTGTTTCCAGACTTAAGCTAATAAAACGAGAGTTTTCAATAAAAGGCTTCTGCTCATTGGAATCTAGAAGAAAAAAAAATCTGTCTCTTTAATGCTTTTTGTAAACCAAAGAAGTGGATTTGAATTTTAGATTATGAGTCAAAATCACAGCACAGAATCTCAGAAAACTGGAATAACAAGCAGTTTTAACCTGAATTGTTGACCAGTTTTGACTTCAACTGTTTTGTACAAAATAAATATTTCAACATTTATTTTTTTAAAATACCTGAATTCTAGGATAAAACATTCATTTGAATTGATTTAGACTAAAGAGCACCCAAATCCAAAACATCAGGGGCTCTCAAAATGTTGAGACTTCAGTGGACAGAGATTTCATCCCAGTCTTCACTTTCTTCCATTCAGGGTCTTCTATGTTCCTTGCAAATCAGGTAGCCAGCTACCAACATGTGGTGGACAGCCAGCAATCTTCTGTATGCCATTGTTTTCCATATGTCTGTGTATACACACACACGTGTGTGTGTGTGTGTGTGATCTGTTGCACATAAACTGGCAGAAAAATCATCCTAGAAACCAGTATCCTTTGCAGATGGTAATGATGTGTGGTTTGGGTATGGAATAACCTTATTTTTTTGTTGTTGTTTGTTGAGGATAGAGGTAGATGAGTTAAATGCTGGATGGAATCTGTCTCTCTCACTTCCTGGTAAATACCAGATTGAATTGACTTCATTGAACTGGGTCTGTTTACCAGCTGTATAGTATATTGTGGCAGAAGTGGGGTTTAGTGTACTGCCCCAATGGTCGTGGAACAACATAGTACATAAAGCTACTTATGTGCATAAAACTTTGAATGACTGGGCCTAAAACAGTTTTGTGTTAAAATTTCAAATGCATTTTTCTCTTTCGGTGGATGTGTGCATCTGCTTCCTATTCTCTATCTAAAGTACTGATGCTAACATAATATACTATAGATTAAGGCTTCAGAGGGCTAAAGTAAGATTGAAGTTCAGCCTCTAGCTAAACACCACCACTGTGCTAATCTACAATTTACAATGATCCATCACGAATATTTACAAGTAGGCAGAGTGCAGCTCAAAATTAAACAGCATATGGGTATAGTTATCCCTGTTAAAATGGCCAACGTGCCTTGTATTGTGTATGAAAGATAACTGGACAGGTGGTAGTCTGTCTTCTCTGAACAGAGACAGCTGGTATTTTCCTTGGGCTTCAGTAGTGCTTTTCAGTGCAGTCTCACCTACCAGCTGAATCCTGCTTGTTAGTATAATATAAACTATTGTGTAAATGTTAACTCTTCCACCTATTCTTCTGTAATGTCTAGTATGATGTTTCAGACTCTGTAACTTTGAGTTAATTTTTTTTTAAAAATACTGACTGCATATGTCTTATATTGTCCTCGTCTTATCATTTACTGTGATTATATTCATCAGCTTTCAGCACCAGACATCAAACAAAATATTATAGGTTATATATCATATAGTTTTGATGCTTCGATAATATTTTAAATTGAGAGGATGTTTCATAATGACTCTTGGAGCTATTTAATCTTCCCCTGTCACCTTTTACTCAGCGAAATCTGAAATGACTTAGAAAAAATGAAAATGCAATGTGTCTCTTTTTAAAATGTGTTGAATGTCAGCCAAATTTCCTGAAACCTGTATTTATACAATTTTGCTGATTTGAGCAGATCTTTGTACTCCGCAGCTCAATTCAGGAGAATTATATACCCATTCTTTCAATATACAGCCACTAGTAGCCATTGTGTCACTTACTGACTCTTTTCCCTTAAAACTCCATTACTTTCTTTACATAGCAACAAGACAGCAGTATGTTTTATGCAATAGGATATCTGTGATTTAGCTGAAGGATGCCCCCTCCCACTTTTTACTTGATGGGTAGGGATCAGAATAACTGTCCAGAGATATTATTAGCTTCAGTCAACGTGGCAGATGATCTCAAATAAATAAATAAATAAATTCCATCATGCTTTAATTTTGGGAAAAACAACAGCTAATTATGGCCAGGAAAAAACTAAGCCTTTCAAGTCAACTCATTGTTTAAAGCACCAGTGGTAGGGACACAAATTCAATGAAGTCGGGTTAGTGAAACAGACTTTCTTTGCATGCTTTGAGTCCTTCATGGCACAAGCTTCTCAGTAGGCATTCCTCTATCACTTTGCATCAGTTTCCTGTTTAGAAACACTTGGCATTGCTTCAGACTATTGTGTCATCTAAACCAGTAACTTGTCTCTGTTAGACTATGTTCACACATAAACTGTTAGTTCGAAATAAGTTATTTCAAAATGAGTTATTCTGAAATAAAGTCCTTATTTCTAAATAAGTTAATTTGAATTAAGAAAATGTTAATTCGAATTAAGGGAAAACCTGCTATCGAAACAGATGTTATTTCAAAATGGTTATTTCGAAATAAGACTGTTTGGACATGTTGTTTTGAAACAGTTGTTTTGAAACAATGGTGTTGTTTTGAAATAAAACTCTCATCTGAGCGCAGCCTTAGTGGCCAGTACCAGATGCTGCAGAGGTAAATACAAGAAACTTCACAGTAGGTATTGATACCTGTCCAAGAGATCTAGGACTGGTTAGAGGAGAAGTTCTGAGGCCAGTTAGAATAAGGGAGTGGAGGAGGTAAAGTCCTGTGAGACACCCTAACCACAATAAGTGATGGGAGGAAGAAGACCCATGAAAGAATCAATGAGAGGCTTAGGATGAGAAGCAAGGAAGAAAGAGTCACAGAAACCAAAGGAGGGCAAGATTTTGAGATTGGGGGTGTATAATTTCCCTGTACAGAACTCCAATAGTAGGCCAATTCACTGTGCATTTATTGAGTGCCAAGATTTTCACATTTCTTTTTTTAAATAAAGAGTTGGCTAATATAACTTTTCATTGTTATGGCTGCATTTTTCTAAGTAACAAAAATAAAAATATCAAGTTTGAAAAAGAATATTAAATTGACAAAACAAGGTGTATGGTGCAGTGTGGTGTATGGCTTTTCTTTCTCTCTTTTATCAAGCACAATGGGCATGATGTTTATGAAATTCCAGCCCTAATCAGTCTAAGGCAGAGGTCTTGTCAAGATTCAGATTTCCAATAAACATGGACATTATAGGGTAAAGGTGAGCCATTCAGAGTCTGTCAAATTAGCTCTAGGTGTAGGAATATTAATATTAATCAAGAAAGTGGTATCACATTTGGGAGTCCTTGTTAACAGCCAAAAGTAGTGTATTTTAAAGGATTGACATATGTGTTTAATGTCTTAGTACTGGATAAAATGATTATCATGGGATTCAATGATAGAGTAGATAAAATTAGATTCTTTAAAAGAATTAACAAGTTTTGCCAACATTTTGCCTGGTTAATTGCCAAAGTAGTAAAGACTATGCTTGCAAAATAGCAGAGGTGAAAGAATGTTGAGGGCAAAATGCTGCTTAAAATAACTTACTGCAACATTGCTTAATCAAAGAAATTCCAGATGATAAATCTTTTGAAATATAAATATTTTTGCTGGTAAACCTCCTCCCCTGTTTCTCCTGTTTAGGTTAATGTCTTCTTGTCGGAACGTGAAATAGATATCTATTAAAAGCATACGACATGTTTTGATGTAGTCGATCATATTATGTGCTTAGGATTGGAGGTACAGTCTTACACAATCTTTCCTCCCCTATATACTTCTAATTAACTCCTTTTAAGTTAATTGGCTCCAGGACTTTAATCTCATGTTTCTTTGGGGCAATTTTAGAGATCACATTTTTTCTGCCTGGTCATTGGACCAAAAACTCTTTTTTGAAACCTGTTTCTGGCCCTAAAAACATTTGTACTTGTTTGTTAATATGTTTCACTCATGCTATAGGACTAGATATGAAGCTTAAAATTCATGTCCTTTATATCTTAAAAAAAAAAAAAAAAATTCTTTAGGCTCCAAAATTCAATACAGCTATGATGTTAATGTCCAATCTTTCATGAACCACTGAATTAAAGGTTGATTATCTGTACTGTTCAATAGTGGTTTCCACAGAAAGAATGCAACAGACACTGGTGCACAGGAGTTGTAGTTCTCAACATAGTGGCTGCAGAAATATTGGAATTGAATTGATGGATCACAAACTAATAATCAGAATTACATAATTGTAAGTCCTCATTTGCCAGATCTTGAAAAAGTGCAGTGTGCCATTCAGAAGCTGAGATTCAGGAGTTCCCATGATATTTGTCTTTGATTTCTAGCTCTGATGAATCAGGACTTGTGCTACTTGTCCCTTGTTTTATCAGTACCATTGGCATTGGTCCAGTAACAATTTCACAGATTTGGACCAGCATAGGTTTCATTTCTATCACATGATGGCCTGCTATACTCTCTGAATCCAATAGAAAGAAAAAAGGCAGAACTAAACAGGTTATAACCAAAAGAAAATGTAAAAATCTAAATTCTGTATAATAGCTAAATGCTGTCTTGCTTCACTTTTATATGGAAGATTTGAATGGAAAGCATTGTTAGACTATGCAAACTTGAGGAATGATTGAGGCCTTTTTTTATTTTTGTTACATTAAAAAAGAGCATTTCAATTTTGGAGCATATTATGAACTTTTTTTTAAATTTAACATATGTCTTGAATGGGTATATTTTAGAACCTCAGATTTCCTATATCATGTAAACCTTGCACAGTTGTTTGCATGCTAATTTGGGTTCAGAAGTCTCAAATGTTTTGTATGCACAGGCAAACAAATATCACCTTAATAGCAGTGTCAGCAATATCTGTTGTTAATTCACAGGGAAAATGGCTGTATTTCTAGCAGTAGTATTCATATTTATTCAAATACCAGTATAAATAGCTGTCTTTAGTTTCATAAACTAAAAATATAAACAACTTTTACCCTTGTTGGCTTGAAATTTTTAATGCAGTGAACCAGAGGGAAGGACAAGAGCAGAAGAAGTTCTTCTACACTTAACTCTTCCACAGACTTCCTGTATGACCTTGCACAAATAATTTTCTGCTTCCCTTTTCTCATGTTTACAATGAGGATAATGCTTTGTTTTTTTGCGGAGTCTCCCTGTGAAAATATCTCAGGCTATCACAACCCCTGCAAAAAGTGATGACTCCCCCATGTCATGCCACTGTTACTTCTGCATTACTGCTGAGGTTGGCGCTGCCTTCAGAGTACCTGGCCAGTGGTTGTTGCTCTCTGGCCACCCATCTCGGAGGGGCTCTGGCCATCAGCAAGGCATGGGACTGACAGTGCAGCCACAGCATGTGCTGGGTCTGACAGCTTGCAGTTCCCCCCATAATAACCTCCTGGCCTTCTGAGGGGTCTCAGACCCCAGTTTGAGAACCACTGGTTTAACTCTTCACAGTGTACTGTGAGGCTTCCCTCTCTCCTCCATCAAGTGCTTTGAGACATTGGATGGCAAGTACTATAGAAAGACTTACACAAAGTTGTTTGTGTTTATCCAATAATGGAAGATGCATCAGGGCTTGAAAAAGACGGTTGCAAGAGTTTTTAAAATAGCAGCTTGTAGGCTAGGCTACTGACCTGTAACAGCAGTTTCCTGTAATAGGTTTATCAGAGATCACTGAGTGCATTACATGAGTGTCTTTCTCACCAATTGCTCTGTTGTGGTGAGAAGACAACGTATCATATTTGACAAGATTTATGTTCTAAAGGAAAAGCACGTTGATTTTAAATCTGCTTGAACATTTTAAGTTTCCCTGTAAGTGCTGGAATAATGGCAGGAAGTGAGGAGGATGAGAGACAAACAATAGGGTAAGTGCTGGTGGTGAGGTGGTTGGCAGCTGAGGGAGAGACAAGTAAATTGAATTCTCCTCAGGGAGCATGTTTCATTCTGTCAGTTACCAATCTGAGAAAGTTAATTGGATTACTGAATTGGTAGAGAAAAGAAACTTGGAATTAAACTCTACTTTCTCCAGATATGCATTTTAAATTTGGGAATCTTTCTATTTTGAAGGAGTAGGAAGAGGCAGATAGACCCAACTGATACCACAAAGAGAACAAAAGTGTCTAATGAATCCTGTAGCAGCAGTCAAACCTCCCCATGCTACCCTGCCAGTGAGCCACAATTCTCTTGTGGTGGTACCACTTCTGAAAGGTTGAGAGGGTAATTAGTGTCAATGCATACTGAGTTCTTGTAATCGCTGAAGCTGCTAAAACTATGTCAGTTAAGGGTGATGTCTCCTTCACAGGTGCGATTAAAGAAACTTGAAATGAAAATAGCTTTGGTCCCTACCAGCATGAAGATTGATTCACCACAGTGTTCCTTCAGCTACATACTGGTGTAAATCCATTGAAATGAATAGAGAGGTACACTATTACTAAACTGAAGTAATGCTTTGTTAAAACAAGAAGTCATAACAAAAAGTCTGTTTCACTTAAAATCATCTATAAATCCCATTCTTTTGAGCCATTCAGGCATTTCTCTATTTGGGTTTCCTTTACCCAATAGTTTTCTCTTTCAAAGTAAGTGGGAAGTTATTTGCCAGAGTGAAATGAGACTACTGCGTATTACAGGTGAGTTTTGTACATGGACCTTCTCTCTGTGGTCTGTGCAAAATCACTGATGCTTTCGTAAAGTGAGTGTGTGAGTGAAATGAAACCTCAGTCAGTAACAAACTTGACGTTGTTGCTATCTATAACAAGCATGTAATGTATTCCATTATGATTGTTATCTCTGAGTTGTAATCACACACTGCAGGTCCTGACAGGAATCATTAGTTACGTACATTGTATTTTGGAAAACTGCAAATTCATAATACATCTCTCTCTTTTCAATGGCAGCGCCGTTTACTAGCTCATTAGCTTTTGGGTTATGGTTTTTGGTCAGTAGATATTGGGAGAAACTGCCAGCCTAATTGATTGCAGGCTTATACTGGTGAAAATGAGCAATACAGTGCAACTAGTGGGAAATATAATGGAATGAAAAAGCATTCAGAATAGAGCTCCATCAACTAGGATGTTAAAATAATAAATTAGAAAAAGCAGCAAAAAATGAACTCAAGCTTATTGTTCACCAATTGCAATCACATTACCTTCAGCATTAATTTTGGTAAGAATACTATTGTTTTAAACTACCTAAATGCAGCAATTCAACTGATTTTTCTTAGCCTTTGTTAAGGGGGATGGAGATGATAAGATCCCAGCAGTGTTTTGGCTGGAAAAAGGAGTGGGGAAGGAGGTTGACAAAAGCCCCTGGGTAGATATTGAAGTGATCATGGGGTTATCTACACTGTACACTTAACCTGTGAGGTAGTCTTAGATATTTAATAGTAAAGTTGTGGCCTGATTTAACAATATCTGTCCTTCTGGTATAGCTTGACACATTACAAAGGGTAGTTTGACTTCAGGCTTCCCATTCTTTAAGCCTGTAAACTGCTCTGATTTGCTGTTACTTTATGACCTGATCCTATGTTTTACACCCCCTTGCATTTAGTTTCATTCCTTTCTGTAAGTTCACCCATCTTCGAAGCATCTGAGGAAGTGGGATCTTCTCCCACGAAAGCTCATGCAAAAAATAAATCTGTTAGTCTTAAAGTGCCACACAACTGCTTGTTGTTTTTTTACTGGACTAGACTAACACGGCTATCCCTTTGGAAACTGAATTAGGATATTGTCAGTAGCTATGACTGGTCAGCTTATATTGTACATATTTTGGTTACCTGAATTTGTCAGACTACCACAAAACTACTCTGTTTGACTTGGCAAAAGTATGTTCCAAAGGAATTGAATTTGTATTGTATGATTATTACATTACAAAAAATATATATGTATAATAGAAATTGACCTATATCCTAGTTTGTCCCTCCTAAATTTGGACACAGTTTTTGTACAAATGATTTAGTAAGTCTCCAAAGGAAATTTCTAAGTCCATGAGTCTGTCTATCTTTGGTGGTAGTGTTTTTGTTTCAGTGGTCATAGTAAAGGTGGCAGTCAAGTTAAATTGCCCAGAACACAGTAGAATCTAAGCATAATCTTACAAATATTACCTCTCAACATACACATTGGAATATTAAGTGCTACACTTGATTTTAACCAATATTAAATATGCCAAAATTTTTCATAAAGGGACCACAAAGGATCTTGCATAACTTTTCCACATGTAGTAATGTTTGGATGAATATATATTGCAAATATGCCTTCAGTCAATAATAATGCATTTAGTTATTAATTTTCTTAGATGAGTGGAATAATTAGGCTCTTTTCAACCCTTTTATTTTTTTTCTCCTGTGATGTTACTGTCTCTTCAGTCAACAAGAATGATGTAAACTCTGCTACCAATCTAGACTGTGATTTCAGTCTGCATTTATATGTGGTCAGATTTAAAGTTCTTTTGCTATTTGATTCATCCATTTTGGGTAAGAGCTTTGAATTAACTTGTTCAATGGCCTTGTGAAATGACTAGCTGAATATCATCCAGTTTTCTGTGTGCAGGTGTTGTAGTTGCATAAAGCACTACAACAATAGGCAGTAATTGGCAACCTTGCAAAGCTGTTTCCATAGAGCTGCCAAGAACTACTAAGGTCCTAATTCAGCAAAATATTAAAATGAATGCTTAAGTTCCACAGAAGCCAAAGAAATTTAACAAGATGCTTGATTTTAAGCTGAATAGGGATAGATGCTGAATTGGTATGAATTGCGTTAAATTTATTGTATCTCCTTAATATTTAGAAATCCTTCCAGTATATCAGGTCATGGCTGAGACACTCTAGGGAGACAGTGAGAGAAATGTTATATGGCTACTACTGGTATGCACAGGTTAAATGGAAAAATAAAACTTTTCTCCCTAGCTTTCCTGATCTGGCACATTTTACAAAACTAAATCCACATTCACACTAAAAGATATATGCATGTATCTTTTGTAGGAGCAGTGGGTATCTATGATGGAAATTAAATTTTTTAGAATATAGTGTAAGAGCTGCTGATAGTTATTCATCACAGCCTTTATATTACACACAATAATAAACTATTTGATTTACACAAAAAGATTGTGGATTTTAATGATTATTATATTGCAGAAGTTTGGAAGAAAGATTTAGAATCTCAAATTAAATATACTTTTTCGGATTGTAAAAAAAATTAATTGCTGAGTAAGGGGCACCTGGGACTGACCAGTGGCAAGAGAGTATTTGTTGTAATTATAATAAGAGGGGAGTACACAAAATGATGGAAAGGGATGGAGTTTTAATAATGATATTAATCATCAAGACCAGAACTAAACTTGAATATAATCAGTTGCTATTAAGAAAGGAATTTTACTGTAGAGATTGCATAAGATATTGAAATTTAGTATGATTAATTTTTATTGTATTTTGCTGATACATTTTTATGCAAAGTATTTCTTAAGGACATTTATAAACTAGGTATTTCTTCCCATCTGTTTTTTCCTTCTCTTCATTCATAGTGATTATTTTCTACAGGATATAGAATGACCGGACTGAAAGTGATCTCACAAGGTCTTCTAGTCAAGTCCCCTGGACTCAAGATAGGACTGACAGGTGTTTGTCTAACCTGCCCATAAAAATCTCTAGTGACAAAGATTTCACAGCTTCCGTAGGCAACTTATTTCCATGCTTAAAAGCCCTGACTTTTAGGAAGTGTTTCCTAATGTCCAACCTAAACCGAACTTGCTGCAATTATTCCGTTCTTGTAGCAATCTTTTATATACTTGAAAATTGTTGTCACGTCCTGCCTCAGTTTTCTGGTCTCCAAACTAAACAAGCTCTTTTTGTTTTTTGTTTTTTTAGTCTTTCCTCATAGATCATGTTTTCTAAACTTTTATAATTTTTGTTGCTCTTCTCTGGCCTATCTCAAGTTTATCCATAGCTTTCCTGATATGTGGCATCTAGAACGTGACATAATACAAGAGCTGAGACCTAATCTACACATAGTAAATGAGAATTACTACTTCTGTCTTGCTTACAAACAACATTCTTGCTAACACATACCAGAATGATGTTTCCTGATTTTTTTGGCCACAGTGTGTCACGCTGTTGGCTCATATCTAGCTTGTGTCCAGTATGACTTCCCAGATCCCTTTTCACAGTGCACCTTCCTAGGGAGTCATTTCATATTTTCTATGCATGCACATAATTGTTCCTTTCTAAATGAAGTGTTTGCATTTGTCCTCATTGAATTTCATTATGTTTACTTCAGACCATTTCTCCAGTTTTTCCAGATAATTTTGAAATTTAATCCTATCCTCCAAAGCACCTGTAACCCCTCTCAGCTTAGTATCATTCCCAAACTTCTTATAGTGGTAATCTCTATTCCATTAAATCACTGATGAATACACTGAGAAGCACTGGACACAGGACTGATCCCTTTGGGACTCCATTTGATATGCTTTTCGAGCTTGACTGTGAACCACTGAGAAATACACTCTGGGAACAGTTGTTCACTCTTGGTCACAAATAGTAGTTGCATCCAGGTGATATTTTCTACTTTGTTTATAAGATGGCAATGTGAGACAATATTAAAACCCTTACTAAAGTCAAGATATACCACACCTGCCAATTACACAGCATCTACAAGGCTTATTACCTTGCAAAAGAAAGCTGTTAGATTGGTCTAAACTGATTTGTTCATGACAATCCATGCTGTCTGTTTAATACTATTTTACTGTCTCTAAGGTTTGCAAATTGGTTGCTTAATTATTTGCTTCATTATCCTTCCAGATAAATGATTTGTCTGTAATTCCCTGGGCACAATATTTGTCCTTCTCTAGTTCTCTTGAATCTCTTCCATCTTCCATGACTTTTCAAAGATAATCACTAGTGATTCAGATATCTCCTCAGCTCTAGGAAGTATTTCTGGCCCTCGTCACTTGAAGGCATTTAACTTGTCTAAGAAGTTTATAGCTTGTTCTTTTCCTATTTTAGCCTGTAATCCTACCTTGTTTTTACAGGCATTTACTATTCTAGATGTCCAATCCAGTTCTTGGCAAAAACTGGGCGGGGGGGGGGGTGTCATTCAGCACTTCTGCCACTTCCACATTTTCTGTTATTGTTTTTCCCACCTCACTGGCATCAGGTGTGCCCTATTCTTGGTCTCCATCTTGTCTTCCTATAGTGTTTGTAGAATTTTTTCTTGTTGCCCTTCATGTCTCTCAATAGTTTAAACTCAATTTGTGTCTTGGTGTTTCTAAGTGTGTCCCTATATATTTGTGTAATTTGTTCACATTCATCCTTTATAATTTAACCTACTTCCTACTTTTTGTAGTTGTGTGTGTGAGATCACTGAGGATCTCCTGGTCAACCCTGGCGGATGAGGGGTGAGGGATTCTTGCCATACTTCCTGTCTTGCCTATGCAGTGGGATAGTTTGTTCTTGAGACTTTAATAATGTCTCTTTGGAAAAACTGCCAACTTTCTCAAACAGTTTTCTCCTTAGACTTGCTCCCTATTGGATCTTACTTGTTAACTCCCTTAGCAAGTTGATTTAGAAAATAGGTATTGTAAAAAAAATAAGGGGTAGTTTTTTTCATAATACCTGAATTTAGGACAATGGTAGAAAGTACTTCCAATGCAAATGGACTTATATTTAAATATGGTTTTATTTAGCAGGAAATTATAATTATCCAGATCTCTTAAGAGAGCAGTAATGTAAAGTCTTAGTAAAAATATGTTACCCCAGACTAGATGGAGGTTTAAGGTTATCCGATGTGTAGTGAAGCCCACAGAGGATAAGGAAAAGGAAACCAATTATTTGTACTGGTTTTTATAAATCTTTCTTTATTGCCTAACCTTTTCAAACAAGAAATAGATTTATCCTCTGTGGAGACAGTAATATAAATAATGTCATTCTTTGGTTTGAAATGGCTCTAAAGTCGCTCTTTGATCTGAAATGGAACTGCCTAATTCTAAATACATTCTGTTCTTGCACATGTACTCTAGCTTGTTTATAAACCTGGTCAAAAACATTTTTCCTTATTTCAGTTTAATATTTTTAACTTGATACTGCTAATGTTTCGTTGATAATTTTGATCCTTTTCAGTAGTTCTGGGTTCTAGATTCTCTTTTGTCTTTTAAGCATACACAAAAAGCACCCAGAAGACTTTCGAAAATTGCAGTATAGTGTTAATAGCCTTAATTATTGGACAAACTTTTTAGTTTGTTAAAAAGGGAATTTGATGGCAATGGAAATGCAAATTATCTCAAATAACTTATTCTGATTATATATAGTTTTGAGTAGTCCTCCCAGAACTAACTATTAACTGGTGATTGTCTTTTATTAAACCTATCTTTGGGAAAGGGTTAGGGGGAACATATAAAATGGCAGAAAGAAAAAAGGCACATAAGTGATCATAGTAGTGTAAAAATGGCCAGTCACAAAAGTTGTTAGTGTAGACATATGATGGGGTCTAATCTATCCAGTTTATTCTGTCAAGAAATGATAGCTAATGCATCTTGTAAATAATAGAAGACAGCAACCAATTTACCCCTGTGTCTCCTCATTTTTCACACATTTAGATTAGTTCTGTTGAAGATATTTTACTTCCACCATAGCAAGGTTTCTCCTTGTTGCCAAATTCCATAGTGTAAAACAAAATACAAACAAACAAGTGAACAAACAAACAAAAACTTTAAAAGCATCCTGTCAATTTAAAATAGCATTTTTACAATAATTGTAATGTTTTTTAAATCACTATTGAATGCTGCAAATTATTTCCAGATTAGAACTTTTGTTTTCATATTTTAAAGCTTTTTCTGTTTATTCCTTTTATATATTAAATATCTCCAAATGACATTTTTAATAATCAGAGTGACTTTTTTAAAGTCCCTTTGACTAACTGTACAGTTGTATTGAACTGTAACCAATATCACTTGGTCTTATTTTATTTTCAGAATTTAATTGAAGCTTCTATAATGAGGCATCCTAATGGCACTTCATTGGTTGATTAACTTTCTAAAACTCAGAGGTGACACCAGTACTTTTCATGGTTGTCATGACATAATGGAACTGTGTGTCTCTGTGTCATCATGGGAGTGAACATTTCCAGTTCCCATTGTTTTTCCCACAGAAACAATTGCCTCTGGTTACCACAGGTCCAGCTGACATTGTCTGCAAAATTGGATGCTATGTTATGCCAGCTGGGATCAATGTGTGTATTTCTAGCACTGATGCAAATTAAAGCTTATTAAATAATGATTTCTATAATAAATAAAACAATTCAGCTTCGTGGCATTACATAAACTAAAGGGACAAATACTGTGAAGGAGGGAAGAATGTCAGATAAGAAAGTGCTGGCCATATTGGAATGCCTCTCATTGTTTGTTTTATTCTGTTGCCTTTTATATATTTTAAGTAAATTCTGCAAATGATTTTTTCTCCCATGATGTTCTTAATAATTTATTTCTATGTAGTGATTTTATACATGTGTTTAAACAAGTTTGATGGTTTTTTTCATAGCTTTGTTTAATTTTTTTTATCATCCTTTGGAAACATGAAACCTAAATATGAATAAATAGTGTGTTTCCTCCCCGGTTACATGCATACATTGTTCTTGTTGATTATCAATGCTGTGCTGCTGGCTTATGTTGTCACCATCACAACAGACATTTGCCAATGCAAAAGCCATCTGTAACAAGTCAATTTAGATTATTATTACAATGAATTTAACATTAAATATTCTGCCACCAAATAAATTCTGTGTAACTTATGGATAAATTTAATGTTAAGGGTTGTCTCCTTGATCCCTTTGAGATATAATATAATATGTAATCAGGGCAATCAGGTTGAAAACTTTTTTTTCTAATGCACTTTTAAACAACTGATAGGAAGAGGAAGCAACTCATTCAACCAACATGACATAAAAATACCATTAATAAATATATGAAAAACGATGTTAAGCATGTACAGTTAACACAAGATTATCCAAAAGGGGATTAAACTAGGTATTCAATACATCAGGGGTTGACAACCTCTGGTACATGTGCCAAAGCCGAGACATGTGCCTGTTTACAGCACACACAGGGGTCCTGGCCTTGCAGCGGCATGCCTTCTCCCCCTGCTGTCCCCACTGCCACAAGAGCCATGAGTGCACTGCAGTTCTTGTCCCCTGCTGGCCTTGCTTCTCAGCTGGGGGGGGGGGTCATCCCCAGCAGGGAAAGGGAGCCCCCGCATATGCAGCTCCTATTCCCTTCTGGTCCCACTCCTGAGCGGGGCAGTGGGACCAGCAGGGAAAAGGAACCCCTATGCATGTTTGGCTCCAGTCCCCTGCTGGCCCTGTCTCCCACCTCCAGCAGGAGATGGGCTCTTTTCCCAGATGGCCCCACCCCTGAGACCTGCTGGCCATGTCTGCAGTACCTGTTGAGGGGGTAAGAGCTGCCATGGGGGACAACAAAGGTTGTTGCAATACAGCATAAGGAAGAATATCTTCTATATACAGGAGACAAATATCAAAATAACTTTGTTCCTTATATATTTTTAGATGGGAATCCTGCCAAAAACCTGTTTTACAGAAACTCATTTCACTTCAGGTCTGTTAATGATTTCTGAACTTTGAAGGTATGTTAGAAATTCTGCTCTAGAACACAACAATTCAGTGTGGCTCATCTTTCCCATAAATCTTTTTTCTTTCTTCAAGCAGTTTGACAGTAATTTTCAATGTTTTTTTCTGCCCCCACCCCCTCCCCAGGTCCCAGTTGAAAAAAAATCACTTATGCCTGCAATGCATTCCAGTGTCATGCTGCTGGCAGTAGGGGGCGCTGCAACCCAGTACGTGAGGATCTGTGACCCAGTTCTGGGTCTTGACCTGTAGTTTGAAAACCGTTGATTTACGCAACCACCACCCCAAACTCAGGTCCAAATGCCCTCTGTGCAACTTGATCCCAATATATTCAATCCACAAAAGCACACACATTTTCAGTATCACTTTGCACCCCCTACTGGGACTCCATTCAACTGGAATACAGGGAAAATTGAGTTCTGAGTGTGTGTTGTTTACAGATTGCCTAGATAGCAAAATTGTGATAGTTTTTCTTAAATAGGTTTAAAAACTGATTCAGTTAAACCACTGCAGTATCCTCTATGAGCAATTAAAATTGGTTATGCTTGTTTAGCTTGTCAGTAAATGTACTGATACAAACTAAACTGAATAAACCAAGTTTAAATGTTTGAATATCTACACACACAGGTGCACTCATTTAACGAAATCAGCGTATCTTGCCTTTAGCAAAATTTGCAATTTCCAGGAAGCCATACGTTGATCACTGCTTATTTTTTAAAAAAGGAAAAAAAAATGTTTAATGAGTGATACTGTAAAGAAGCCATTTTATGAGTACTAATATATTTTACCTAAAAATGTTTGTGTGCAGTTGTAATTGTCTTCTTTATGTAGGATGTGTTCAGAAAGCTCTTAAGCACATCATGATTTTTAACAGAGGTCTTAGGCACTTGCTTAACTATCATCCTGAATAGGGATTTTTTCTGAGTTAATGATGTTGATTAGCAAGGCATTAAAGCAACAGAAAATGGTAACCCCTTTTAACTTTTCTAGTAATTAATCTATTGTATTATGATAATAGTATTTTTAAAGCTGTTTTTAAAAATAGTTTGTCCATCTTAACTTTCAGCCCTGTAGCCCTGTCTCTGTATTAAATCATGTATTCCAGTACATAGCTTTAGGAGTGTTATTGTTCTCAAGCACAAAGCTCTGTTGGTTAAACAAAACTTCAGGTTATCGTTAATTTGGAAGTGATATGATTTTTCTTTTCAAGGTATCTATTCATATTTGTTTCTCTCCATGCTTGAGAAGGCAGGGAGCTTTGTTTGTCATAAGGGCCTTGTTTGGAAACGCACTTAAGTATTAAGTGAACTGTTACTTGTAGTTTTGTGTGGTGATACTGATTTAATTTCCAAAAGCCACAATTATGCATAACTGAACTTTTTGAGTTCTTGTGGCTGAGTTTTAAATTTCCAAGTTTTCTGTGTTTTCCTGGGGCTATGATCACATTTCTGTCTGCTAAAGCCCGGAAATAATAGTCTTATACGTTTCCAGAAACTCCTCAGGGCCTCTGCCTGCTGACTACATAGACATTGACTGCATTTCTTATTTGAAGGAACTCTTTACAGAGACAGGACCTGGGAAAGACCAGCAGTGGTCTTTCTTCTCTTTTAAAAGATTTATTTGTTTTTTAAATATATTTCTTTATTTCTTAAGCAGAGAAATGTAAGGTGTCTCTCAATTCATAGGAAGTCCTGCAAGCCTTACTCAAACAAGTAGTGCCACTGACTTTAATGGAACTATCTGTTTGTGAGAGGGCTATTTGTAAGGATAAAACCTGTAATGTTAAACCCTAAATGTGCAATGAAAACAATAAGGATTAAATTGCAACCCCTGTAAATTCAAGAGACTTTGATTCTAGAAAGAGTAACAATGCATATTACCGAAGATGCAAGGCACCTTTTAATTTTTTTTTTTCTGAAAGTAATCATGGAGAGCCACAGAAATAGAAACCAATTTCAGAAACAATTTGAACTTTGGAATTTGTCCATCTGAGAGAGAATGTTTAGGTGTTAACTGTGTGTCATATAGAGTGCCAATATGCATGGCATGAATTGTAGAGCCATGTGAACAATGAATATCTTGCACCTTTGAATGTCCCCTCCACTGTGCTCACTAATCCATGTCCTTACACAGATATTCTGTATTCCGGAGCAGCTTCAAGCAGCTGCTGCAGAAAGAGGAGCATGCAGATGAAGCACACAAGGGCACAGGACCCAGCAGCTGGCAGAGGCACAGAACTCTGCTGCAGTGGGGAGAGCAAGCTTCTTCTGTCCCAGGCCAGGGCAGAAAATGACAGCTCTTTTGGCCCCCCGGGGGGAGGGGAAGAGCCAGCTCCTCTGGCCTCAGAATGTGTTTTTAGCTCTGAAAAGGTCTAAGAAACCCCATGGTATCCTCAGATACACGGTACTTATTTTGAGTTATTTTAAGGGTAGGTTGGTTTGTTGGTTGTTTTCTGTGGTTCCCTTTAAGCTCTGTACTTTTGAATTTATGGTGACTAATCTACTGGACCTGCTGGGGGAAGATTTCTGTTAAAAGAGCTAGATCGGGCCTTGAGACAATAACTGAAGGGATACAATATGCAGTCTGTTTAAAAAAACAAAACAAAACCCACAACCCTGTACAAAAACAAAAGAAAAAACAACACCTTTGTTAAAAGACACTAGAAATATTCTTAAAGCTAATACATTTTAGCATGTACAAAACACTTGATGATATTTTGTATATAAAGTTTTTATTGGCAGGTAGGTGGTACAACTCACTCAAGTAATTATTCACATACACACACATTTGGACACTGCATCACATTTATCATCAGCTTACTAGGTTCCTGCTCCAGCAAACACTTATACTTGATCTTAACTAAAAGACTTTGAGTAGTTTAATAGAAATTACTGAGTAAATGTTTGCAGGCATGGGTTTGCTGGTTCTGTTAAACACTTGATCAAATCTGTCCTCATTCACTTTTATTTATAGTGTTGTAACATCTTTGATTGTGAGTTATTCTGCATTTAGACTCTTCCAGTTGAAATGGAATTTGGCCTTATGTAAGATCTAATTAATTTAGTGTTAGCATAGTACTGCAAATAAGTAGAAATCTTTCAGCTTGAACATGTTGTCATGATAGTGGTTGACCTGTCTAGCATCTTGTCAAGTATAGTCTAAAAGTGTGTTGGTTCAAATTTACCTTTTGAAACAGATCTTACTTTAAAGCTTTTAAGGCTCAGAAAAGGTCTTGTGTATCATTTGGTAACAATGGGTCACATATCTGCAAAGAGTCTCAGTCCTGTTAAGGAGATAACTCTCTGGTCAAATGGGATTTACAGCTTCAGCAGATAGGATTAAATGAAAGGAGTTTACATTGAAAAGTAAACTTAATCCCATTTAGAAAAAAACTAACTTATACTGAGCTTTTTCCTTTGAAACTGGTTTCTGAGCTAAATAAATTCTTTAAAGAAAATAAAACTAACAAATGTCCTGTGGCACCTAAGGCTGTGTCTACATTAGCTAAATTTAGTTCGGACCTCTTAGTACGAACCAAAATGTTTGAATTTAATTCGAACTAACCGCAGGTTAGTTTGAATGAGCCAGGGACTTTTTAGGTTGAACGAACCGCATGTTCTAGTTCGAACGAACACTTAGTTCAAACTAGAACATGTAGTAAGTTCGAACTAATGGCTTAGTTCGAACTTCTTTAGTTTGAACTGATGGCTCAGTTTGAGTCTTACATACACTTAGTTTGAGCTAAAGTTCAAACTAAGCACATAATTTCTTAGTTTGAACTAGGCAAAACCTGGTGTAGCCATGGGCTAAATTATTCCAGACTAAAACTTCTTAGTCTGGACTAATTTGCCAGTGTAGACACAACCTTAAAGACTAATAGATTTCTTTGGGCATAAGCTTTTGTGGGCTTCAATACACTTGCTCCGATGAGAGAGAATGTTCGTGTGAAATGTTCATATTCGGAATTTCAATTTTAACACCTCTTTAGAAGATAATTATATATCTTCAGGATTTTGAAGACTATTATTTAAGAAGTTTGATGTAATTAAACTTCTGAAGGTTAATATTTGGAACAGTGGTAGTAAGTAGGCTCACCTCGTGTGAAACTTGAATTTCTAAGTATAAGGTATTTCTTTGATGATGAATGTTGTTTGAGAGTAACATCAGCAATGTGATATACTGCATACCATACATGTTTTAAAAACATTGTACAAGATGGCACACAATAAGAAATACATGTTGTTGTACATGTATTTATTGACAAAATATTAATACTTCAAGTGCCCTGTCTTTTTACTCTCTCACTTTCACTTCTTGTTGTCCTTTGATACAGTCCTTCCAATCTGGAGTATAGCCCATCATGTTTAGCAGTATTAGGTAAATAATTTAGTTCAGAAACCATATTTTCTTCTTTACCCTATCTGTTCTGGTTCATGCAATATTGGTCAATGAAGGGAATTTACAAGACCTGAAATTTATTCCTCATTCTGAAAATGGGTCACGGAATCTTGAGAAAAATGCTTAGAAACTCCGTTCTTCTCTTTACGCACTACAATGCAAGTATTCTACTTACCTTCTTCACATGGTTGCTGTGAGACTTAATTATGGTTAATGAGGTTATTTGAATTCCTCTAATGAAAAGGCATTATTTTCAGTAGTGCTTAAGTCTTATGTTACCCTGAGGAACTGTGAAATATTAATGATAAAACTATTACTATGTGTGATAAATTTTGAAGTAGGTTCCTTATTTTCAAATTCTTCCATAGCTCATCAAGCATTTTATTATTTGTCTTTTACAATTTGTTTTGATCTAGTAATTCCTCCAAGATAGACTTCACTAACATAATTGATGCTCTCTTGTGGCTTAATCCAAAGGTCTCACTTTTGTGTTATCCTTCTTAACGTATCAGCTGCTTTTGACTCTATAGATCACTTTCTTCTTCATCACCACCTCAACAAATCTCTGTGATTTTTTCTTTTTGACTCGGCATTCCAAGGGTTCGAATCCTATTTATCTGACCAGTCTTTCAATCAATTCCTAGATGATAACCTTTGTTCTTCTCATACCCTCTCAGTGGGTATCCCCAAAGACTATTTTCCTAGTTCTGCATTTGTTTGTTTATTTGTGTACAGATTTCTTGTTGATGTTTTCCCTCTTCTGCCTATCAATATCCTTTGTATGTTGATGTCTGTCACTTGTGCTATTTTTCTCCTTTTTCTTCAGATTTCTTGGCTTTTAGAGATAAATATTTTAGCCAAATGGCACTACACTAATTTATAACAGCTGAGGCAGTACCCAACCCATGTATGTCTCCAGTTAATCTTTAAAGAAATGTGAACACTTCAATAGTTATGTCCAGGATAGAAGTTTTTTTCCATACAACCTCTGCAGACTCTCCATCTTCACCATCCATGAGTCTCCTCATCTGCTATACTTCATTCTAGTTATTACCTCCTAGAAACTTTGAGTTATCGTTGACCAACAATTTTTTTCTTCATACTCTTTTCTCTGTTAAACATATTGTATAGTTTCAAGTTTCTTCAGTTTCTTTGCTCCCCCCCCCATTGAAATAAGTACCTAAGGAACTCAAAGTTTCTTGGGTTTAATATTGAAAAAATCTTTGTTCATGCATTTGTAATTTTATGCCTCAGTTTCTTCAAATATCAGCTTTCCCAGAACTATTCATTTGGTCCAAAACTATGTAAGATATTCAGTTTTACCTCCATCTTTCTATCCTTCTGTATCTGCACTGTTCTGCCCAAGACTGGGTTTCTTATCAACTGCAAATCAAACTATTCAAATCCTTGCATCTAGCCAAATGCCAAAGGGGCAGCCATGTTAGTCTAGTAAAGCAAAAAAAGCAAGGCGTCTTGTGGCACTTAAAGACTAACATATTTATTTATTGCATGAACTTTCTTGGGAGAAAAACCCACTTCATCAGATGCTTTGAAGAGCCCCTTCAAAGTGTCTGACGAAGTGGGATTTTCTCCCACGAAAGCTCATGCGATAAATAACTCTGTCAGTCTTTAAGTGCCACAAGACGCCTTGCTTTATTTGAATCCAGTGTGCTTGCTGTACTTACAAGGTCAAAACTTTGCTCTGATTCAAGAACACAAATTATACTTATGTCTTAAGTGGAAGATCATTAACATTATAATTTTAATTAGCTGTACACTTGATTTATGGTTTTTATGACCTTTAAATCAAGGTGACACATTAATATATTTTTTATAAATGTAATGTAAATATTCTTAACCAAACTCTATGAGTCCATGCACTCACATTGGGTGAGATTTTTCTTTAGAAAGTTATAATAATGTACGATATTTTGAGAGGTGATTTTTAGATCATGTTATGCATTTTTTTAAGAATGATTATATTTTCCGTTTGAGAATTTTAAGTCTTCATGTCAACTTGAGGAGCATGTTGTATTCAAATATATTCTGTAACTTGTATTGCAAATGGCCCATTAGAGTTAATATATTTTTGCTCTCATGAAGGAAAAATAATCTTTGTATTTGTGTGCATATTGTATTCATCCACATGACACCCAAGGTAAAAATGGTATTGGAGTATAACATTTGTAAATTTTAGGGGTAAAATTAAGAATAAATTGTTCTTTACCTTGCATTATATGGTCTTTGAAAATATTTCATAAGTTTTCAAATTTACTAAGACAGATTTGCTTAAGCTTTGTACTCTAAAGTAAGTGCATACCTTTTTTTTTTTATGAATAAACAGTATTGTGAGCATTCAAGCAGCTTCCCTGGGATGAGAAGGGTATTATTTTTGCCTTTCTGACTTAAATGGTCTACATTTATTTTTAAGGACACCCATCAGACACAGAGGCATGTCCAATTAGTGTAATGTTAAAAGGTTTAATGTTGCAGAGTCAAATACCTCATCTGGTTTTGCATCTACTGTCAACAGCCAAGAGCCATATTAAAGTATTCTTTTTCTTTTTCTTCTATTAACAAAGTTATTTGAATAGTGTTCAAAATTGGTTTATCCATAGTGTTCCCTTCTTAAAAAAAAAAAAAAAAGGTGGTGGAGCCCTTTATTCACTGAATATAGAAAACATTCTTAAAACGCTAGAAGTGGCAGACACATTCTAATTGTCCATAAAATTGTGATTTTTATTTCCTCTCAGTTTTCAGCTAGATAATGAAAAATGTTTATATTTGCATGGACTGCACAGGTGGTGCATTTCAACATGTCTGTGTTAGGCTGCTATGAAAGTTGGATGCACTTTTACACTTGTGACCCCCACTTGTATACCACAGCCTTGGTACCGTAAGTTCCAGTGACATTTTTCCTACTGAATAATTTCTTTATATTTTCAGATACTTATATTTATAATGCCGCCCAATTTATCTTAAATGGAATTTGTAATATTATTCTGTGACTATATTTATGTTTGCTTAAACAGGATGCTGAAAGTCTAAATGCTACAATACTTTTATACTATTATTTTTTTTAACCAGAATCCATGTTTCAAGACAAAAGTGAAGTATTTAGGATATTAATGTGAACTTCCATGTACCAAACTTAAGTAATAGATTTTATTTTGATTCATTGCACTTGAAGAAGAATAAGTTTACATCTTTCTAAAAAAAATAATTCTTCCCTCCCATATTCTTCATTAAAATTTAGATGGATTAAACTATTTCAAATGTACATCAGTGGTGTTGGGCACTGGGCTTTTTGTTTGGGGATGTTAACTATTTTGGTAAAATCTTTAAATAAATATTTTATTTTTGTTACAAAACAAAGACAGGGTCTTTAGGAGACTTAACCCTTTCTCTGAAGAATAGAGTTTCTTGAGTAGCAGGATTGTCAGAATATGCTACACAACTTACCTTTTCTACAATATATATTTACAGACTTACAGAGCTCTGTTTGTTTTAAAGGCAGTGTGTAAGGATGTTAATTGAAACCCTTAAGAATGGAGAGAGAGAGAGAGAGAGAGTGAGTGTGTGCGTGTGCGTGTGTGTAAAGAAACCTGTATGTATACTGTGTAATTATTTTTGAGTGACTGAACATTACTTTTTAGAAGTCTTAGCAATTCTACTATTCAAAAGGAGGCACTTGGTTTCTTGGGACCTCAAATGGATATTTATAAAGGTGATTTTCAGCTCTGGGGTTTTTCCCTTTCTCTGGCATTTGAATAGAGCTGATTTGCGTCTGCTTTAACACATCCTCCATCCGTCCCTGTCCCCGTCTGTTGGTGGCAGCTTCCAGAGTACAAACTTGTTTCATGTCAAATGCATGTTGGGCCCTGTAATAAATCACTGATGAATGGGCAACTCTTTATTCCTGTAGTGCAGCTCCTGAACATTGATTAATGTAGCTCTTCAGTAGTGGAACAATGGCCAATGTGCATATGCACATGAAAAGCTCTTCCATTGCAAAAGATAGCTTTGTCCTACATGCTGCATCCCTTTTTAAATGCTCCCCTTCTTGGGCTTAGCATGGACCTCAGCTAATTGATTAACAGAACTTTAGTCAGCTTGTATTTGGCCTGAAACTGGGGTGTAATGAGAGGCTTTGAAAGGCCTCTGTCTCATCTTTGGAGATTCCAGCAGGCACATATGTCAACTACAATGGTGAGAACAGCAAGGGCCTCTTAATGGGTAGGAACTGTCAGAAGTATTTCAAGCAGTGTTTGACTTTGACACCCGGTTTTTCAGGTGGATGCTGGGCAGAGCTTGGCAAAGGTCCTGTAAGGCTAAATATAGAACCTGCGATTTTTGTAACTGTTTGTATTTTGGGTTGGGGGGAGAAAAGGAAGGAATGAGAGGCTACATAAATTAGTTTCTTTTTCCTTTGTGGTAATGTTCTTAACTGCTGGCTGGTTGCAAACTGTTAAAAAGAAAATCAAAGCACTGTGACAACCCTTTGAGAGCATTTCTCTCTTTGCTCTCAGAAAGCACCTCAGTTCATTACCCTCAATTAATGTTCTGAACAAATTTGTAGAGTTCAACAAGTTAGTGGAACAAAGCCAAGTCAACACAAAGAGTATTGTTAATATTTAAAACTTTGCTGTGGTTTTCGCTACCCCAGTTTTACATGAATACATAAAACAGAAGAAAAATATCATAATATTAAATGTAAAATTTGTTATTAAAAGATAATTCCTGTGTAGTAAAAACACCTTCTTTAGCTGGAAGTATAGTTGGGCTGCAGATGACCAGGTGGCTCAGGGTAAAGGAAATATTAATATAAAGAGCTTCTCACCTCCAGGTTACTAGGTCACCAGTTTAAAATCCTCCCGTTTGTAGTGATAGTTCTATTTTGATTGTGAAACATACCTGAGATTTGAGTGCAGTTGCTGCAAGAATAGTGGTCACACCACAAAACTTCACTCAGATAAATATTAATTAAGTTTTGTTGGACTAAACTGTCCAATAATCTCCAGTCCTCAGGCAGTGTAGGGAAACTCTGCTTCACCTTGTGTTTGCCCCTGTTTTCTGGAAAAGTTTTGTGAGTGTTGGTGCTACTAATCCACTTAATCTCAAGCTGCAAATTCACCTTTTCTGTGTGAATATGAATTCTGATATAAATTATAAGTACCAAGCTTTGAGCAAAATCCCTTTAAATATTTCAACCTCTGTAATTGGTTCAGCTTCTTATTTACTGGTTGGTTCATACATTTTTACATTTTATTTTTTGTTCTAAGAGAGGCTTTTTATTTTCCATTACTCTTATGAGGAACATATGCTAAATGTGTTGTCTCTTTCCTCCTCCATGAGAGATAATTTTAATAGTTTTTTACTGCATCCTTATGCTTTCACCAGTTCATGGCTATCATGTTTCCACCTTAAATCCCCCTTCTCCTTTCCACATTACCTTGTCATGGCTGAGTTTGCACATAACATAATCCAACAGCTGCTATGAAACACTCCTTTCAGTCTCTAAAGTCGAACAGTCTTAAATTTTTTACAGTTTGGATATTCAGTGCTGGATAAATAACCAGGCTGATAAATGTACGTCTCCTAACAATTGCACACAGCTAAGACTGCAAAATTTTCCCAGGGGACATAATTTACCTGAGCAATACTCTTCCACCCTATCCATTTTAGTGCAAGAAGTATCGGATTTGGTACAATCTGTGATCACAGATAATAGCTCTTTTGCATTTTCTTGAGTCCTTTACTTTCAGCTTCTCTGTGGGTCCTGCTCTGTCCTCTTAAGGGCCAACTAGTTTGTATGGTGTCTTGGATGTCCCATGGAGTTCTATTGTCCCTGTTATGCCCACCATAATTTTGCTATTTTTTCCAGACCATCAAACAAATATAGTTGTATACTGAAATTAAAAATCTAATACATATGGCTATTAAATATGTCATGTAAAATATCAATGTAACAAAATGAAAATGAATTTTGAAGTACATTTTTATTGTGAAATTTAGGATGATACACTCACAGTATGAAGCTCTTGGTACTGTGTGTTTCTCTCTGAATCATGCTGCAGAAAGGGCCATTTCTGGAGGTGAGAAGGTCATTCTTACTACAGGCACATTTTGATTTTTCTGTACCTGTAGATCCACCAGTGTGAATATCATCAGGCAGCAATAGAAAAGTGTGAAGTAATTTCTGCTTCACAAAAATGGTCATGGGTTAGGACCCAGTACTGTGTCTCAGACCCTCAGATACTATGTCTCAGCACCCCCTGACTAGAATGCATTGCTGAAAGATGTAATTGTTTGGTCATGTGCATAAATGGTTTTTTTCAACCAGGTCCCCAGAAAAATGTTTGAGAACCACTGCTCTACAGCAAAAGATTAAAAACCTTATTTACAGATAAGCAAATACTCACTACACATCATACTGTGGAAACACTAAACCAGGTACCTACCCCTGCAACAAATCCTGTTGCCAACTATGTCAGCAAATCTAATCAAGTGACACCACCGTAGGAGCTAACCAAATCAACCCCTCTACTAGGGTCTCACTCCCCTGCACATCTACAAATATGATATATGCTGTCATATGTCAACAGTGCTCCTCTACCTTGCATGTGGGATAAACTGGACTGTCTCCATGCAAAAGAATACATTGATGCAAACCAGACATCAAGAAAGGTAATTTTCAAAAACCAGTATGGGCACACTTCAATTTCCCTGGGCATTCTGTACCAGATATGTACCTTACCATACTTTGGGGGAGGGGAGACCCTTCAAAACCAGACTTTAGTGAGAAACTGCAGAACTAGAATTCATAGGCCGACCTGACATGATCAGAATTAGTCTGATTAGACATTTAGAATGGGTAACTCACTACACAATGCAATTTCCCCTCTTTTAACATTCTTACCTTCTCATCTATTGTTCTTAAAAGCCCACATCCACACTGTTTGACTTCAAACAGCTTGTTTGGTTTGCTGAAATAGACTAATGGACAACAACCCTAAAACTCTTTGAATTGACCTTGTGACTCAGCCTTCTCTGTAGGTATATATGCACCTAACACACTGTAGTTTCCACTTCATGCATCTGATGAAGTAGAATCATACCCACGAAAACTCATGAGATAAATAAATTTGTTAGTGTTTAAAAGTGCCCCAGGACTCACTGATTGTTTTCCTAGACAAGGAAATTTCTCTTACAGGAGCAAGGGTGCTGGAACAATTTTTATATTATGGGTGCAGATAATGGAAACTGTATATTTGGTGTTTGTTACTGCACTTCAAGTCAAGGAGCGAGGGAGCATTCTGAGTTCCAGCACCACTGTACAGGAGGCAAAGGAAGAAGCCAGAGAGAAATAAAACTTAGATTCCTTACTAAAGACTGACCTAATTTCCATTAAGAATGTGCCTCTTTTCCTCCATAACTTCCCTCCCTTAAATCCTGCAAGGAGTAGTAGATTCCTAGTAGCAGTGATAAGAAGACAACTATGCCTTGCCCTGAGGGTGTCGACCCATGTGATCCTTTTCAGTAAGAAAACAGGGCTGTGAAGAGATCTCATTAGCCACCTTAAGTGTTCTAATCTTCTAGAATCCTTGCTAAACAGATAAAGGAAGTGATGGAACTTTCCAGAAATGAATCTTTTATTAAGAATTCCCTCTTATGGGATATGCAAATTATTAACAGGATACAGCACAAGGCTCTCACTCTGTGGCTTTCCATGAGTAAGATAACTAGCTTTCCAGAGGCCAGAGAAGGGGACTAGTGGTAACAGTAAAGGATCCAGAGACTGTCTTAAATTAGATCTTCTGTATAATAATATATTTTGCTACCTTTCTTAGCTGCCATGTGATTTGTTCTTTTTGTCTGCACATATATATTTACATTCTTTAAAGGATTTAGAGTATTGATTAAGATAATTCTGATACCTAACAGTAAACGCATTTTTTAAAAAATCCTATGGACTCAACGGCAGCTATTGGTTGAAGGCAAAAAATGAAAAAAATTGCTTCATTTCTGCGTCCAGACACAAGCTTCATGCCTCTCCTAATTAACTCCATGCTGTTGAGCAGATTGAGAATGACTCTAGTAAGTGCTAAAAATGCTTTGGAAACATGCTGTTTTACAGCCTTATGCAAAAATGCTGAAAACTATTTTTTAACCCGCTGCCAAAAATGCCACAAGACCTAGACATATACACTTCATGGTAATTACTAAATAATAAGGCAATTGATATTTGCTCGTTTAAAACAACAAACTGAGCATGTGCTAAAATCTGTCTGGCTGGTTTTAATTAATACCATTGGCCACTGTAGATGTAGGCTGAATAGAACCAGAAAGGAAATGATAATAACGTGATTTTGCATGAGAAAAGACTTTCCTGAAATGTTGATAAGGAATTCAAATAACTGCTCACGTGTCCAAGAAGACAGCTGAGGAACTGTAATCCTGTTTTTCTTAGTTACAGTGATTTTGAAAGGCAAACTTTACATAGGAAGAGATATTAAATACTTTCTCTTGTTTCACATGAATAGACAGCAGTATCACATTTCTAAAATGAGAATAGGGAAGACTTGTTCGAGACAGTTGGAAAATGGCTGTTCAAGATCACTCTTCTTTTGGTTACAAAATGGATTCTCTCTTCTGAAAGGATAATCATTTTGTTAGCATACTTGACTCAGATGTTTTTTTGCTATAATCTGAACTTGTTTAGTGTACATGAACACCCTGAATATTGCTATAGAATATAAACTGTGAGGATAGACCATATAGTGCAACAACCTGACTTATTTCTTTGCTATTTATGTAGTCATCACTGTAAGATTGACTTTTCTTTTTTTTATCTGTGTAGTAACTTATTAAATCTCCAATTTCATGTACTTTTAAAACAGTTGATGACTGAAATCTCTGCAGGAAAAGTAAAATTCCAATAATTAGATGTGGTGTGCTTTTGTGGTGTTCTTGTCATATGTGTTGAGTTCCTCTCTTAAGAAAAGGAGTTGAGAACTGTGTTTAGGCTGGGCATAAGCAAAGTCTTGAAATCAGTTTTGAATTTTGAAAGAAAATATGTATGCAGAATTCATTGTTTTTGTCAAAGCTACTTATCTGTATGACAGAATATCTGGTTTAGGCCTCTTTAAATGTTCTGGTTCCTGTATGTAAATATAGGGATTACCATATTTCAATGAAAAAAGACAGTAGTTTCATTTGAGTTCAAAGGCACCGTACAATATGTTTCCAGGAAAGAAAACAATTAGCATTGGAGATTCTAATCTGTCTTTCCATTTTAATAATACACCTAACACTGGGGATTTTCTGTTGAAATTCTAATTTTCTGCTTGAGTTTACTCAGTACAGGTAGCACTGTTATTTTGCATTTGCGTTCATAACTGTTATTTAAACATGAGACTCAAGAACGAGCTATCCTTTAAAGTGCTAACAAGTTCAGACAGTTGTCAGTTGTCAAATAGTTTTGTCAATGTAGGTATTAACTCTTGGGAGAAAACTGTTAACTCCTCTTGCAGACGTCATTTTGCTTTTGTAAGTATAAAGCACCATTGTTTACTTCTGAAGGTGACCAGCCAAGATTGTCAAGTACAGGAAATAGCCTGTACCCAAGGGCTCTATTCAAGACTTGGCATTAGCATGAAATAGACAATTTATTAAAGGATTACTTTAGTTTTTACATTATACCTCTTCAAAAGCCAGTACCAGTATAGTCCTGTTTGTTAGAGTCAGATTGCTCCCTCCCAGGGGGTTGGGGCATGTCTCAATCTCCTGGCTTTAAACTGTGAGAAGCTATCTCCAGTAGCAATACTCATACTGCCTCCTTAAGTGTTTGGTGAAAGTCATCAGCCAAGTTGTTATAAAATCTGTGGAGACTTTCACATGAGGGTAAAGGAGTGAAATTTATTTTGATGGAGGCAGCCCTCTGACCGGTGAACATTGGGAACCCGACACCCACGACATCGGTGTCAGTGAGAAGCGCACTGAGGGAGAAGCTGCTGAGGAAAGACTCTTGGGCAAGAGATTCTTGGCACATCAGGAATCGCCAGCACCAAAAGAAGCTCACCAGCCCAGGACTGACCCCATTCCCCCATCCTCATGTAAAACAGGAAAATAGATGGGGTCCTTGCCTCCACCCAAGGCACCACAGTAGGAAGGCTTGAGTGGAGTGCAGACTGCAGATTTGGGCCACTCAAGTTCTGCTTCCATTGTGGTATCATCAGCTATGGCCCAGGAAAAGGGACAATCCTGTGCCTCTGGACTCCCCACCTAGGGAGCTCCACAAAGGGGAGTTATAGTTCCCTTCCACATTAGAAGCGTTTAAAGCATCCAGGGACCTGTGGGAAGACATGGCGCTGCCACCCACTTCCAGAGGTGCAAGTGCCCTGGACACCAGATCATCAGTGCCAAAGATGCTCAATATCTGTCTCAGGGGAAACCAGCTTTGATGGAATGGCCCCAGTCCCCCAGAGCCACACACCACCTGCTGCAGTGCCTCCTTGGTTGCCTCGGAGTGAGTGATCAAAATTGGACTCAGGAGCAGATTCCTACTCCTCCATATGGAGTGTTCAGCAGTTAGGAAGGTGCCACTGGGGCATGGGAGCTAGTCAGCCTTTTCCAGTTTCAAGGACACTACAGTGGCAAGTGCCTAATCAGTTTTTCTTCTGGACCCCTTGGGCATTCCACCAGGTACAGGGTCCCCAGCAGGGCTGGTCGTACTCCATCATCTCCAGGAGTAGATCTGTTCAGATGGTATGCCACTTAGCACCAAGACTAACACTGAGCACAGTGATGCTGCCCCTAACACAGACTGTGATGTTGAACCTGGCACTGAGTTTGCAGAATCATCACTCTCTGGAAGAAGAGGGCCAAGAAATTGCCCCAAATCGATAAGGTCTCAGGATCCCTTGGATATTCTAGCTCCATCTGGGTCACCTACTGTGGTACAGCTAGTGACAAAAATCATCAGGGACACAGTGAATTCTTCCAGATATGTTGCTCATCTCCATTCCAAGATACACCCTCCTATGCCTCTATCAGAGTCAGCCACCAAGAAGGAACTGAGAAGGTGGGGACTCAGTGTCTCCTTTTAGAGCACCATGAAGGCGTGACTCCAAGTGGCTCCTGATCCGACGCTACAGATGCCATGAGGGAAAAAGCCTTTCAGCAGTTGTGTACATGGTATGTATACACCTACTTGAAATGGACATGAGCAACATATCTTGAAGAAAAACTGTTACTGAAAGTTGTTTTTTTCCATTGCCTTGTAAATATTCGAGGCAGGCAACTGTGCAGTCATTTTGAGGGATGAGGGTGTATAGGGAAGTGACATGCAGTAGTCATTGCCTCAGGAAATTCAGAATCCTTATGTATTAAGTGAACAGGAGAAAACCTGTGAGTAAGAGCTTTCCTAATTAACTGCTCAAATGTGATTCCCTAGAACAATTTCTGAGAATAGCAGGCAAAAAATACATATTCATTTATTTTTCTTTTGTTCTTTTTTCCTGTTACATTCTGTGAGCATTAAATTCAGAGCTGACCTTTATCTTATCTTTCCAGACAGTATGTCAGAGGTGGAGACCTTTTCACCTATCCAGACTCAGCAGATGCTACTTTAGGGAAAAGGTTTAGTTAGCCATTTTGTGCATGGAAGATAAATCTATTTGTCTTATTTGTATCTGTTATCTTGGGAGTGGATTTCTCCCCCCAAAATTTGTTGCTGCTTTATAATTGGCCTTTATAATTAGCTACAAAGTTTGAGAGCTTATGTATTTGAAAAAAATTCTCACAATTTTGTGTCCATCACTCGTCCTCTTTAAACTGCATGGTGCAAATGATTGATGAATTAGCTAATAGTTGTACTATCATAGAAAACCTCTGTCATTGAGCAAGTTCCAAAGGGGCAGCTGTGTTAGTCTAGTTCAGGCAAGCAAACAGAGTCCTGTGGCACTTTTAAAGACTAACAGATTTATTGATCATGTGAAAATGCCAGGGGACTCTCTTGTTTGCCGTTGAACAAATAATGCTAAAATACAGCATGGGAAAACCTGCCCCCCCCCCACTTTTAAACTGTTGAATGAAAGAAAATCAGTTTCTCAGATTTATGGGTAAGAATATTATTCCTGTAAATAAATTAAAAAAAAAAAGGAAGGAAAATTGCTTTTAAGTGTGTGTTTGTTGTCCAGAATATTCAGAGAAGCTCAAAAGAGGCATAGGGAGAGAGATCATGGAGGAATGAGTCACTACAAAAATAATAGCTATTTAACTTCCATTGGTTAATGCCTATTTTCTGTAAATTGGGATCAGTTAAAAATCTTTATTTTACCATTGTAATAGTAATTAAAGCATAATGAGTGAGGTTCTGAGCTGTGTCTTTGAGAGCCAGAGTACAGACCTCACAGCCTGGCATAGGGCTAAGGTGACTTTGAGACACTATTGTAGCCTTCCGATCTGGAGTGCCCTGGGCTTATCAAAATTATGGCAGCATCTCTGGGCCACTCATTACTCAGCATTCCCCCAAATCTCTGCAGATGCAGCCCTGTACCATCCCAGGTATATTTCCCACTATAGAGTTTGTGACCTCACAAGAGTCCTGGGAAGAACAGGCAATACGTATGACTTTCTCCCTTCAGTGTCTGCACGAAAGGAATCCAATCCCCGAGGGAGCTGGAGCTTTTAGAGCTTCTGTATGCTGCTCTGAACATTTTACCAAGCAAAAATCAGATGCAGCAGAGATAAAGATTTTACACCATATACCATAACTACTAACAGCAAGACTTGACAAATTTGCCGTTGAGAATAAGAGGGCCAAATCTTCAGCTGGTGTATATTGATATAGTTCAGAGTATGTCTATGCTACAAAACAGTTGCTACAGCAATGGAAGGAATTTCTTTCTCTTGCTATAGTAAATCCACCCACTCAAGGGAAAGTAGCTAGTGGTGGAGGACGACATAGTATTGTTTGCACCAGGTCTCATGTTGGCTTCACTGTCTCTTTTAGGCATGTGAATTTTTCACATCCCTGAGAGAAATAGCAAGTTCCGTCTATGTTTTAGGTGTAGACAGGCCTCAAGCTGATGTCGATGAAGTGTGTCAAAGCATGGTAGCTGACGGCCTGATCTAGAAACTGCTACTCGGTGTGGTTACCTGTGTGACATCTTCCAAATTCATGACTGACTGCAGCTTAAAGGAAAAATCATCTGTTCTATTTTATTTGATTATACTGGCAATCAGCTAATTTATTTTATATGTAAGGTATTAACTCTTGTTTTTGTCATATATTCTCTGCCTTGATGTTATTTTTCGTTATATTTTCTTTCCATTTTTTGTTGCTCTCCTCTCACCCTAATAATATCATGCTTTTTCTCTTTTATGTTCAAGGTGTTGCTTTTCCTTTTCTCTCTTTCTCTTTTTCCCTATATGCATTGTGCTCTCTACATCCTCCCCTACATTTTTTCCATTTTCTTCTTCCAAAATTTTTCACATATACTTAAAATCATAGAAATGTGGGGCTGAAAAGGCCCTGAAGACATCATCCAGGTCACCTCTCTATGCTGAGGCAGACCAAGTATCCAAAGTATCAAAAGTATCAAAGTATCAAAAGCATCCATCAGATTTTTTTGTCTAGTTTCTTGTGTAAAACTGCCAAAGACAACCTCTACTGGAAGCTTATTCCAGTATATAACTGTTCTTACAGTTAGAAAGATTTCCTAATATCTAACCTAAATCTTCTTTGTTGCAGATTGCGCCCATTACTACTTGTTCTAACTTCAGTGGACATGGAGAATAAATGATCACCATCTTTATAGTACTCTTTAGTATACTGAGACAGTTATCAGGCTCCCTTCGGTCTTCTTTGCTTAAGTCTAAAGTGCCTATTTTTTAGCTTTTCTTTCTAAGTAAAACTTTCTAAACCTTTGATAATTTTTGTTGCTTTTCTCTGAACTCTTTCCCATTTGTCAATATCTTTCTTAGAGTGCAACGCTCAGAACTGGAGATAGTATTCCAGCTGAGGTCTCATTGAGGCTGAGTGGAGTGGGAAAATTACCTCTCCTGTCTTCCATACGGCACTCTTGCTTGTACACCTGAGAATATTAGCCGTTTCTGCAACTGCATCACATTGCTAGCTTCATATTCAATTTATGGTGTACTATAACTTCAAAATCCTTTTCTGCAGTATTAACACCAGTTATTTGCAATTTTGTATGTGTGCATTTGTTTTTTCCTTCATAAGCATATTGTTTCGGACTTGTATTTGCTGGATCTCATCCAGTTGATTTCAGACAAATTCTCTGATTTGTCAATTTTGTTTTGAATTCTAATCCAGTCCTTCATAGTATTTACAACACCTCCTTGCTTGCAAATTCTGCAACACCTACAAATTTCTGAGATGAGACCATCTTTTACATAATTAGTTCATTTTTTATTTCTTATTTAAGAAATATTGATTCCTTTATTCTCAAGCAATCTCTACTTTTCCCCCATACTTGGTCATCTGCTCACATCTTGGTGTTGGAAATTTTTCACCTGAGAATTGGCTAACTACACCTAATAATTCACCTCTCCAAAAAGGGATGGAGGAACAAAAACCTCAAGCTTTTCTGTCAGTCTCCATCTAATTACCTCTAGAGATCTGATTAATTTGCATCACCCACAGCTTCCTCCAGCCAAGTTCCTTCTGCCTGATAGAACATTATCTGTTTTTCTGACCCATCCCAGAATGTGTTGGTTATTGCAAAGGTGAAATGAGGATCTGCCTGCTTCTCTATCCATCCCTAAGCTTTCTGGCAGTGAAAAGGATTGTGTCTCCACTATTTACCTATCATCAACCCCAGTTAAGTGCCTCTTACCATTTGCTACTCACAGCTTTCCCATCTACCAGTAGCAGAGGGAAATTAACCTCATTTCTGTCAATTTTGTTGTTGTTGGCACAGGATTTTGAGGAGCAGGTGTGGAAACAGAAGAGACTGGGCAGTTGTCACTGTGCTTCAGATTGGCAACAAACTCCTCAAACTGCCAGACCTCAACTGTTGGATGCCATGTGTGACAAAAACCTAAAATGATGGAAACAGATAAAACAAATAAAACCTATTCATGTAGGAAATATAAAATGCTTCATTTCTTTAGAGTACACAGGTCTTCCCCAACTTCAGTTTCTTGTTCTTTATAATAAACTAGGAGTCATGTGGCACTTAAAGACTAGTGTCACAGGACTCCTTGTTTGTTTTACTGAACTAGATTAACACAGTTGCCCTTTTGGAACTTGTTCCTTTATTTCTATTGTAAATAATTGTCAGGAATAGAAGTGAAGGATCACAATGTTATGGGGATCATAATTAATTTTTGGATTAATGTGAGGGACTTCTCTTAAATCAGGGACAATTGAAAAATTTGGAAAAGTTGCAGATTTATGCTCCCGTTAACATTTGGAGCATTTTTTCCTCAAACTTAAGGTCTTGAAAAAATAAAATTCTATAGAAGTTTTGTGTATAGTTTGCCCTGTAAAGCTTCTACTCTTCTTGGGTGAGTAGATGTTTTGAGTCATACTTAGTGGTATTTTCTGTGTGTAAAATGTAGGGAACGTGAAATCAAACTGCTTATGTTTTATCTCATAGTACAAAATAAAATGTTTTATCTGTATCACTATCCACAATCCTTTGTCTTGAAATTATACTGCAGCTAAACATGTTTTTTTTTCATCTGTAGTTTATCAAACTGTTTTACTGGTTTTGATTGGCATGGATTCAGATTCACTGAGTTTCACTTGATGGTTGACTGTCTGAACCCGTATAGCAAAACTGAAAACTCAGAATTAACTGGAAGTTTTGAATCAGCATTGTCACTGATTTATAAAGCTTTTGGGACCCAAAATATCTCCCAGGTTTGCAACTAACATGCATATGAATAAATTTGTTAGTCTTTAAAAGTGCTACTAGACTTCTTGTTTATTTTGCTGAACTAGACTGACACAGCTAGCCCTTTGGAACTAATATGTAGTTTTGGTATGACATTTAACTTGGTTGCAGAAAATTCATGCCTAACTTGAGAAAGGAAAATTTCAGTGTAAGGATGAAACTGTAAATTTTCTGTGTTTTGAATAATAAGAAATATATCAGTAATTGTAAGATGAAATTTCCTATATAGGTGGCCTGCAGCAGAAAAGATTCATACATGTTTGAAATTATTTTTCATATGTAGTATGCAAGATCATTCTACAGGCATAATTTGTAAATATCTGAAAGAAGTACTTTTTTCTTTAGTGCTACAACTTGGATGCTAAACAGTAGTACTGACTTATGTAGAAATTCTTATCTTTTGCCACTTTGCTGAAAAAATAGCTGAACTTAGCTAAATGCTGCTAACTAGTATCGCACAAAACAAGTTTGTATTTGCGCACTCAGATTTTTGTGTAAACTGTAGTAGGTTCTTTGTGTTACAGTAGAATACCTTGGGAATGGAGGTTGTTTATAATTCCGAACAAAAGTTAGGTTTGTTCTTTCAAAAGTTTTCAATGGAACATTGACTTAATGCAGCAGAGAAACTTTAAGGAAGAAAAATCCTGCTTTTATGCATCTTGTTTAAATAAAACAAGCACAGAAACAGTTTCCTTTCCTTATCATTTTTTTTTAACCACCCCTCCACTTTTTTAGTAGTTTATGAGTAACACTGTGCTTTGCTGGATTTACTTTTGTGTTTGTTTGTTTCCACTACTGCTTGATTGCACACTTCTGCTCCAAATGAGGTGCATGATTCATTAGTCATTTTCAACCTCTGCAGTTTGTAACTCTTGAAATTCTACTGTATCAGGCAAGTTAATAACCATTGATGAAAATAATATAAAGCATTATATAAAAAATGGAAGGACAAGACAATGTTACATGATGAGCCTATCTAGAGTTTGCTATAAACCAGTTTCTAGCTCAACAAGACATAGGAAAGGTTTTACTTTAAAAGCCACATTAGCTCTGTAGCCCTGGCCTGGAGAAATGGAAGCAAAAGAACTGAGCTGGCTTGTCTATTTTTTTTAAATGATCAGAAGAACTCGTGACAAACTGCCCATACAAAAGCTGTATTCCTAGATATATCAATCCAACTGAAAGGAGTTCAGCTGGAAAAGAAAAAAAAAATCCTTTAGTTCGGTGCAAGTTTGTGGAGAGGAGGAGGTGAGCAGTGTCTCTCCCTTCCCTAAATCTCTCACTGCTTAGGTTTTGGGACATTGAATTGAAACAAAGGTATTCAATAATGCTAATATTTTCCTTTTGTGTAAACATTTGAGGAACAAAGAGCATGTTTAATGCTGAAAGAGGAATGTTTGAGGTGAATACCCTAAAGGTAATATAGACTTAAAAGAGCATCAGTAACATTCCCTTCAAGCTGTGGATTTCCAAGGCTGTCTCCAGTGCTCTCTTGTCTCCAGCCCTACTCAAAATCACCCATCCATATTTCTTCATATTGCCGAGGAGGCAAATAAAACTTGGTTCTGCTGGGATGAATTTACTGCAGTCTGAAGTGCCAAACCATCAATAGCCACCCCTCATAAACTGAATAAGTGTCTTCCAATCTGAGCATCTGTTGACAATAAAATTTATTGCTGAAACCAATGTCCAGAGCTGGCAAGTAAACAATGAACACTCATCTTTAACTAGCATAGAAGACAGAGTTTGGACGCATTGAGTCAATTTCCCATAACACTGGTGAGAGAGAATACAGTTGTCTTTTTAGCCTGTTACTCCTATGTTTATCTAACCCAGTGAGATTTTCAGGGATGAGAAGATATTGTTTGACCCATTAATGAACAGTCACTTACAGAAAGTGCAAAATTTCAAATTTCACTAGAGCTGTTTAAATTTCTTAAAATATGTGTTTGTGCACAGAGGTGTCAGAACACTTGACTTTTACCTCTGAGGGCTAACTTTAATATGGCATAGAGATCGTAAGTGAAACGATGACATGGTGGAATACATTCAGTCCCAGATGGATAATTGTACCTTAGAAAATCACCTCTGAATTTCATAATATTTAGCATAATTAGTACTGTTGTCTCAGAAGGAGTCCTGGACCAGGCTAGCAAGCAGGTTAGAAATCAATATTAATGTTTAGCAGAGCGAGAATGTTCCATATCTACATTTTTCATTTGTCTGTCACCAGCTAATGTCATTAGATTTTCTTAAGCAACAAATGATATTTACTGCCAAACAGTTATTTTAAAATGTGTTTGCACTTACCTTCAATCTTACTTTGGTTATGCTTTTCTATTAATGTTTTCTTTCTAAATTAATTGTAGAATTCAGCTTTTTTCCACACAAGACAAGAAATGAGGAAAATATATCTTAAAAATATATAGATATAGATATATCTCTAAAATATTTACAACTCTGAATATTGCAAAATATTTTAGTGTTTTTTTCAAATATTAAAATGAATTTACTTTAGCTCTTCTGAAGCCCTTGTGTGTGTACTTTCAACATTCAGTGAGGAACAACAGTGTTGTTTACTTCACATTTTTACAGCCTGTGGCTCATTGAAGTCCTTCCTTATGGGAAGTTCCAAAGGGGTAGCCATGTTAGTTTAGTCTAGCAAAACAAACAAGAAGTCTGGTGGCACTTTTGAAGACTAACCAATTTATTTATTGCATGAGCTTTCATGGGAGAGAATCCCCCTTTCTCAGATGCTTGAAGACGGGGAACTTACCATAAGTTCCCCATCTTGAAGCATCTGACAAAGTGGGATTCTCTCCCACAAAAGCTAATGAAATAAATAAATTTGTTAGTCTTTAAAAGTGCCACCAGACTCCTTGCTTGTCTTCTTTATGGGAGGAAGAGTTGATTCAGTGGTTAAATTGTTAACATAGCACTCAGGAGACCTGGATTCAGTTCCCAGTTCTGCTTCAGATGTTCTGTGTGATCTTGAGCAAGCCACTTAGTCTCTCTGTAAACTGAGGATAATGGTACCTCCCTACCTTTCAAGGATGTTACATTTATGATTGTTTGGCCCTCAGTTACTTTAGAAATGAAAGCTGCAGATCAATAGCCAAAACATAGTAAAGTTTCTAGATGTCCCTGTAGAATACATATTAAATAAGAGTAACTCACGCTGACAAGCACTGACCTCCAGGGACGCGTACATTTATCAGATCAAGCAATCATTATTTACTCAAAAAAGTTTATAGGCAGTGGGTTTCAAGTGTGTGACAAACACAACTACTTGCTGAAAAATGAATTTTCAAATCACAGACACTCCAGAAGTATTCAGTTATAGAAGTTACACTTAGTCAATCAGGGAACACAGAAACTACTTTGCGGTTCTTGTGACAAATCACAACTGACCTCACAGTTTGAGTTATCGCTTGCTTAAAATGAACTGTTTGCAATCACTATATATACAGGGTTTATTAAAAAAAAAAAAAAAAAAAAAAAGTGAGGAGGGAGGACAGACATTGCCTGAGTAAAGTTGAACATATAAATCTGATCTGCTTGTGGGCCTTTTGTGAGCAGAAAAAAAGACAAAATACACTGAATAAATTATTCATCATGGATTATTTGCTTAGCTCTACCACATATTGTCATATTGAGAAAGAGAACTCTAACCGTAAGCTGTTGAAACTTGTTAGTATTAGTGTTCTGTACGCTCAGACCTCATTTTCCTTTAAAGCTTTTGGTTAAAGTCATTACATGTTTTTACTAGCCTACACATAAATTATACTGTGATTAAGAAAAATGATGTGGCATAACAAAATCAGTTTTAGATTGATGGCAAAGTATGCTAACTGATGGCTCTGTTTTTATGGGAAGCTGTTTTATGCATTTATCACTTCAGTTTCTAGAATTAGTTGGTTCAAAAATGGATCTGGAGTTTTATAGGCATTATAAGGCCTTTTAATATATTTGAAGCACAGTCTTGACTGATGTTTATACCTCATTTATTTAGTTTAAGAACTACTTATGTATTTTTATCTTTTGCTTTTCTATTGTTGGTGCCAAATTCTGAAAAATTAGTCCCCATAGTATGCTGCAGTCTTTACATACTAGTCTGTTGCAGAATTTCATTTGAACTTATTAAAATCTGATTCATGTGGTGCCAACTTTACTCACAAGCCTTGTGCTGGACCAAGCATATTAATCAAGGAAAAGAACAGCAAAATCTCATGGGCAGAGTCAGACAGCTAAATTTGTTGGCTTAGTTAACTTCAGGCTATACTGTCCAAAGGTACTGCTGTTCACTCTTTTTTCCTTGTTCATTTTTATTTTCTCTTAAGTGGTCAAGGGTTCCATGTGCCTGAATGTGCACGCTAAGAGAGTTTCTGTGGTCTTAATCCCCTAATTAGACTATCTTGCACAGATGGTATTTAGACTTTCTCTTGGGGGAGGGAGCAGTAAAGAAAGTATGTGGTAAAAATATTCATGAATTTTTATAAGATCAAACAGGCTACTTAGGGTTTGCTTGCATTCTTCCTACCCTTCTTTTTGGGCCAGACCACTGGTTGAAAACAAATGTGAAATTCAATCTGAATAAAGTCAGTCTTACTATAGTCTGACTATGTGGCATGCAAAATTAAAAAAAAAAAAAGAATCACTGTGTTTTTAGACGCTGAGGCAGCCACATTTTTTTTCTCAGTGGTATATTGTACTAACAGCAAAATAAAATAGAGTTTGCATGACTGAAACATAACTTTTACATAAAGCTACAATATATTACAGTAGACCTGTACTTTGAACCCATTCTTATAAAGCTAGCAGTTCTTCAGAATGACAACGAACAGAAAACACTGATGTTAACTGTTATATAATGGAACTAGTTTTCCACAGAGTAAATTAGCATTCTGGAAAACTAGATTAGTTAATAGAGGTATAAGTGAAGGTTGCTCTCAAATAAAGTGCTTTATTGGTATACAGTAAATGGTGTCATTTTTTTTATCCATTACATGAGGGGCAATTTTATTTTTCAGGGAAAAATTGATTAATTTTAGAAGATGTCTTTAATGATAATTTGCAATTTCACTTTTGTCATCTGTTGAGCCAACAAATAACACATACGTGAACCAATATGAAAGCTGAGACTTGCCTTGTTCAGTCTTACACTGCATTTGCCAATTACTGCTGTAGCATTGTTGGTAACACCAAATGTGTATGTATATACATGATTACTTTGTATTAAAATTTGCAATTTCAGGTAAAAAGATGAGTGCCCCAAAGAATTTGCAGACAAAATTGCTAAAAACACAGGGCATGAAGATAGACAAAGAAGAGAAAAAGGTTAATGTGGAAATAAGGGTAAAACAAATCCTAAATGTGGATTCAATTCTAAAACACCCTGAGAGGATCATATAAATTCAGATTTTTTTTAAAGCAGGGTGTGGAAGTAGAACAAGAAGTGGGAGAGGAAAAGAGGACAACAGGAAGAGGAGAATGTCATTTCAGGGAAAAATAACGGAAGTTGTCTTGGACAAACAAAGCAAATTTAGTGAGGCGAGTGTTGGGGGGTGATAGGAAAAACTATTTGATCGGAGATGGAGGCAGCTATATAAAATATAAATGAATGGATGAAGAGTTTACACTGCATGCCAAAAGAAGACAATCTAGTACAGATTTGATAAGGGTGAAAAGCAAGAAAGGAAAATTATGTTTTAACTGTGTATGTTAGATAGACTGAATTAGAAATGGTGCAGGAAGTAGTTAATAAACTGGTAAAAGAAGGCCAGTGGAAATGCGCTAGTAAACTTTATGGATGCCACAAAGTTGGGAGGTGTTGCCAACTTGGAGGAGGACTGGAATATCATAGAAGAAAACCTGGCAATTTGAAAATGGAATAATAGAAAGGGGGTGAGATTTAAGATTGCAAAGTGCTAGGGCACATACTTAAGGGCTAACAATAAAAATGTTTGAAGCACATTGGGGATATATCAGTTGGAAGCCTCAGAGGAGAAGAAAGATGTGGATATACTGATCAATCATAGAACGACTGTGAGATACTGTTGTGATGTGACCATGAAAAAGGCTAATTCAGTTCTAAGGCTGATCATTGACAAAGCATTGGTGAGACCTCATCTAAAATATTGTGTGCAATTCTGGTTTCCCATGTTTGAGAAAGATTAATTCAAACTGGAAAAAGTGCAGAGAAGGGCTATTGGGATGATCAGAGGACTGAAGAACGTCTATTATGAGAGAAAAGGCTTGTTTAGTCTAACCAAAGGAAGGATGAGGAGAGGGAAGATTGCTTTCTATAAATACATCAGAGGGCTAAACACCTGGAAGGGAGAGAAGTTATTTAAAGACTGATGTTGGCACACAAACAAATGGATATAAACTGGCAAGCAAGAAGTGTAGACTTATAATTAGATGAAGGGTCTAATCATAAAAGAAGTGATGTTCTGGAACAGCCCTCCAAGTTGGTGCAAAATCTTAACTTGTTTCAAGACTGAGCTTGATAAATTATGGAGGTGATGGTATGACGAGATTGCATATAGCCCAGCTGCTACAGTTATTAGCAAATATTTCCATTGGCCGGAGACGGGACAATAGATGAAGAGGATTCTGAGTTATTGCAGAGAGTTCTTTACCAGATATCTGGCTAGTGGGCCTTGCCCACACGTTCAGGATCCACTGATTGCCACATATGGGGTCAGGTAGGAATCTTCTCCCAGGTAAGATTTACAGAGACTTGGGGTATTCTCACTTTCCTCTGCAATGTAGGGCAAGAGTCAGATCCTGATTTGAACAAGAGTAAATCATGGATTCTCTGTTACTTGAAGTCTTGAAATCAAGATTTTCAGGACTTCAGTGTGTCAGCTAGAGGGTATGGGCCTATCACAGGAGCAGGTAAGGGAGGCTCTGTGGCTTGCAAAGTGCAGAACATCAAACTAGATGACCACAATGGTTCCTTCTGGCCTTTAAGTCTGTGAGTCTGTATCATACTGTGTGGTAAATTGCAAAATAGAAATAACATCACATTTTCATAAAACTAACATATATTTGATCCTAAAGGAAATTGTAATTCGGGCCATTTGGAAAGTGCAGGCTTTAGGAGTAGCAGAATGAACTTTTTGCACTATTGTAAGAAGGACCACACCAGGCAACATGATGAAACAAAATTAAATTCAGTCTGAGGCTGTTGTCTACATTATCTGTGGTGTCCATTAATCTAATTTTAGAGCTGCTTCCATTCTGCCTCATCTCAGGCAGAGCAAATGCAGTGCTGATCATAATTGCTCTTTATGCTGTGCAACACATATAAAGCAATACTGCAAGAGTAGGAATGCACTATAGCGGTTAGGAATGGTGGAGTGGGACAAAGGAGCTACATTTTCAGCAACCAAGAAAGGAAATGAAAGAGAGAAAAAGATAAGATAGTGATGGAATTACAGGGAAAGATACAAGTCAGGCCAGGACCTAATAAAACCTGTATGCAGTGTTTTCATCATGTTGTGTATCAATACATAGTGATGTTGAGTGTTGCTGAGGCGTAAGTCATGACATAATGTCAGTTGTCTGATTGCACTTCAAACAGCATAGGAAAAATCCATCCTGAAGTTTCTACCTCCTCCTTCTGTGACACAATCACATGGTAGTTACTATTAAAAGTATTCCAGTACAGCAGCGTTGCTTAAAAATGTCTGTTTGGTATAGCATATTTTGAGCAGTCTTCTGAGACTTCAAGAGGAAATTGAAAAGGTGGGATTTTTTTTTTGATTGTTTGGGTTTTTGTTTGTTTTTCTATCTGAGGCAAAAAAAAAAAAAACTTTGGTTATTGGTTTCTGCAGAGTGCTTTTCAAATGGCGTAAATGGTAAAATAGTAAAAATCCAAGTAATAGAAAAATGCCTTAAATGTATTGCCACATTAAAGGTGTGCATTGATGGGCACAAATGGCTTTCTTGCATGCAAACAATGGTGCAAAAAGTTTTTTTGGACTCAGACATCGAGGCAAGGAGAAGATAGCCCCATTATGTCAGAAATGAGATTTTTGCTGACTCAGAAGTATGTTGGCAAAAAGTCCTTCTATGTTAGTGTCCGATTTTTAATTTGTATGATGAACCATCACTATTGGGTTAACACATAAGAAGAATAAATGGAAAACTTCCACTTCTCAGCCAATTGTTTAATACTTCCAATGGTATTCACATTGTTGTATAGTACCCTGGGAAAAGAAGCAAGCCTTGGATACTGCTGCAGAGAGGAATTCAATGGATGGACAAAGAATATGGACAGTTCAGAAATAGGATCTAAGAACCTAGCTAGCCCATCTATTTCCCTTTTGGAGGATGAGATACAGCAAAATCTGATATCTGTGGGGGGAGATCCTAGTTCAAGTAACATAATAAATCCTTCTGAAAATCACACAGCTACCATAGTTCCCTGAAAAGTGAATAAAATAAATCAGATATGTAACAATATCACCTTTCTTCTTTGTCAGCCAGTTTTTTAATTTCTTTTTCTTTTTCTTTTTCCTTCCCCTTTTACAAAAGAACAGGTGCTCCCTGATTCAGGAAAATAACAAGAGGAAAGATTTTTTTTTATTGGTTGTTATTATTGTATGCTACAAGTCATTGAGACCTTAATCTTTATGTTGGGGGAGGAGAGGGTGGAAAGTAGCACACCTAAATAATTTCCTTCATCTCTGTATTCTACTTCCCTTATCGCTGGAAGATATTATGGTACAATGGGAATTTCTCAGTAAAACTGTAAAATATAAGGTCTTCCATAGAATAAGAAACCTTCATCTAGGACAGAATAGATTTTCAAAAGGGTCTAATTTTAACAGAAGAACCAGCTGATGGATTCATAAAAGGGAAATTGACTTTTGAGCGCATCTTTAAAAGCATTGTTTGCTTCTTATGCTTTCACAGGGTCATCTCATTTTGGCTTGAGCTGATTCATTTGGGATTAATTATAATTTGCTTTCAGTAAAAGAGAAACTTTTAACATATGTTTTAAATAAATAGCTATGTGTTTGTTATTTCATTGTTCATTTCAGTCACATCAAGACATGCATTAATTTCTTCAGCAAGATGGTCTCCATGGAAATAGGCTCACATGTTAAGGCCTTGGAAAGCAGAATTTTAGTCAAAATATTTTCTAGCCTCTAAAAACCATACAAATAGTGTCCAAGAAAGACACTGGTGTAGAAGAAAAAAAATATTTTGTCACTCCCATGCAATAGCCAAGGAGAGAGAATAAGATCATACAATAAAACTAGAAGGTGGGATTTCAAAACTCAGTATTGGTCTAACTTTGTTTTCATTTTAGTAAGGAGAAGCTTTATTATTCAATTTAAGTAGGAAAATATTTAGGTTAAAACTAAATGTTTTATAAATCCCAAACAAATCTTAAGTTGCAAGAGAAGAAGGTGGAAGAAAACAGGAGTGGAAAGGCCAGAAAAGTTTTATTAACCATTGTAACTGAATTTTGTAGTAAGCACCATGTAAATAGGGATCGTATCTTATGAAAAGACCAGGTTCTGCTCCAGTGAAATAGTAATATAGAAATGATGAGATGAAGATTTAGAGAAACTAGTAATCCAAAAACAAATCCACACAATTATTCTTCAGATCAGTCTTTGTTTATACCAAAGGTCTATTTTTCTGAGAATAAGTGTTGCATTGTGAGTTCTAATCTGTTAGAACTGTAACTTCTTCATGGTGTTGGGGAAATTCCTTAATCTCTTTGATTCAGTTTTCCATCTATAAAATGAAGCTAATATTTACCTATAGAGAGAGAGAGTGTGAGTGTGAGTGTGTGTGTGTGACCACTCTCTCAAAGGTCAGAAGGGACCAATATGATCATCTAGTCTGACTTCCTGCATAATGTGGGCCAAAAACCTCCCTCACCCGCTCCTGCAATAAACCTCTGATCTATGATTGAGTTATTAAAGTCTTCAAACCATGATTTAAAGATTTTCAGATACAGAGAATCCACCAGCAAGTGACCCATCTCCCACGCTATAGAGGAATGTTATCTGTGGCAGCCAAAAAAAGCTACAATGTAAGGACTGTGCTAAGGTCCCTCAACAAATGCTCAGAAACATGGATTTTGTAGTGAAATACTCAATTTTCTTTCTTCAGGACATTTTGAACCTTAATGAACATGCAAAATCTTTATCTGTAGATTCTTATTAGAGCATGACATAAACAGCTCCTTAGATTTTGTTTACCTTAAATCACTGTTATGCTATGGAAAAAAACTCTTTTTGCATAAATTCTAAGTGTTCACTAGTAAAACAAATGAAAAGGTAAAATATGGATAGAACAGTAGAAGCTCAATGCCAGACTAAATGTTGCAAAGTATCTCCAGTAGCAGATGATAGTGTTCATAGCATTCTAATAACTGAGAGATAATTAAAAATAAAATATATTCTAGTCTGTATTCCACTGGGGGTAAATCCAGAGTGACTCGATTGAAGTCTGCTAAGTTATTTATCTTAATGCTTATACGATTCTGAGCAGAATTTGCCACATAATGTGTTGTAATTGCTAGATCATTCAAATAAATTTGGTTCATTTCCTTAATATTTATCATAAGTTGCACAATACAAAGCAAAAACACTGTGGCCTAAAAATAGAAATAAACATAGGATGCTCTTTTCGTTTCTTGCAGGAGAGTGTCACATACCTGAAGGAGTAATATACTGTTACGTTTTAGCAAATATCTGTTTATTGTTCTTAGTTTAGAATTTGTTCCCAACTTCAGAATGAGAATGGGTAATTACAAGTAAAGGAAGACCACTACAGTGTACCAAACATACTTTTGTCCTTTAACCTTTATCTAAATGGACATCTGTGACTCAAAAAGCTACAGTTACAGGTGCAGCTCAGCTGCCAATATTAACCCCCAGTTTTGGTTTACCCATAAATTTCCTGCACCCCTTGACTTGAGCCCTCCCCCTATTAAAAACAACCACCTCCTCCCATTTTGAGGTTTAATCTTGGAACTAATAATATTCTTTTTTTTGTTTTTTCTCTTCTTTTCTTTTGGATAGGTTGGTTTTCCCAGTGTTTCTTGGTGTTGTGGTAGTATATCTTGGTAAATAATAATGAAGAGAGCATGTCTAGAACATAAGTACCCATGTTACTATCACAGTTTCTGCTTGATGCGGTATGTTTCTTCATGTATAAGGCCAACTGCAATGGGATGTTGTATAATAACTATATGCCTGTTTTGTAGCATAGCTCATAGTGCCTTATGTGTATTGACAATTGAGATAAGCCTGCCTACAGCTTTTTATATATTCTAAATTGTTTACACCACTTATTTTAATTATATTAATTTAATATTCATATTGAAAAAGCATCCAGAGATGTTGCTTCATGTTTAGGCACTGTTATATTAATGTGATGTATACAAAAATTTGACAGTTTGATCCCTGCTGCCAACAGCTTTTTATATAAGGCCCTGATGCTACAAAAATTTATGCATGCAGTTGTTATTACCATCATCAAAAGACCTATTAGATTCATCTTTTCATTGCTGTAAATGTTTTTATTATAGGTGTGTCCTGAAGAGTCTATGCTAAAATAATGAATTGACAAAAGTGATTTTCAATTGAAATATTTTCAATAGTGTCATTGTTTGCCGGATCCCCTCTGATAAGACACACCTACAAAGGGTTGGAAAGAGGGACAATATTTGCAAATTTTTTATATCTCAAATCTTTAATTTCACCAAAAAAATGTAAAGAAGTTAACTTCTCTCTCTCTAACAACGCTAACCATCATTAATTTTCCAATGTATTATACTTCTGGTAGCAGAGAGAGGTTTTGTTAAGTGAGTTCTCTTTTTTGACCAGCATTTTGTTTAGACTCGATCATGCAAAAAGTACCTCTGAAAGAGTGCATCCGATAGGAATAGTTTTTTTTCAAAGGAATGTTAATCTTGTATTACATGCTTTGTGTGCATGAATATATTTGTATATGTGTACACACACTTCAGAGTATCTGAAAATTCATTCTGGGTTTACAGCTGGTCACCAACTGATTCTGTTCTTTGAGGTTTCATTCAGCCCTCCAAAAGGGGACTTGTACTTTTTTCTTCCGACAATTAGACCTAATAGTACTCCCAGAGCACATGCTAATTTTCAAGGGCACAGTGTAGTATGCACTGGAAATGGCATATGCTATTGGAGTATGGTGACCAAGGAAGAGAGAGAATCGCTTGTCAAGGTTATAGTTAAGCTCAAAAGGGAAGACAGGGATACGAAAAATCTCATAGGAGCTACTGAGCAGACATAGCATGCTCCCCAGTGATCACTACTAAAATAAGGAGAGTTGTTTACTAAAGCCACATCCACACCCTATTTTTTGTCTTTCATTCTGTTGTTTTCTCATAGTCACAGAAATCATCAATTGCTTCATTATTAGAGCGACCAGCAGATAAATTACAGGTAATCATTCACTGCCAGGGAATGGAAAAATAGGACAAGAGTTGAAGAGAAAAGAGTTTAGTCAGACTTTTTTGTTCTGATTTGTGTGTGCGCGCGCGCGCAAAGCGGAAGTTTCAGCAAGCAATGTGAATTAAAAGTCTTTCTGGCGTACTACTGGGGAGCGATGTGTGATAAATTCAGAGAAACCGTATGTATGATATTTACTGTAAGGGTGCTGGATGAAACCCTTGTTAACAGCGAATAGAGGAATGTTGCATAAAGGCTGGGTCCATCGAGATGCTAGAAAGGGAATACAGTCTAGTTATGGTGGAGTCTTTCTTGTCTTCACCATCAGTCCTGTTTCATCACACAAATGTCCAAGTACAAAAAGCAGTAGCCAGGATTTGTATCAAATTATGTGTCTAATTGTGTGTCAGCTGCACTGACCCTGTTTTCTCTTGTCACTATCCTCATACATTCTGTTTCCTTAGTTATGCCTTATTTGCTGGTACATAAGCAAGGAAGGAGCTAGGAATGTCTCATTCAAAGTCAGCCTGTTTCTGTAACAGCAATTTATTTTGAAGAGGTGTAACACTTATTGGTAGTTAATTATGTATGCATTAATAGCAATATACAAGACAGATGCACAGAAAAAGAAATCATTTCCCTGAAGAGATTTAAACTAGACAAAAATCCCAAAGAGAGATTTTGGGGAAAAAGAATGAACTTCACCGGATTTTTCTTAAATGATCTTCCTCATTCCTTTTGTTTTATATTGATGGGATGGAGAGCATACCCAGAAGTAAGCTTTTGTGAGTCTGATTGGAGAAATGTTTTATTTAGAGGGGATTTGAATAAGAAAATGGCAGTAAACCTAATGCACTGGGATTTATCAGCCAGTTTCATGAGCGAAGAAATGTGGGTGAACGTTCAGAAGTAATAGAGGACATAGAACAGATTGGGGATTGACTGGTGTCATTATGAATGCAGAGCAAAGGAACATGATAAAACATGAGATACAAGATTTTGTCACTGGTGGAGATGTAGTAACACTTAGTTGTTTAAATTGACTGAAGAAACTGAAAGATTTGGTTAATGGCCTGGATGTGCAAGGAAAGCAGAAATCAAAGCTGACTCCACTGTTGTAAGCTTAAAGCAAGATGCTGGTGGTATTGTCAAATGCAGGACAGAATAGTGAAAGTGGAGAGAGATGAAAATAAAAATTAAGTGGCAAGTCTTGATCATGTTAATCACAGCTGTGGGAAAGTCTTCTGGAAATAGACAGTCTGAAATGAGGTACTGAAGAGAGAGAAATTATTGGGAACACTGTTCAAACTGTAAACAACCTTCAAAAATTAGCATAAAGAAACACATTTGTCATCTAAGCCACAACAATTTTTTTTAAATATTGTCATTCAACTCCTATTGTTGGAAAATTTTTGATTTTGCAACAGCAAGAATAAGTCAGATGTTTCCCTCCTTCTCTACTCAAAATAGTTTTTAGTGGACGTGGCTTTTAGCATTTTATAGCAACTTCCAGAAATACAGTTCCTAACGCAATGGTTAGGCCATGGTCTGATTTTTAGCAGCCTGGTAAAATATATAAGATCTTCGTAACCAGCTCAGTCTTCAAGAGCAAGAGACTTGTTTTGGTGACAGTGTCATCAAGATTCACAGGAGTGACTGGAGAAAAACCAAACCGCCCAGCTCTGAACCTTCAGCACAAGAATAAAACAGAAACTTCACTTTTATTATTTGCAGTGGAAAGAGAAAACTGTTTTTAGCGTGCGTGCGCGTGCACGCCTGTGTAACTATTCCAGACATCTTATCTTCTTCTTCATAAATGCTTTCATAACTGAACCACTTGCAAGAAAAGCGGTGAAAACCAAATCTTAAATGCTTTTCATATACTCTTCAGGCTGACTGCTGAGCCTGCAAAAGACAACCTTTCATGAAGCACAGGGCAAAATGCTTGGCGGAAAATATACTACGTTAGAGTCACTGATAGAGCGCAGGAAAGATGCAACCGAAATGTATTATTTTGCCAGTATGTTCAGTATTTTTGTGTCTGCTAACTGAGCGTGAGAGAGAATTTTCAAGTTTCAATCTCAGATAAAGTTTCATTTTGCAGGCTCCATTTGCTATGTAGTGCCAGTAATTTAGAGTAGGCGCAACAATTGGTTGTGCAGCTAGGTATGTTAAAACTTGATATGTTGTGTTATTAACTTAGTAGTTTGCCTGGTGTGCCACATATTTAGGGTTGGAGAATAAAGCTTTGATTAAATAAACAAAATATTTGTGTGTGTATATATGCTGTAGTATTATGAACAAGTGTTCTTTGCCTCAGCTTAGTTCAGCTCCTAAAGTGTCTTCTCATTTTTACACTTGACTCAACTTGTTTCCTTTGTATTTGTTTAGTTGGTTGAGCTCTTGATTTCTCATCTTCTAGAGAATAAAAAGGTTACTTCAAGACTTCAAATATCTTACATTATTATTTAAGATTGTTCAAAATGTATTGTTTTTACCACAATATATTATAGTTTTTTCTGTTTGTGTTTAGCAATGTACATGTGTAAAAAAGCTGAACATTTTGCCTTGCATTCCGATAATCTTATAAAAGTATTAGATAGAAAATTGGTAGTGCAAATACAATTCTTGCTATCCTTGTATCAGAGTAAAACTAGTTTCCGTTGTAATTTTTGTGCTATATGTGTGCAATTTACTGAGACTGGCTTAATATCTTGGTTGTCATTGACCACAGAAATGAATAGGGAAATATTGAACTGCTCTGACCACACTTGAAGGATTTAGCCTGTGCTGAATGTCAAAGAAAGTTGGGTCATATTTATTTCATCTGGGAGGAGAACATCTATAGAATGTTAGAACACTTTGAAAATTATGTGTAATGTGCAAATAACAATATGAGCCACTTACCCAGATTCTTCTAAATCAGTATTATCCAAAATAGTGTATGCTTGAGTCTCCTATTTATAACCAGGTAAACCATGAGTAAATCAAATGACCTAGTGGAAAATCGGTGTAAAAATAATAAGGCTATATCATATTTAGGCCTGTTTAAAGTCCATAGAGAATGGATTTGATTCTAAAAGAGTGGTTCTCAACCCACAGGCTACTTGTAACCCATTCAGCGCACAGCTGCAGTCCATGTGGTATCCTCAGGGCCATACAGGTAGTATGTATATATTGTTTGGAGGTGGCCCACAGAACACACAGAGAGCTGCATCTGTGGCCCACGTTGGAAAATAACTTGAGGACTACATTCTAAAACTACAAGCCAGCTTTTTGCTTTTATAATTTGATCAGATAAAGTTAAATAACACCTTGTATAATTTCATAGCAAATTTTTTCTAAATAAAAGTAGAGCAAAACATATAATTCTCTGCACAGATGTTACTGTATTCCTTCCTCATCATTTTTCAGTTTCAACTTAATAATCTTTTAAACCTATTTCAAAACTTACTTTGACTTTGAGTCTAAATGTAAGGTTTTTTCCCCTGCCTGCAATATTTTTTTTCATTTATTTCACAGAATACAAGCTTATACAAATGCAATTATGAAGTAATATATTTTATGGGGAAAAAGTGCCCCATTTATGAGCCAAGTAGTATGTTAGTGCCTGTGACATTTTGAAAATTGATTGAAGAAAGTTAGTGCTCATTTTGTGTATGTCTGTATGCCCCTGCATGTCCTAGAAAATAAATGAGGTAAAAGAAATTTAATTATTGTGCAGTAGCTACCAACAAAGTATGCTGTTATCAGGGGTGCAGCCAGGGGTTGGCTGGGGTCCACCCACTTGGACTGAGGCCACCCCACCTTTGCACCTGACAGTGACATGAAATTCGCCAATGTGGACTAGTGGCCCCCAACTGTGAGTGGAGCTGAGGTGCCGGTGCCTCTGCCCTGCTTGCTTATGCATCTACCAGCTCCTGGATGGCCCCATGACTGACATGGTGAAATTTGCACTGCTGCTGGGTGCTGTGCCTCTCTTCTGACCCCCTGAGGGAGGGAGGCTTTCATTCATATGACCAGAAGCTGCCCTTGGCTGAATCCAGCCTGCACTTTCAGGGGCCCAGCCAGAAAACAGGGGCTAGCTACACCCCTGGCTGTTATTGTGAATGGTTTTGGTGTCTTGCACATAGTGTCTATACTCTGTGTTGGCTAGATTTCACCACTATACCATCCCTGGTATCTACAGCAAAATATTTTGAGGTTATTCACTTGGTAAATCATTCAAATATCTATTATTTATTTATTTATTTATTCGTCGAATCAGATGTTTTATCAAATGATATTTAGTATGTGGAAAAATTTTTAATTTTTCCCTTTTCCTCTTCTCTGTTCCTCATGTTAGTGACAAGTCTGCCAAGCTTTACTTTGAGGTCACAGACTCAGCCACTTGTGACAGTCACTAACCAGTCTACCTTTTAAATACAGTATGTTAAAAATTTCTAAGATAATGCTGGCACTCTGGACTGCCGTAAAGCAAGGTAACATTCAAAACTGAGACTTTCACTATTATCCAGTAATCCAAGCTTTCCCTATTAAGCCAGCAAGATGAGTCAGTTCTGCCAGGTCTCGAAAAGTGCAGCCTTGTAGCCCTAATATTTTGAAGGCTTAAACAAAAACATTTGGAAGACACAAATCCTGCTCTCCCATTCTGAGCAGAGTGGAAATGCCAGCTTGTTTCTTCATTGATACTGGAAAATATCACTTTTTACTGTAAAACAGAGGCTGCCAAACTGTGGTCCATGGACCCCCAGAGTTGTGCAGAGGTGTTTCATGGGGTCTGCGGTGCTGCTTCCCGGTGGGGCTGGAACCTGGATCTGGTGCCGATGTTCTCTGCTGTGGCTGGATCCTGGAGGGGGCGCCACCGCTCTGTGGCAGGGGCCAGAACCTGGCTGTGGCGGAACCCAGCTGCAGCACTGATGCTCCCTGCTGGGGCTGGATCCCGGCAGGGGCACTGATGTGCTGGGACGGGAGCCGGATCCCAGAAGGGAGCACCTCTCCCTGTCTGTGGCTGGATCCTGGTGGTGGAAATGTCTCTCTCTGCCCAGGAGCCACAATTTTTTTTGTTTTTAAAAGTGGTCCACAACCTTGAAAAGGTTGGGAACCCCTCCTGTAATACAAATAAGGAGTCCTGAGACACTTAAAGACTAACAAATTTATTTATTGCATGAGTGGAAAAAAATCCGGCTTCGTCAGATTTCCTCCCACGAAAGCTCATGCAATAAATAATTTTGTTGGTCTCTAAGTGCACAGGACTCCTTGCTTGTTTTATTGAACGAGGCTAACGCCAGGGCTGGCTCAATCGATAAGCAAATAAGGCAGTGGCTTCGGACGCCACTGCGTTAGGGGCGGCAGGACGGGCTGGCTCAGAAGGCAGACCCATGTTCTCAACCCTCCCTGAGCCGGCCATTCTGCCTTGGGGGTTGGAGCGAGCCAGCCCTTGGGGCAGGCTCCACTTTCTTGCCCCTGCTCTGGGCTGGCCTGCTCCACCCCTTTGGGAGGAACAGCCGGCACAGGGGAGAAGTGGGAGAATGGAGCCCTGCCTCTCGGCTGGCCTGTTCTGCCCCTGAGCCAGCTGTTACCTGACCTAGAGGCGGGGCGAGCTGGCTGGAGCAGAGTCCAGGTTCTGTGCTCCTCCCTGCAGGGGAGAAGCAAAAGCTGGCTCTGGACTCCATAACCCTTTGAGCTGCCCCTGACTAACACAGCTGCCCTTTGGAGCTTTTTGCTGTGTAAAAACATAGGAACATCCCAAAGAGAGAATCATTTTTTGATATGTCAAGGCAGAATCTATACACAAATAAAATTTAATCTTTAGCTTTAACTTGATGCTTCTCCCTCAATCCCTTTCTCATGACAGCCCTCATTCTTTCTCTTTGTTATCCTTTCACTCCTATTTGCTTTCCTTTTTTGCCTGTACTGAGTTTCCTGAAATACAGGCCTCTTTAGCAGATACTCTATATAAAAGATTCTTTCTCCCATATTGTAAGTCTTAACCATGAATCAGTAGCAGCAATAACTAGAACAAGTAATAGCAATAGCTAGAATAGTAGTAGCAATAACTAGAATAAGGTCATGCTAGATTTTATTTTTGCATTTTATTGTCTCTGTGTGGATAAAAGTACTAGATGGAAAAATTTGAGCGTATGAATTTATTTCAGCGCTGCTGTTCAGTATATTTATTTGCCCTTCTTTGTGTGCTTCATGTGATATCCTTCTTCGTGTGTTCAAAAACTTTTGAATTCCCCCCTCCTATCCACCCCTCTATTATCACAAAATTACAGAGCACCTAGGAATGCTACCAGCCTTGGGCTCTAAAAACTACTGAGTGAGGCACCTCACCTGCTGCAGCTCCTGTAGCACTCTTGCCCATCAGGAAGCAAGGTTTAGATGAGCAGGTTTTCCAAGGAACAAAATATGACCTCCTTCCAAATAGACAGTGTTCCGTAGCACTTCAATGAAAGTGCATGGAATTAGGTTAGACTCTACTGAATATATATGTCAACAAAACACAAGCCAAAAACATTGTTTAACCTTCGTATTCACATATTGTGTTATTAAAGAAACATATTAGTAATGAAATAATTCCTTTTTTCACAAATGAGTACAGAATTATGCTAAATGTGCTGGGTTTGTTTTTTTTTTTGGTTTTTTTTGCAATTTTTTTTTAATCCAGATTTGCTTACTTTTCTTTAGTGTTATTCTGATTATTCTGTGAAAAAACTATTTTCTTTAACCTGAAGCTGAAAGCTGCATATGCAGAACCAAGCTAGTTAATTGTGTAAGTGTGCCATTTTGGAAAAATAGGTGGATATTTAATAAAAGCCCTTCACATAATATATGCTGCACTTCACACTGAAGATTTTCAAATCCACAATTCGTTAGGTGTACAACTCCCATAGATCTTTTTCAAAAAAGAATATGTTGTAAAGGCAGTCATGATGATGATTTAGGATTTTCAGTGAAACATTTCATAAACATTGCTTTTTAATGATTATTAATATTACCATTAGAATGATGAGAGCATGAAGGCTCAGCATTTTTTAAGCATTGTTTGGGCTGTGGTCTGAAGGCTCCATTCATTTTTTGGGAGTGTTCCCTTGGGTCTTTCAAATACCTTCACTCTTTATGGAAACCAACAAATACAGCACATGCAGCCCTCAAAGAAATTATGTTTTAGTATTTCAACTAAAGTTTGAAGGACCATGGTGATCTGAGAATAGTTTAAAGTCTGTGCATAAGAGAGAGAAAACAGAGATTTGTTTGCCCTGAAGCTAGTAAGACATCCGGTAAGAAAGTGCTTAATGTCTCAGTAGCAAAACTTTTGAACTTGCTGCCAACTGTGATAAGAATTGAAACGTTCACTGGTACATTTAAAAAAAAAAAAAAAAAAAGCAAGGAGTCTTGTGGCACTTAAAGACTAACAGACTTATTTATCACATGAGCTTTTATGGGAGAATATCCCACTTCGTCAGATGCTTTGAAGAGGGAGAACTTACAGAATTGGATGAAAATAAATGCAGGGGATAAATGTAAGACATGGGATCAGGTCATACTGCAATAGCAAATCAGAGCGTTTGTAAGGATTCAAACTTTAGGAAACAGCATACAAAGGGAGGATGAAGTCAATTTACTTGTTATAATGTGAAAAGAATCCATAGTCGTGATTCAGCCCTGCTTTCACACAACCTAATTTGCATATTAATTCGATTTCGGCTATTTCTCTTTGAAGTCATTGATGTCCCATTGATTTTCTTGATGACCATCATTTACAAGTCATCAATTGAGTGATTAGGAAGATGGAAGTGCTCAGCAACTGGTTTTTTTGTGTTGTGATCTCTGATATCAGTTTTATGAGCTTTAAGCCTTCTCCGTAGAGTTTCTCTGTCTTGTTTGTCCAATGTATAAGGCATGGGGGTATTTCCGGCACATAATGGCATAAATCACATTAATGGATGAGCAGGTGAAGGACCCTTTGATGGAGTAGCTGGCTTGATTAGGTCCTATGATTGTGTCTTTTGTGCAGATACGTTGGCAGCTGGCTTGATTAGGTCCTATGATTGTGTCTTTTGTGCAGATACGTTGGCAGCACGGTTTGTTCCAGGGATATGTGACTGCTTTAATGTTTCTGTTGTTAGGTCTGTAGTTGCTGGTGAGTATCTGTTTATAGTTCGGGGGTTGCCTGTAGGTGAGAAGAGGTCTGTCTCCCAAGGCTAGAGAGAGTGAGGGTCATTTTTTAAAATAGACTGGAGATCCTTAATAATCTGTTGTAGAGGTCTGACTTGAGGGTTGTATATAGTGACCAGTGGCTTTCTATTGTTTTCTTTATTGGGCCTTTCCTGTAGTAGTTGACTGTGGGGTACCCGTCTGGCCCTGTCAATCTGTTTCTTTACTTCTCCAGGTGGGTACTGTAGTTCTAAGAAAGCTTGATAGAGATCCTGAAGATGTCTGTCTCTGTCTGAGGGATCAGAGCAGATACAGTTATATCTTCGGGCTTGGCTGTAGACGATGGATCGTGTGGTGTGTTTAGGATGGAAGTTCGAGGGATGTAGATAACTGTACCAATCAGTAGGTTTTCAGTATAGAGTAGTGTTGATGTGTCCATCCCTAATTTGTACTGTATTGTCCAGAAAGTGGATCTCCTGTGTGGACTGTTCCAGGCTCAATTTGATTGTTGGGTGGAAATTGTTGAAATCTCTGTGGAAATCTTCAAGAGCATCCCTGCCATGGGTCCAGATGATGAAGATGTCATCAATATAGCGTAAGTAGAGGACAGGTGTATTGGGATGAGACCTGAGGAAATGCTGTTCTAAGTTGCCCATAAAAATGTTGGCAGATTGTGGGGCCATGTGGGTACCAACAGCAGTGCCACTGACTTTGTCTGCAGCACTTCCTCTAGTTTCAGAATATATCCTCAATAGTGACAAATTCTATTTTTTACCCATTTCCCTCACTGTCACAAACTGTCAGACAATAATGAATGGGATTATATCAGAATTTCTTTCTTTCTTTCTTTCTTTTACACATAAATGTAAACAATTGTCCACCAACAGAAGGAAAATCCATTTTTCTGACATACATATGTATGACTTTGCCTTTACACATACAAACTGTCAGAGATATATAGAAATTCTATATAGTCCCATAGGGGGTGGGTCGGGGGGTGTGTGTGTGTGTGTGTGTGTGTGTGTGTGTGTGTGTGTGTGTAAAACCAAATTCTGATATGGATTTTCCTTTTGTTAGTGGACAGTTGTATGGGTTTAAGATTTTTATCAGCAATGAAGACATTCATTTGTATGCCAAGAAAATATTCTGCCTAAGCCAGTTACCATATTCTCACTTCAAACTAAGAAAAAATACCGTATAATTTGTTAGTGCTTTCTGGGTGCGGGTGTTGGGATATGTGTGCACAGTCATAGAACCATTTCAATTACTGTGCAAGAAAACCTCAGAAAGTAAGAGAAGGCCAAAGTTAATGAACAGAAGCAGTCAGCTCAATTTTATCAAAATATTTAATCAAAATGGGAACATTACAGGTTTCTTCTAATACATATAGTATTAATTTAAACAAATGAAGAGTATGGGTGTGAAAAAAATCTTTGTAGTTGGCTTAGAAGAATTCAAAGAGGGGTACAAAGTGGTTTTATTTTGTTTTTGTTTTTTAGGTATGGGCACGTGGAAGTTTAAATTTTCTCAGTAAACTGTGCCTAGAACAAAGAAGACAGTTAATGAAAATCCATTTTACAGAATATACCAAGGGGGAAGGGGGTCTGAAAACCTTTTCTCCAATTAAAAAAAGACAAGGAGAAAAAAAAGTTACTCTTTTTGTAGGATTGGCTGTTTACATTTAATTTAATTTAATGACATTCTATAATTATGTAGTTCAGATATGCACTTGCTTATTCTTCAGCTGTTGAGGTTTTCAGGTGCATTCAGTGTTTTGTTTCCTTTTGACAAACTGTTAAGGAGTAAGTAACTTTTGACTCTTAGAGCTAACAAAATGATCACTCAGTACAAATTGAATTCACAGGAAGATACACTACTTACTGACATACATGGCAAGATACATTTGCCTTTTCAATTGTATTTTGAATAATGTGGATTTATTAATAATGCCAGCTTGGAAAGATTTCATTTAGCATTTTGTTTCTTGTGGAGAGAATTCTAAGTGAAGCATATTAATAATATTCAAGTAATAGGTGAGATGGGAAATCAGTCAGCTGAACATTAATGTTTCATTTGTGTCAAGTAGTGGCAAGTGAAGCTTTACCTAATGTTTTACTCCCTGTGAAAATAAACATGAACTGCAATAAGTATAATTTGCTTTCTTGTGCTTAGAATAGAATATTCCAATGAGTGGCAGGTTTCTAATATATTTTTTTAATGCAGGCTTTCACGGCAATTATTTCTGCTTTCTGATTGTCTGTCCTCTTCTCTATACCCACAAAGCAATCTACAAGGAATAAGATGAAGTGCACCCCTACTAACTGAAGCTAATTTAAATTGTTGGGTTTTTTTTTAAAGCATATTTTAGGGAAGTTGGAGTGATTAGCATATGATCATAAGCTACTTCTGTTTGCATTTCTTAGAAAACTAGGAAGAGTTGGATTTTTTTGCCTCATTTTTAAAGAGTAATAAAGTGTAATAAAGGGATACATGTAGTAGTATCCCTTTGTACATTGGTTATTATTTTTACATCATTTTTATATCCTGTTTCTTCATTGTTCATTTCACTACAGATGCTGACATGAAATTTTTAGTTTAATACTGAGTGTATATTTATAATATGCTAAAAACTTATACCATCTCTGGGGGCTTGCTCTGAATAGCTTTAAGTCCTCATGTCAACAAGATAATGTTGAACACATGGACAAACCAATGCAATACAAAATATTAAGCCTTTTAGCCCCTATAAGTAGTAGACTGTGAACCAAATACAGTCTTCAGATACAGGGAAATATTGCATGTGGTGTGCATCTATTCTATTCTATTCTATTCTATTTAGGAGCTGATACTATGCTTGATAATATTTCTCTCCACCGGTCAGCTTGAATAATGAGAAAATAAGAAACAGTTTTACTAAAAGTTACAGAAAGTTACTTTTACACAGAGTCCATAAGCCTGTTAAATCTTTTTACATTCTATAATAGTATTTGATGTTCTAAAATATGCATTTTCTGTGAACATCAAAGCTAGACTCCAATTAAATGAATTATTTTCACTGAAAGGACGTTAAAGCTGTTGATTATTTGATATACTAGCACTTAGCAGGTCCAAAACATTTGGGGTCACTGTACCCTCAGTACACTGAGGTGTCAGAGTAACTGTAGGAGTTGCATAAATTATTGTTTCTGAGTTAGCCCTTTTGAAGACTTAATGACATAGCTTTACTGTGTGTGTTGTACAGAATGTAGGACAATTTGTTAACTTTTGAATTTATTGTAACATTTTTTCCTCTTAAAAATTTTTAAGATTGTTCTACTAGTTTTGGTGAATTAACAAATGTTTCATATTCTTTGCCTATTTTGGGGCTGCTTTAACCAGTATTTGAATATTGAAGAAAGTAGTCTTTTTTTGTTCAAACAAAAGTCAGCAATTTAGGCTGTGTCCAAATATTGTAGAAATTAACAAGTGTACTCTTAAATCAGAGTTTGTTTACAACAGATGAAATGCACTTGCCATTTTAGAAATTATCTCAGTGTTGGCAAGTAAAAGAAGAGAAGGTTAAAACTATGGGAGAGACAAGGAATTACGGAAGAAGAAAAAATGGAGAGGAAGCAACAGAGGTATGCTCACTGGCATTAGGAGACGGACTAATCCACTGGGATTGTCAGGCAGCATAATTTCTCTTTGAAAACAAGTACAGCAATATGTTCTAAGCTTTCTGAATATGCGGAGTAGTTATAATGACTCAAATCATAAGTTTTCTCACAATGAACTCAGCACAAAATGTATTTTTAAAGAGAGGAGATGGACTTTAACATTTTCTTTCGAAGCATTAATGAAAATTTTGTTTAGACTCATCAGGTTTCTTGCTTTTTTCCCCTTTAGATGTAATTTTTTGCTAAACATGACTTTTACAAATTAACAGAATCAAAAAATGATGAATTTGGTTTGAAAAATACAGTATATTAATTAGTCTTAACGTTGAGTTGTACTTTGATAGTATCATGTAGTCTCCTCTCCAAACACCTGATTTATTAGCAAAAGATAAGATTTCAAAATAACACTACATATAGCCCCACAATCTAAACCATCTAAGTAGACTTGGTTGTTCCTGTGTTCCTTCTCTCAAGATTTCACTGCCCCAGACTCCAGCTCCTCCTACTAGATGGAGAAGTCTCTTATTTTCAGAGTGAAATGTATAGCTCCCCCAATGAATCAGCAGTAATGAGTTTACAGCTCACATACAGGACAATAGCCACCAGACTGCATCAGAATACAGATACGTTAGAACTTGTTTTCTATGAACAGTGGCTTAGAAAATAAACAATGATTTAAACTTTCCCTGTGCTTATTGTTGTACCTGAAACTCTTAAAAAGAAGCAGGAAACATGTTAGTTAAAAAAAAAAAAAAAAAAAAAAAAAAGGATCTCACTTAAGCTCTTTGGAAACACTCACTTATAGTTTGTAGTTTTTCTGTTTCTTGATGTAGAATAGCTGCTAATGACTGCTGTGCATACACCTTTAAGCAAGGAGGGGGAGGAGAATTTGGCTGGTTGGCCGAAAGAAGGGAAGAGTGTTTTATGGCTCTGGGGGAGAGAGGGCAGAGGTTAAATGGCTGCAGAACAGTGCCATCATGGCTACACTGACTCATCCTCTGAAAGACAGATGGACAGAAGGGTTTAAAAGGGACAGTCCTGTGCATGAAGCCCCCTTTTACATGGAGCAAGCTGAGGCACAAGCTGTGAGTGACCACCCAGGTGAGCAAGGCGAAGAGAATGTAGGGTTCTCCAGTCAGGTGTTAGTTAGGCCTATTTGTTTTGGCTGATATAAAAAGAAGAACTGGGAGATGCCTGGGAAGCCAACTTGATATGAAGGTGAAACAGCCAAGCTAATTCCTGGCACCTCTTTTTTGAGGGATCTCCAATGCAGGCATTCCATAGGGAAGGTTACATACAGTGACTGGATAAATGGCTTTGAAAGGATTTAAAACTTGATGTTCCTGAATGGAGTAGGGATGAACAGGGGCAAGGGCTTTTATGATTGGTATGGCAATAAGTCAACCCCACTTACTATAGCCAACGTTAACCCTCCTACGAGAGTGAGTTTGATAAGGTCCCAGCAATGAATTGGCTAGAGGAGTTGTCAGAAGTGCTCACCCCCCACCACACCCCCAGTAATTATTAAATCAGCATGGGGTTATCTGCACTGTACACTTTTATCTGCTGGGTTGTCAGACATCTAATAATTAAGTTGTGAACTGATTAAAACCAGATCATATTTTTCCAGTCATTCTGTTGGTATAGCCAAATCAATATTAAAAAGATTGTGTTTGCCTAATCACATACAATCTAGTTACTAGTGTAGAGTTACTACGCATTAAGTGCATGGGTCATATGTTCAGTGCTGCAAAACTTTTTCTTTCTTTCTTTCTTTCTTTCTTTCTTTCTTTCTTTCTTTCTTTCTTT